>CM047427.1:65749163-66266122 GCA_026168455.1 Theocolax elegans
AATCACCGCGACCATCTATCGAAACATAATTTTAATATTTGCTTATATTTGTCTTTTGAAAAATTTTTATGCTTAAAGACGTACACCACTAATCATTTAAAGTACTAAAACCGGTTACTCTAATGGGACTTAATAAAATAAGAACTGCCGATGATCCTGTCACTATCTTAGTTGCAAAACAAATTATAACTCATCTACTATAAATTGTACGCGCACATTTATGCATGTAATTTTTGCTAAAGTTGAGTAAGTCATCGCCAAACACTCATTTACAAATACTTTATATATATATATATACCAAATAACGCTAGATAAAAAAGTAATCGAAAACGTATTCGATGGAATACTTTTTCGAATACCGAATAATACCGAGTGTAATTTAGATCATATTATACGTACACAGGTATATTCTTTATACATTGTTTTGGCACTGAATGATAAAATCTTCTTAAAAATGAAAGTTATAATTATATATAAAATTTAATAATATTGACAATTGCTACTCGGTATTCGAAAAGTATTTGATCGAATACTTTTTCGAATATTATTTTGTTGTTATGCAAATCGATATGTTTTTTAATATTTAAACTCAAAAAATGTGAAAGTATTTGAAAATAAGTGGTTGGCGATTACTTACCTAACCCTGATTTGTACTCACTATCTCGTGTGCTGACACAATGTTTATGTTATACTACGTCTTAAACTATATAGAGAAAAAGCTGAAAATGTTGTAGACATATTATCATTGTTTCCTACGTAATAGATATAGTAACCAGCTAAAGTAGCAGTCCCCTGCAAAGGACAAGATGAAATTTATGTGTTGAATATTTGTTAGACGTTTACGATGTTTATCGATCAGCGTTGCGATGTAGTCGTTAATGTCGTTAATGCTTTATTTACGAATACATCGCAATTCGTTGCTGACAAGTTTCGTAATTGATGCTGAAATAAATCGATGCTAAAAAATATTCCGGTTACAATGATTACTATAAGAATTATAATGGTTAAATTTATATGGTCGGATAGAACAATTTTTCGTGCATGTATTATATTATGCAGTTACAGGTCATTGTTAGGTAGATCGCCAATGGATACATTTCATTAATCATACCGTGGAAAATTGACCCAATTTATTACTCGATGTAGATGTAATCTAGTATATACGTATACATTTTGTATAATCTTCAGATAATATTTTCACATTGAAAAAAAAAGTAAAAACCATTTTGTACGGTAAGAAGGTAGTTTATAAATTTATGTTATTTGGACGTTTTTAGTGAACAATGCCATAGAAAAATAAATTAGTTCAGACTTGTTTAAAAAATCTAATTTTAATGTAAGACAAATGTGTAAAATCAGGGAAGAATAGGCATCTATTATATATAGAGTGATCGATTCAGTGAAAAGGAAAGATCACGTAGGCATATTCTCATCCGGTGGATAAAAAGCATTTCTTTCTTCTCCTCTTGTGGGAATGTTCGCAGGTTGTTTTTCGTTTTCTTTTTCAACGCCCGAGCTATAGGTATCTGGCGCATTGGCGATGGAAACCTCGTAAATCTGATTTGAATGTGTAATGCCGTGGTGTGCGCAAACTCGGTTGTTGTTTATTCTCCCAAAGCCGTATGCGTAAAGGCGCATCGCGAGCCGCGTCAGTGTCGAGGAACAAGGGTGTAGTGGGAGAGACAAGCAGCTCAGCGAGAAGAGCCGGTCACGTTTCTCGCATAAAGCACAATTTCGCGGCCGAGCCCCGTTACCCGGGAAGACTGGAAAACCTAAAATAGTGCGCAAAAAGAAAGAGAAAGCGAAAGAGATAGGGAGCTCGAAATGAGAAAAGGATGCATAATATTATACGAAAGGGGATAAAGATGAGAATTATCGAGGTTTTACTGAAAAATCATGTAGATATACGATGACAAATCTAAAAATTAATTTTTTAATCCAGATCAATAAGTATATATTTAATAATAATTACGCATTTCAGCGCAGTAAGATACTATACGTTCTGTTAATGTAACACTACCATTAAATGTTAAATATTAACAAATCTGTATCGCGTTTAGGATAAATATTTACACTGAGAAAAATGGTGTATTAAAAATTACTAAACTTGAAATAAAAATGACTATATTTTATGGGAACAGTGGAATGTACTCAAATGATGAGATTTTTACAATATATTTAGTAAAAATATAATTTGAATAATAAAACTTACTACCATTTTCGTATAATACATTCTTATTTATACGTTTAAAAATTACTATATTATATGATAAAATTAAGTGATTTACAATTTTACTATGTTATATAAGAATTTTTCCTACGTAACATAACAAAGTTCCACTCAGTATAACAACTTTTCTATATATATAGTAAATTTTCTTATAAGTTACGTTTGCTATAAAATATGTAAAATTGATATTGAAAGAAACAAAATTCGTCACAGATGAAAACAAAGGAGAATCAACGTCCCCGAGTACGTAACCCCAAATACTTTAAACTTGAAACTCTTGATACTTATGATTAATAATCGTGATTCCATATCATTTTGTTAATATAACGATATATTCTATTTGATTTATTCTTTGGGGAGCGGACATATACTTATTACACGTTAATGGTAACAAACAAACCGCTACTGTTTTGGAAATGTTTCGTGTAACATATAAGACGATTCGAATTTACCAAACCAAAGTGTTCAAATTGCGCCAGTCGGTTAAGGTACAGGACTTCTACCCCAAAGGGTCCGTCGGTTTCGAATCCGCGGATCTCCAGCTTTTTTTCTAACGTAAATATATTTATTAAATCTTTAATATCTCATAAATGTAAATAATACAATAATAGACTTATCCCCAATGTGTATAAAAAATAGAATATTTATTTTCGTCTTTATCTTGTCGTTAGAAAAATGACTATGTTAAATATTTAAAAATTAGTACATATAAAAGTGTGGCTCATCTTTCCAATATAATATAGTAATTTTGTACCACGATGATAGTAATTTTCCTACAATACTTTTCTCAGTGTATTTAATTACAACCGTATGATTCCAAACGCATTAAAGATTCATACTGTAGGTATATTGACAGTCATACATAACTTGATTAATTTAAAAAAAACTGTTACCGATTCATTGGCACGTAGCTACGAGCTAGCGTTCTTAAAACTGTTTGTAATAAAACATGATTTAAAAAAATTATTAAAGAAATTATTAATCTTTGAATGACGTGATTTAATTATTATACTACTTACAAGGGGAGTACATGACCTCCGGGAAACGGATCTCATCCTAACTTTGGTATGTCTTTTAAATAAAAAGCATTTCTTTCTTCTCCTCTTGTGGGAATGTTCGCAGGTTGTTTTTCGTTTTCTTTTTCAACGCCCGAGCTATAGGTATCTGGCGCATTGGCGATGGAAACCTCGTAAATCTGATTTGAATGTGTAATGCCGTGGTGTGCGCAAACTCGGTTGTTGTTTATTCTCCCAAAGCCGTATGCGTAAAGGCGCATCGCGAGCCGCGTCAGTGTCGAGGAACAAGGGTGTAGTGGGAGAGACAAGCAGCTCAGCGAGAAGAGCCGGTCACGTTTCTCGCATAAAGCACAATTTCGCGGCCGAGCCCCGTTACCCGGGAAGACTGGAAAACCTAAAATAGTGCGCAAAAAGAAAGAGAAAGCGAAAGAGATAGGGAGCTCGAAATGAGAAAAGGATGCATAATATTATACGAAAGGGGATAAAGATGAGAATTATCGAGGTTTTACTGAAAAATCATGTAGATATACGATGACAAATCTAAAAATTAATTTTTTTAATCCAGATCAATAAGTATATATTTAATAATAATTACGCATTTTCAGCGCAGTAAGATACTATACGTTCTGTTAATGTAACACTACCATTAAATGTTAAATATTAACAAATCTGTATGCGCGTTTAGGATAAATATTTACACTGAGAAAAATGGTGTATTAAAAATTACTAAACTTGAAAGAAAAATTACTATATTTTATGGGAACAGTGGAATGTACTCAAATGATGAGGATTTTTACAATATATTTAGTAAAATTATAATTTGAATAATAAAACTTACTACATTTCGTATATAAATTCTTATTTATACGTTTTAAAATTACTATATTATATGATAAAATTAAGTGATTTACAATTTTACTATGTTATATAAGAATTTTTCCTACGTAACATAACAAATTTTCCCAATCAGTATAACAACTTTTACTATATAATATAGTAAATTTTCTTATAAGTTACGTTTGCTATAAAATATAGTAAAAATGATATTGAAAGAAACAAAATTCTTCACAGATGAAAACAAAGGAGAATCAACGTCCCGAGTACGTAACCCCAAATACTTTAAACTTGAAACTCTTGATACTTATGATTAATAAATCGTGATTCCATATCATTTTGTTAATATAACTATATATTCTATTTGATTTTATTCTTGGGGATCGTACATATACTTATTACACGTTAATGTTAAACAAACAAACCGCTACTGTTTTGAAATGTTTCGTGTAACATATAAGGACGATTCGAATTTACCAAACCAAAGTGTTCAAATGGCGCAGTCGGTAAGGTACAGGACTTCTACCCCAAAGGGTCGTCGGTTCGAATCCGCGGATCTCCAGCTTTTTTTCTAACGTAAATATATTTATTAAATCTTTAATATCTCATAAATGTAAATAATACAATAATAGACTTATCCCCAATGTGTAGTAAAAAATAGAATATTTATTTTTCGTCTTTATCTTGTCGTTAGAAAAATTACTATGTTAAATATTAAAAATTAGTACAATAAAAGTGTGTCTCATCTTTCCAATATAATATAGTAATTTTTACCACGATTATAGTAATTTTTCCTACAATACTTTTCTCAGTGTATTTAATTACAACCGTATGATTCCAAACGCATTAAAGATTCATACTGTAGGTATATTGACAGTCATACATAACTTGATTAATTTAAAAAAAACTGTTACCGATTCATTGGCACGTAGCTACGAGCTAGCGTTCTTAAAACTGTTTGTAATAAAACATGATTTAAAAAAATTATTAAAGAAATTATTAATCTTTGAATGACGTGATTTAATTATTATACTACTTACAAGGGGAGTACATGACCTCCGGGAAACGGATCTCATCCTAACTTTGGTATGTCTTTTATAATATAAAAATATGAAGAAAGCCAAGTTATCTCTTGCCAATGGCCACTTTTACGGAAGTTATTCGACATCCAATAATAATAGCAGTAAAAAATACTTCCAATTCGGTCGCTTATAACTCGAAAACAAATAAAGATAAACAATCGAACCAAAAACCAGAAGAAAGTTGAGTTCAAGTAGATACGGTTTGAAAAAAAAGAAGCTCAAATTGTTTAATTTGAAGCAAAGTTATCAAGAAAATAAGAATTGAAGACTATTAGGCCAAAAGAAACAATAAATTTTTCATATTAAATTTTGGCTTAATAATCTTCAATTTCTTATTTTCTTCATAGCTTTGCTTCAAATTAAGCAATTTGAGCTTCTTTTTTTTTAAACCGTATATACTTGAACTCAGCTTTCTTCTGGTTTTTGGTTCGATTGTTTATCTTTATTTGTTTTCGAGTTATAAGCGACCGAATTGGAAGTATTTTTTACTGCTATTATTATTGGATGTCGAATAACTTCCGTAAAAGTGGCCATTGGCAAGAGATAACTTGGCTTTCTTCATATTTTTATATTATAAAAGACATACCAAAGTTAGGATGAGATCCGTTTCCCGGAGGTCATGTACTTCCCTTGTTAGTACAATATTTTCTATACAAAATCATACTTTGCCACAAAATAAACTAGATTTTAAAAAATATAGAAGTACTAATCGTCTGATTTCAAAGTTTATCTTTTTATATTGATTTGTGCATTTTTCAAGAATAATGTACCAAAATGTATAGTCTTTAGATATGGCGAGCACTTAAATACATGTTTTTGATAAATTTTGAAAATGCGCATGTTACTATTATTAATATATTATTAATATACGCATATTTTAACACGAAATAAATGTTAAAAGAAATGCAGCCTGTATTAAGTTTTTCTATTATTTTTTTAACCAATTGTCTAATAAATTTTACAGATATGAGCAATCAAAAAATATATAATTACCTAAAAAATACATAGATTACTGTTACCATACAAACACTGTTTATCAAAATTTTAAGTGGACTGAAAGCTTTTTACGCTTTAAAACGTTTAGAATACAAATTTCAATTTTTTCGGTTTTTTAATTTTTTGATCATAAACTAACTAACATAATTTACTTAAAAATTTTAAAATAATAATTACTTAAAAATTTGACAGCATACAGCTTCTGTTATGTTCTATCTTCATGATTTTTTTCAGCACATTCGACTGATTAGTTTCAGAGTTATAACAAATTGAATAAATAAAATTTTTTCTTATTAACTTGAAAATTACTAGATATAATTCGAAAAACTTAAAACGATAGCAAAGATTTCTTTATTCTCTATATATCATATTTGATTCGATTTTGAAAATTCAGAATTTGGCTGTAAAACAATAGCAAATTTGTAGATACAAGAGCAAAATTTTGTAGATACAAAAGCAAAAACCACACAGACACACATACACTCACACACGCACACGTACATGTAGACATTTTTTAGAAACACGTGATTTGGACTTATCAAAACATACTTCTAACATGTTTTTAGCAAATCGAAAGCTTTTACTATTACAAAGCTTCCTCTAAAAGGAAGCAATATGGTAAAATATGAATTTGAATTTTGTTGGGCTGGCATAGTTCTCAATCGAAACTCTGCATACCTATATCAAGAATTGAAGATTTTGAATATATTACCTAAATTACTTCCAGGAGAATGAGTTTGCGATCAAGAATCTTTGAAAATGAATGGGCTTCGTGCACTGCAAGAGGTAGAAGTCAACGAAGGTTCAGCAATTTTGACACGATTGAATTTGTAATGTTAAAAATTGAGATAAAATAAAAGTAAATATTAAAAATACATATTTTTTCATACATAATTAATCAATTGTATAAAACAAATATATTTTGAAATTCATTATTTTTATAAATTCATAATAGTTTTCGTTATTGTAATAAACTAGTAAAAATATTGGGTATTTATATATATGCGGTTATAGTATAAAAGTATAAAATTTATAAAAGATTTTTGGTTTGGTAAAGATTGTGTTGCGGCATTCCACTTTCGGTCGACTGAGTTGAGCATTTTTTATACTCGAGACAAGAAACCTGCATACGATGATCTACGCATTGCGAGTTTTATCACCTTTTCACTTCTGTGAATTCAGTACAAGGATATCCTTTACTGCACGATTGGGCGTGATCGATTATTGTTACTTGACTTTTATTATCGATATTTTATGCCTTGCTTATTTAAATTTAAGAAGTTGAGGAAGTTATTAAAATTTAAAATGTTTAATACGATATATTTATTATTCGTTTATAAAATTATGTGCGTATTAATAGTGGTAGTTTTAAACTTCTTTTGCAAAATAAAAAATTTATAGTAATACTTCATTCTTACTTTAAAAATGTGTAAGAATTTAACATAAAATAATTTTTTTATATCTACATACATGTTTATTAAACTTTTAACATGTATCATGTATATATCCCGTTGACATGAATTTTATGAATACATTGTTTAGTTATAGGCCTCTTCATGATAATTTGATCTGTTCGGAATCAATATTGGTAAAGTCATTTATTATCTTCACGTTGAAATTATTGAAGTTATTGAACATAGCAGGGTGAATAATATTGTAACAATATGACAGAATACCTTTTAATAAGGTGATTAATCAATTGCAATGATTAATATTTTCAATTAAGAAAGAAAATTGAATTAGCCCCTTAATGGTTTATATATACTTGTATAGTAATAATACTCAGAAACTATGATTAATTATTTGTCACATTCGGAGAGAAAAATAATTAACGCAGTTGACCAAAATGGCTTTACTTAGCCTAAATTGGTTAGTTCAAATATTTAATGTTATTATTAAGTAATGAACTATTATTTACTCAAAGAATTATATAATTATTTTAATTAAATAAATATCTAATCAAAAATATTCAATCTAAATAAGAATTGTTATATTTTTTAAACGCTCCCGCATTTTACTTGTTGTAGTTGCAGGTAAGGGAATTTGTAACCCTTTTTTTAGGTTCGCACGGTCTAAGCCCAAGTTAAATCCTAGAAAATACAGTACAAACAGTTTAATTTATAATACCTTGTATATCTACTTAAAATAGTTCTACATTACTTTAAACAAATCACAAGATTTTCAAGTTTTCTGAAAAAGGTTTTAGGTAACTTTTGCCAATACTGATGCTCCGTAACCATGTCGTAAAATATCTCGGGGAACAGTTGCCTGAATAAGTTGAAATTTTATTACAATCCATAAAACATCATTTTAATTTAAAATAAAATTCGCCTAGAAACAATTGAAAAAATATTTAAAAAATTCGCCTAGAAACAATTGTTGATTATAGTAACATATAAATGTTATTATATAGTTCAAAATTGGTTAAAAAATATCACTACTAGCAATTTACCTAACATCGTTTAAAGTAACTTAAAAATATGTTTTAATTAAAAGAATTTATAATTATTTTCAGTACATTTTAGTCTTCTAGAAGATATTAATTTTTCATGAACCTAGTTTTCTTACAACAAAGTGGATCGTACATGCAGTATTCACATTAATATAATAACAAAGTGAATTGATAATGAAAATAAATATGAATAATTAAAATTTATAATAAAATTGTATAATTTGTATATAAGGCAAAGGTTTGAGTATATGATCATGCTCTTTCGAAATGTAAATTTCAACTGCGCAGTGTACTATTATGCGTAGTATGTAGTTGACTGTGAAACAGACCTGCTGCGTACGATTTTCTCGAATTTCTCGTTGTCGAATTTTCTACTACTCGTTATTAAAGTTTTTACTATTTTCGTTCGTTGAATGTCGAATATGTAGTCTAGCTAAAAATCGGAGCATTTAGTAGTATTATAGTTTCAAGAAATTTTTCTGTATAATATAATTTTTTATAGAAAAAGTTTCTATCTTCGATTTCTGAAATTCATAGTGCAAACAAAATATTTCATATATAATGTTATATAACAAAAGAATTCCCTACGGGATAGAAAAAATATAATGGTACATGTATTATGTAACAAATAAAGAATATGTATTATTTACGTGGTAAATATTAATGCGTTAAGTACAATTTATTACCTGTAAAGTAATTGTTTTGCTTTCGTTTCAACTATAAAGGTAAATCATTGTACTTCACAAGAATACGAAAATTGTATAATTGAAAATCGATACAATTATTAAAATAATGTTATGTTTCTAAATGATTCATCATTCAGTAAAATAAATAAATAAAATTTAATATGTTCATAAAGAAAACCGACATTACAAAATATATCACTCTATAAATATAAATAATATCTATATTTGTAATAAAGTTATTTGGATTTTATATTATCGTAACGAGTTTCAAGACTTATTATCTAGCAACATAAGTAATAATTGATATATCTACTTCAATAATGAAAGATTTAAATAAACTTTATAACAAAGTACAAAGTAAACAGTTATAAAAGCTCACCAGTCGTTTCCAGTTTTTGCTACATTCTGTCTCTTGCGACCTGTTTGATGAGGTTTAGGTTCTGCAACCATGTTAACATCTGAAATAAAAAGTCGAAAAATAAAAAATTTGGGCAATAAATTTTTAAATGTATAATTTATTTGCTTTTGTTATTATATATGTATATAAGTAATTCTAAATATCAAAGTAACTTTGACTATAAATATACAAGTATAAAAATGTATATACGAAATTTGTGTAAATGTTCAGAAAATATTTAAAGAGTATCAGATCTGTTTAATGTGAATAAACATTTCTTGTACGCCAAGGGTAAAAAAGTTATCCTAAAATATTTATTACGTTGAGAATCGCCGGAAAAATGCGGCGGACCTTTAAAACTCAAGGCTGTATAATCAAGACGCTCGGTCTGGCAAGAGTTCAAGCGAGCGTGTGCAAATCAGCGAAGTGTATTTCTTTAATTTTCCAGCACGAGCTTGCGCGACTTTAAAATCACCTAATTTTCGCACTGCGCTGTGCGCGCGCTTTGAGACTCGTGGCGTACGTACTCTCTTTTGCTCTTTCTTTCTCACTTTCTCCCTCGCTCCATGTCGGTCTCTCTCTCTCTCTCTCTCTCTCCCTCTCTCCCTCTTTCTCTTCGCATCGTCGCAAAAGGTGCTTAAGTTTCTGGTAAAGTTTTACTAAACGAGGTGCTATCATCCCGGTTAAATATCGGGTCGTTCTCTGTTTTTGCTTCCGCTTTCAACGTTGCTGCAGCTCTCTTTTGCCCTTTCCCTTGTCACCTTTTCATGAACGCTTTCTTTCTCTATCCCTCTTATCACCCGCCATTGTATTTAATCTCGTATCTTTCCTTTTCGCTCTCGCTTTCTCTACGACGCGTTTGCCCTCATTCATTAAGACTATTTCCAACGTTTGATCTCTATATCCTTTATTTTAACTGGAAAATTTCAAATGGAATTTTCAAAGTGATGCAATTTGCTTTATTTTTTAAGACGCAGACCTAGATGTATGCAAATTGAATCTGAGTGAAGATGTTAATCAAGATGAAAATGCTCTTCAAAATCTTTGTTATTATTGTTATATTAACCAAATTATTTGAGGTAGCTGCACTAATTATGCTTTCTTATATATTTGTGTAGTATTGTCACTTTAAATATATTTCGCGGAATCTACATTCAATCTATATACAGTATGGCCTTGATTCTACATTATAAAATTAAAAAATTTTACTTATATATCATATTCTAACGCGCGATAATTACTCGCGATTTTCGTTGTACAGTGTGTGAAAAGACAAAATATCTCCTACTCGTGCGTAAGCTCGTAATTCCTCTTTTCGCGTCGCAACTGGTCATAACGCGTTATGACTACCATTTTCCACACCGTAAAACGTATCCTTACAGGTTTAAATTAGACATTTATATTTGTGCAGGATTACTCGAACTTTTAATTTGAACATTTCGATGCGATGTCAGCAAAAACTAGCAAATACGTTTTTGTCGGTTGTAAAGAGGATGGTCTTGTGTGGAGTTTACATGCGCCTGTTTGACTATGTTTACAAGAGACACGCGTGAACCTCGAATATTCTAGTAATTCATCTTTAATGTCCATGTAATGATAAAAAATGTGTAATAATTATTGTTTAAACCTCGTTAGTTGAGCTCTTGGTATCTCTCTAATTAGATATAATACAAATTTGAAAATGACGTCGGTGTTGACTGTTCCGACTGTTAAGCGGCTTTCCACATAAATTTTCTGACTTGCGCGGGTTAACGCATAGAGCAAATAATGCTTCTCAAAATTATGCGAGAGAAGTCATCCTGTTGCAGTACAGTTACATGTTCCGCATGTGAGTACGAAAAACTGGTAGTACCGGCCACTATCTCAACGAGATTTGCTATGTATACACGAAGCACAAGAGATACTGGGACTTCAAGAGGTCCTTGGGTAAACCCGGAAAATCTCCAGAATACACACTGGAGAGGGAACGCTCTCGTGCAGACATACACCTTAGAAAGAGGATGTAGAAGCTCACGTCGAATTTATTCTCTGTAGATGTGATACGAGCTAGCCAGGTCATCGTTTACGGTTTTATCTTTGATGATGTGACTAACGTGGCTATTCTTCCTTCTCGCCGATTTCACGTTTCTGTTTTTAGTACCTTCCAATGATATTTGCATCTTTGAACGGTCATTTATTTCTGTTTCACATTATTTTTATATTACGAATCCTATCGCTTCATTATATTATACCTGTCTTTATCGATATTGTAAAAATACATTGAACTTCTTATTTAAATACAATAAAATTATTTAATCAAGCCTCCACGATATTCGATAAGTTGAATATTGTTTTGTTTTAAATACTACAATTATATAAAAATGTTAAAATAAAAATAGTTTTATTAAAAAAAAAAAATTATCCGTTGTACTTATACCTTTACGTAAGTATCGTAACATTTACATATTTCGATATTGACAATTAATTTTTAAAATATTATAATCCGCTTAATATTTTATAATTAACTTAAAACAAAAGAAATGTTCATTTAAATTTTAATGAATACGTATATATCTTGCCAATTCGCCAAAGACAATTTAAATACTACGCGATCAGACACATTCGAGAAAGGTTTGTATAATCTGTTTTTAACACATGTATAATTGTCTTGATTGATGGATGGACTTCATTGATTGATTCTTTAAAATGCGTAAAACTCTATATAAATACATTTCGAATCGTCAATAATGTGTCAATTATAACCCGCAAGCAGACGACGTTCAATATGACAACATTTACTCGTAATTTTTAGACAGAAAAAGCGAAAATACACGTATGCATCATAAAAAGTACGGTGTGAACTAGGAGTTAGTGGACTTCTTGAACTTATGTGGTAGGACTATTCGCTTTTGGCTAGCAAATATACTGTTTTCAACTAGTACAAATTCCACACTCGGTTAAAAAAAATCCGCTTTACTCCTATAGTGCAGAAAATTCTATTTAAATGTTTTTTTCAGTCTACATATTAATTATTTAACGGGTCTTTTAAAAATTTTTAATAATTATGGCAAGTATATTAACTTTTAAAAATAATACATGTTTTAATATTATAATTAGTAAACACCCTATCAATAGAGTTTGGCAATTAATACTCTACTGATAGGTATACTCTTGAAACAAGATAAATACAAAAAAAATTTAATTAACAAAAAATTTTAGTAAATCAATATACCTTTTCTTATGTATAAGTATTTTTTTATCAACCTATATGGTCATGATCAATTGCGTAAAATGTATATAAAAATCAAATGCTCTTAGAGTACAATATGGAAAGTTGCTAAGAAATGAATAAAGAAACGAAAAGAAAATGCAGAAAGGGAAAGACGAGAATGTATAAGTGTGAGTAAAGGACGAGAAAAGTAAATCGAATGAGAGAAGTTCTAAATGGGTAGGAAAAAGGAAATAAAGGCGTGGGGATCTGGTCGGCTCCTTATGCATTCATTGAGCTTCGAGCTAGTGCGGTTCGTCCAATTAATTACGCTCAAGTGTTTAAGCACTCAAGGGAAAAAGACGAAGAAGAAGATAGAATAACATAAGAAGGGTACAAGGAGTGAAAATTTAATGGAAATTATCGTTTTCTAAAAAAAGAAGCGAATTGAAAAAATATGCCTATCCAGTAATGAGATGATAAACGTGATTTTTTAAAAATAGTACTCTGCAATCAAGTAGAGTTTAATTAATTAATTTGTTACTGTATATATTTTTAATTTTTTAACTTTAAATATAAACAATTTTTTATATTTGTATATAAAGAATTGTATTAAATATATCTTTACTGTATAATATTTTTTGTGAGCACGAAATGAATAATAAGCGTAGTAGAAAATCTCTGGGAAGAAAATTTATACTCAATCCCACGTTGGTATTTGTAAATTTAAGAGAATAAGCTAGTGTTAAAACTAATAAAAACAATTTTAATATTTTGTTTACTGTAAATTTTAAAATAAATTCAATATTTTGGATATAATTAGTCATATTAGTATCCTAAAAAGTTAGAAATTTAAATATGGTTAGACCCAAAAATATTTATTTATTATTGCAGTTGTACGTATTTCAGCGTAAACTCAATTTTCCTGGTTGTCACGGTTTAACTAAATGAAACTTTATCGGATTGACGCCTAGTTAGCCTCATTTTAATGATATTTAAAATAGTGAAGATTTGAGCAAAACAGAATATTATTAATATATTAATTCAAGAAATTTTGGCTTTTTCTTCATTTTTATAAAAATCAGACTCTTTTGGAGTCAAAGTTTCTTGTATTGATATGTTTTATATTATGTTTTAACCAATACCTTCACTAACCACTACTTCAATTATCCCTTCAATAAGCCTAACTAGTTCCGAATCCGATAAGATTCATTGAGTTAGAATGTGACATCCAGAAAAAGTGAACTAACACTGGACTATATATAATCATTTAAATTATTAATTTTTTAGAATACTTATATGTCTGCCCTAAGAAAATTGCTATTTAATAGCTTGTAAATAGATACATCTTTTCATTTTTTTAAAAAAGTCTAGTTTATATCTAAAAAGTAGATTTAATTTCTATTATGGTAACACTACCTAAAATATTGAATTTATTTTAACAATGACTTGTCTTATTTATTTATTTAATTATTATTACTTAATTATTTATACGATCAATTCGAATTATAAAACGTTTTTAAATTGCTCAATACACACAAACATTCCAAAAATGTTCTATTTGAAATATTAATGAAAAATACATCATCAACCATTAAATGCTTAATTTTCAATTCTTCAGTATAGAATTTGCCATTTGATTCTAGATTCGAATTATATGTTTGAAACCCTATGCTATGCTGACAAGTGTTTTAGTAGTTTACTAGTACTAAAGCATGCTTCAACTTGCTCTTTTACCTTCCACGTTCAATTTTCACAAGTATACAATATATTTATGTTGATTTCCTTGTACGTTTTTATTGTGACGACCAAAAATGTTAATATATAAGATAAAATAGCAACCTATATTTATATTTAAAAAATGAATAAAATTAATTTGAATTTGCTAATAAAAGAAAGATTAAAAATGGATGCAGTACAGCAGCATTATGATGGAGAAGAAAGCAATACTTTTTAAAAAGATGTTATAAAAGCCTATAGTATTTGTTTATTTTTGTATTCAGCCCGTAATATTTGTAAGTATAAAATGAATGAAAAGTAAATCCAGAATAAATGAAGACTTAAATTTAAATAGTATTGTTACGTATATTTTTTGTAATTTAAAGCTGTATGTTGCATGATGTGCACATCGTAACATTATTTTAAAAGAAAAGAACAATAATTAGTTTGGAATAAAAAATCTGATATTTAAATTAAGGAACGTCTATTACATCGAGTAGGAAAAAAATGCAATAAAAAGGAGCAGTCAAAGATGCAGCGAGGGATGATGAGAAAAGTAAAAAAAAGTTTTGTGGTGGAAACATGGAGAACATTAACGAGTTAATCGTTAATTTCCAGTCGAGAGTGGCATACATATATACATGTATGCTTTTCAGATTTCGTGCTGTTCATGGGCTAGAAATTGACTCGAGTGGATGAAAGGAAGCTGTTGCATGAATTCCGTTCCCTTTTATGCTTCATCTCTTTTCATCCTCATTCTTTGCATCGTTTTTCTTTTTATATACCGTCTATAACGGGTAGACGTTCTTTAGCTGTAACGCTTGATAATGGTTGTTAACTTCCACGCGAGGCAAAAAGCGGAATGTTTGGCATGAATATAAGGAGATATAAAAGATTTTCTTCCGGTCCTTCTTTCTCCTCATTTCCTTCTCTACATCTCTCTTCTTACTTGAAATCTCGTTTAAGTACGTCAACGCAGACGCTTTATAAAAGAATTAGCTTAAATACCATTTCTTTTTCTTTAAATATGATGAGCAATGGAAAAAACTACAGGTAATTTAATTAGTTTTAATTAAGCTTTCCGATGGTGAAAAATCTTGCGGTTCATGAAAGAGACTATAAACTGATTCATTTTTTTAAATAAGGACTTTCCATTTATCAAAGGATACGGTGTACAGGCGCCCCTTCTTCGGTAAGTCTGTGCAACCGACAGATCTCCTTCACTCATTTATACCTTGATTTTTCTATTTAATCGCCTTAAATACCATTTAATTAGTTTAGAAAAATTTTAGTTGACAGTTTTAAATTATTTTCGATTTATAGTTCAATTACTAAGTAATTATAACGTAAACCGAGTAGTCTCTATTATTATACGTATGTTCTAATGAGCAATCGATACATTGACTAATGAGACGTTTAGAATTACTATAATAATATACGAAATATGTAAACAGTTTTCATCTAGTAATGCAATTTGTTAATTTTCCACTATTATAATACGTTTATATAATGCGTTTTGCTAATTTTTATACATTGAAAATAAAATAATATGTTATTTTTTAAATGTATGCGGTTTTGATTTTTAACCTTTGAAACAATTCTTAATATTAATTTCTACGTATAAATATTAGCCAATCTACCAGTAACTAATATTCGTAAGTTTTTATTACAAAATGAGTAGCCATTAAGCGCATAAGTTATAATTTTTAATTCATAATAATAGTCATAATAAACTTTAAAAATAAGAAATTAAAAGTACAGAGAAATAATTTATTTTTGAAAAGATAAACAAAATTTCGTATATTTCCTTTTATAGGTGCTTAATTCAACCACCAATAAAAACTTCCTGCACGTATAGTAGATTTTTTATTTCGCAACATTTTCCCCTTTAAAACAAAAAAAACTTCAAAGACCGTCAAAACGAACATTCCGCAAAAAACGAAAAAAAGGTCAGTACGCGTCAATTTTTATCGGCCAAACATTGCTGCGTGCATATACGCGCGGTTATCAAGTAACAAAGCTACCAAACGCGAGTGAGTGGCAATTCAATGCTTGGACAACAAAATTCAAACGACGAGCAGAGCACTCTCAATAGTTTGGTTTTGCCTCGACGTGTCTCGCGATCAGAGGAACAATGGTCACTCGGACCCTCGACTCGCCGGACCCAATCGAGAGCTGATCTACTTGACAATGCCACATGGATCCATTGCTTTGTTGTCTCACTCGCAATTGTTTTTAATTCGTTTGCTGATTTTATTACCTGTTTTGTTGGTTTTTAATCTCATTAACCATTGATAAACACTATTTTTAGATTTTTATATCAACATGTATGACTATCGTGCATTTACAGAGTGATTGGCAAAACTATAAATTGACAACATTATATTTATTAAGGAAATGTATTTTATCTATTTCCTGTTAATGTATGTTAATATACAGATAACGATTACAATTTATTATTTGAAATAATAAATTAACATTTATTGAATAATGTAAAGAGCGATCTTACATTTATTACTCGTAAAATCGGAATACTGCATTGGAGTTAATTAGCTAGATTTTATGAGTCAATACATTTTTAATGTCGGTATTTAATAACTTGCAAAAGTCAATTATTGTATTACATATCTCTTGTAAAATAAATCGAAATTTAATCGCAAATGATACAATAATAATATATTAATAGTAAAAAACAATCCTATTATTTCTTTACATACACATTAATTTTAAAAAATCTATTTTATTGAAAAAATAAATAAATTAATTTACTTAAATTTAATTATATTTATTTATAGTTTATCAGCAATAATTTACATTCTTTAAAAATTAATTGAATTTTGTGAAATCCAGTTAAAGAACTCGATTTTTCCTATATTTTGAAAATTATAAAACTCCGTATAAGTAATTAAGTTACACATTTAAATTTAAATTTATACTTACATTCAATTTTATGAATCAGTAATTTTATAATAATTTAAAAAAACAGGTCACTTTTTAAAATTGCATGACATTTCTTATTTAAATATTTAGTGAGGTAATATTAGAGTAAAGAATATTTATAAATCTTTTTATACGAATTTTGATAGGTTTTCCACGGATATAGGTCATTTTTTATATTTTGAATAATACAAAATTTAAAAACCAAATACAGTTTTTAATGTTTTCATGACATCACTTTTTGTTATCTAAAATCGCTACGTAATTTAACATTGCAGTATTGGAAAGTTTAAAATACCACACGCCTTCTAGTGATGTAATCTCGCATCGACCAACTTTCATATACATACATGGAGAGAAATAAAACGTTAAATTAACCTAAATATGGTAAATTGTATTTACGAGAATCTGTAATTTGAGTAAAATTAATTAAGTATAGATTATGACTAACAAACAATTGTTTCGATAAAAAGATATAGTTTCACCTCTTACCAACGGCTTTCTTATTTATATTGCTTAAAAACTACTATATGCCGATGCAGTTGGGTATATATTTAGGTTTTAATTTTTTTTTTCGTGCAAGTATTGAAATACGACATAATTTAATGATAATGAAAATTAAAGTAATAAGTATATTACAATATAAGATAATTAATCTGTACGTAATAGTATGTAATACATACTTGAAATGTATAACAAATTTCAAAAACATCAGAAATATTTTCATTTCTAACAATTTAAACAAAAATGTTTAATTTTTGTATGTTTATAGTAAAAATTGTGATGTATGTATCTATGCTTTGTCAACATCTAAAATAAGTATTTAAATACAGCAATGTTTGTACACATATTCTAATTGCGCATGCGCTGTTGGTTTACACCAGTTTTCACGGACTGCCACCACGTGTCGTCACCTTAATCAAGCAAACTAGTAAACGCAGAAATGTTACATCAATTCGTACGTAAACCCGGTTTAGTACATTCTTCGTTACGCAAGTCGATAGTTGACTTTTCTTTTGACGGTTCCGTTTCTTTGAATTACACGTATAGAAACATGCAAATGCGTGAAGTACGAAATCTGCGGGAAATTTCAATGATTCTCGATGGAACAACTTTGAATACTTTCATATCAGCCACCAAATTAATTTCTATTGCTATGTGAATAAGAAAGATTTGTAAGTTTGAATTTAAAATATTGCTACTAATATTTTAATTTCTTTATTATAAATCAAATATATTGCGTCAAAAGTAAAAGTAAAACCCAAATATTTATCTTTTCACCAAAAATTTGTGTTTTATGTATTTACAGAAAGGGACTTGAAGCATGTAATAAAGCAAGAAAATAGATGCGCAAAACGTAAGTAAAGCGTAACGTAGTGGTCACTGTACTAGAGGGAGAAAGACACGCACAAAGTGTTATGCGTGTACTCTATGTTGGTGTTACTCCAGTGACGTGCCAAAGTATTTACGAATTCATTAAAAAATGTTAACGACAGAAACTTTATTAGAAGAACGTGGTTAGTAAACATAGACCCTATCATTCAATTTAGAAAAATTTACAATAATTGTTCAGATTGCAAATTTATGTATTAAATAATACATTTTTAAATTTTAGTTGATTTAAAAAAGGCTGTGCTCTGTGATATTCCACCAACCATAGTGGACAAAGAGTACGATAGGCCCGCTTTATTTTAATTTAAAGCATTAAGTTCGATTGAGACCGAAATTATATATTATATACATATACATATTTACGAACAAAAAATTCATTTTATTGCAAATACATTTTTAATATGTTCTGAACTATAAATTTAAATACACTAGAATTAACCATGCGCGCTCCGCGCGCTCTTGTGTTTTTTAACAGTCATTTTTAAATATTACGCTGTCTCATTTACTTAAAACAACAATATTTAATAATATATTTATTCATGATTTTTTATACTCCGATTTTGTCAAGAAAATTCAAACAGTACGTTTCCCGCGTTGTCAAATCTAACCTACAATGTTTTAGACGCATGCAGAAAACGTAAATCACATAGCCGTTTCACTTGGCTTCACAACATCACATTTTTATATAAGATTGTGATAACAGAGTTTTTTCAATTGTCAAAGTGATAAAACTTGCTTGTATAAACTCAATTATACTAGTCATCAAATTTTATAAAGAACGGATACGGTTGCTTGCATTCACTATGTAATAGTAAGTAAAATTATAACTATTTAATGTAAAATGCATTGAAAATTATTGTCAATGCAAAATCATGAATAATTTATATTTAAATATATGTAATACCTATATCATAATCAACAGACTAACATAGGTTTGAAAGGATATTATATTATTTTAGTAATGGTTGATAAACTAATTATTTTATATAAATATTTCAAAAATGAAAAATAACTTTATTTACCTTACTCCATGAAAAGTGCAAAATATACTTCTTTCTGATTATAAGTTTGATTATTGCATAAATACTCCAATTGCGTTATCTTTACACATACTTTCTGCTGTATTGTCGAGGAAGCTTTGTACTGTAATAGTTACGCGTTTTTAGAAAATGTGCGCATGGTTGTGTGTGTTGATACCAGTATACCACCATATCTTTTAAAATTAGTATATTGATATCGTTTACCTAGGGCATGTAGTTTTCTTTTCAATTTCCGAATTTGGAAAAAAAATTAGTTTTTGATCTGAATGATTAGCTTGTATAGCTAATTTTATGTACAGTGAAAATATAAGTAATTCTATTAATTAATTTTTGATAAAAAAATTAAAAACTGAAAAAATTGCGTTTTCTATTGCAAAAGTTTATGAGCGTAAAAAGCTTTTAGTTCACTTAAAGTTTTGGGGGAAAAATAGACTTTATGTAACAATGATCTCTATACTTTTTAGTTAAAAAGAATTATGATAAATTCGTTAAAAAATATCGTGGTAATAGAACATGCTGGGGACTAAATTATGTGAAAAATTCAGAACATTTCATTAAGTGATTCTTGAGAACAAAATTATAATATAAAAGGTTTATTTAATGTTATATTAGTCGGTAACTTACATTTTTATGCAAACCTATTTTGATATCTCCTTTATCATTTTTTATATCGATTGTTGAAATCCACAAATAATGAGTAGTTTTATTACTATTAATTGTAAATATTAATGAAATAAAAATGTGTAGCTATTTTATCCCCAGGGTGCTTGGGACAAAACCCTCAGACACAGGTCTTCTTATTTAAACTAAAGAATCGCATTTCAGTTACAAATAAATTTGTTTCCTAAAGACCATGTCCTCTGCTTGTAATATGCCAATATACTCTTTATTCTATTACTTGCAAAGTTTTACATATGCGAGGAAGGGGATGTATACTGCATCGCTCTTATTGTTAGCCTTCTCAGGTGTTGTTACTTATATGTATTATACGAAACGTGCTCTATAAATCAGAGCTGGGTAAATATTTGTCCGCAAAATGTTTCATCATAAAAATAGAGATAAAACAACAAAAGTGATATCTATGAAATTATATAATGTTCAAGCCTCTTAAAACGATTAAAGTATTCGACAAGTATATTTCCACGAATACCTTCCATCGAATACTACTATTTAACCAAAAGTATTCGTCGAATACTTTTAAATCGCTTTAAGTGACTTGAACATCGTTTAATTTCATAGATGTCAATTTGTTTCGTTTTTCCTGTATATTTTTATTTTATTTCTAAAAACGGTATATGTGACGACGTTTTGTTTACCTAATAACAACGTTGTTTATCTAATAACAACACTTTTTCGGGAATCTTAGTTACGTGTGACGTGTCTTTTGGTCTGTGTTTGTCACACGACTCCACTTTTGGTTTTATACAGACAGTGTGTAGGTAATTATTCTCATTACAATTTCTAGGTATATTACATATTTCCAAACGTACTGTTAGGTATAAACGAGTGAATACTTGCCAAAAGAACTTAAAAATTCTACTTGTTAGATTAAATATTTTTACAACAACTGAAAATTACTTATAATCATTTCTATAATTAAGGAGTATAGAAGTCTTGTGACAAACTAAACTATTTTATGTTTCTGTAAAACCTTTTCCTCTATCCTATACATAATGGAAATTAAAACATTAAAAATCGTTACACTTTGAGTTATCACGTAAGAAAATTGGAAAACGTGCAATTTTAATAGATCAAACATGATTATTTCATATAATTAAAGAAATTACTATGAATTATAGCTAGGTCATCTTACAACCGGATGCTTCTACAATTTATATACATTTTTTCTTTTTTTTTAGTTTTCTCACTAGCTACTAATATATCTCAATTTATAATTTAACTTTAAAACTCTAAGTGAAGTCTATGCATCATACTTTTCGCCGGTAAATTCAGGTGTTTCAACCATCAAACAGTTTTACTTTGATCTAATTTTTGTGTGTTAAATTTAAAAATATTAAACATTATATATCAATTATTACATATTAAATCAATATTAAATTCAACTCTTACAGAACTCAGATAACGCCTGAGAAAATAGAAGACCTCAAAAATTTAAATTTACGATCAGAATTGAAGTAATACGTGGCCTCATATTTCTAACGTCAAAATCAAAGCAAGAAATTACAATCATTATAAAATTGGATGAACCGTCAGAATTTTTCAATTGATTTTAAAAAATTTTAAAGCTTAAATTATATTGAATTTCTATATTTTATTTCAATATGATCTCACATTTGTGATCGATGCACCCACCCCTATGCCACCATATTGTTAGAGGAATTGCCGCGCGACTTAGGAAGTTAATGCAACCTATAAGAAGTGTAGGACTAATTCTCGATGTTCGATATCGCGGACGGTAGTTCTCTGATATTAGAGCAGGGACCTCGCATGCTCGTATCCGGTTCATACGAAACATTTTTATGGAATCAGTATAGGTTTTTAAAAATCTCGTCGGCCATCTTGGGTCGTATTAATTTCCGTGAATATAGCCGCAAATTTGTAATTAGCGGTCCAAAAAATCTGCAGTGAGGCGATAGACATAATGAAAGTTATACTTAACAAAATTTTTTGTGATACAATTAAATTTAACGTTAGCGTTATATTTGATTTACAACAGTTTATCTTGGTTTGATTCTAACTTAGGGATCTCAGAACGTTTTTAAATGGGGATTCAAAGTTTTAAATTTTTCAAATTATCGCGGCCCTAATTATTCTAGTAACCTACCAAAAAGTAACATATAATTCCTTCTAATTCATATGTAAAATATCGTGATTTTAGTTTAGCACAATGGATACTGATTCAAAAACAGAAATCTCCACATTTCCAAGTCTTGTATATATATAAAGCAACTTACATGAATTTAAATTATTTTACGTAATAGCATTAATAGATTTAATATAATTTATTATCACTTAAAAATAAGAGCAACTCTATATTTCTTTGAAAGAAATCAAATGTTCGGTAAAGTTATATTATAATTTTTTTAGAAAACAACATTAAATGAATAATGGAAGATACTTATATGATTATTTGTATTATATTTGAGTTTTAATATTTGTTGGTTTATAAATATGACAGTGAACAAACGTAAGAAAATATATGTGAATTTCATAGTTGAAGACTGTTATAAACGTCTGTTAAAGTGTAGGAGGTTTAACGCTTGTAGTGAGTACGAAATTTAACCGAGATCGAGCAAACATACACGATTTTGTACGATTCATTGTTCACTTTCTCTTATTGTGCACGGCGCCATTGACTCGTTCATCGTTTATCGGGGTGCTTCATTTGCCGATTTGAGGTTGCTTTCTGTCAAAGACTCAACAAAATCAATATTGACTTTGTGACAGTGGGATATTTACGTTAAATTCGTTTTTACTTCCCGATGATGATTATATTCTACGTCAATACTTACTTTACATACATTTAAATATACTTTTCTATCTGTTACTTATAACTGATAATATTCGCTATTCAAATTACATTAATATTTTAATGGTAATATTAATCTATGTATGCACGATACGATCATAATGAAATATTCAATTTAATCATAATTTAAGATAATACTTGCAATCAGAAATATTCTCAAAAAATAATAATGACGTTTCTTAATCACTAAAAAATGTTATTTGATATAATATCTCTGAAACTTATCATAATCTCTCAATAATGAATACATTAAAACGAGATATTCAGAATTGCAAATTTAATTAAATTATCAATAGCATCTTCTCTTTACTAAATGTGTCAATGATTGATCAAAGTGAGTTAAATTATTATAACAAACATGAGAAGATGCAAATTCATTCAAATAGAATTAAAATTTAATAATTAAAAAATAACAAATTGTATATAACGGAAAAATTACTTATTATTATATTAGTAAAAACAAGAATGTAATAAAATGAATTATTTTTTCGATTGATTTATGTATAAAAACTTGTAAAAGCCATTTTTAGCAAAAAAAATTCCAGCGCGAATAATTGGAAAGGATGCGGGAGTATGTAAAAATAAAGATAAAAATATATGCCTCTTAAATCGATACATCGATATAAATACAATAATATTTGAAAGGTACAGAATATTATTACTGAAAATTAAATGCATTCAATTATTAATAATTTAATATTATGATGAAATAAAAAAAAATACTGAATGTTTAATCAGCGTTATTCGATGCAACTTATATATAAACAACTGAAACCCAAATATAAGAAATTGTTTAATCGCGAGGAGACGTATAATTAATGAGAGTTCGTGAAAGGAAAAGTATAAGTAAAAATGTTGAGCTTGACGAGTCGCGGTTCCATAGGCCATGGGATTAACTCGCTAATTAACACGGTGCCAAATAGTATAAGGACAAAAAGCACGGAAGCGAGTTAGGCGAGAAACAAACCACCCCTGGAACGTGTTAACTTCCTCTTGTGAGTGTCGTCCCATTGCGCGTATGTCACGGAACTAATGGATTCTCGGTGCGTATTATTCGAGTTATATAACGATCCGTTGACACTGCATTGTTGCAGTCGGCAACTCGTTGTTAATTGTTGTCAATTAAGTTCCAACAATAATTGTTGGTCCAAAGCTTTCGTGAACCAAAGTCAATGCGAAATTCAGTAGTAATGCTCCCGCTTTAGTCGAACCTCGGCTCCCGCTCTCTCAGCTAAAACGGAAGCTAAAGAGAGAGATACGTGTGAACCTACGCTGTAAACACATTTAATGAGGAATCTGATCTACCTTGCCATAGAAATCCGAGCTTTATGTGGAGTTACCTACGTTCCCCCGGAATTATGAGTTTGGCCAGTTATCTCGGATCAGTTAAAATGTATGAATTGGATTCGTACGATGATGCATAATTAACAGTCGGATAAAACAGAAAAAAAACTTTACAAAACTAACGTCTCATTCACAATAAGCTATTTTTACAACTAATAAACGCTTTTCATCGGGTTTCGGTTAGTCTTGAACAATATTTTTGAACAATAAAAAATCGAATTCAACTTTTTATAAGTATATTCCACACCATATATATAGTATCATATATTTAAATAATCATGGCTAGAACGTTAAGTATACTAATAATGTAACTTTCAATTGATTCATAAAACGCGTTGTAATCATATTCAGTTGTCAACTCAAAGTTCAATTGTTTCGTTTTATCCACATTACCATTATTATTATTATTCAATTATCATGTTCAATTGCAAAATACTATTAAGTGCTAACTCGTAAAATTATAAATGAGAAAAATGTGTGTTTTTATGCAGGAGTAAAAGTTGCGAGTTCCATTATAACATAATAGTTCGTTTATAACATAATCATATTTTGATTTACATACGAAAACAAATACGGTTGTAAAGGAAAGAAGCATCGTAAACATAACTTGCGAAGAATCCAACCCGAATCGGCATGTTACGCACACGAAGAAGAAGGAAATATCTACGTAGATAAAGTGAAAACTCCATGTAGGATATAAACACCCTTGTCTATCCGATCCGCAAGCAGACGGCCGAGCGCGCACAAAAAGCAGAGGCAATTGGTATACGCTTGACTTACTCCCTTTCTCTCTGTTTCTCTCCTTCTCTCTTTCACACGCGCACGCACACACCCACCCAGGCGCACGCGCGCGCACACCCACACATATGCGGAGTTGCCGTACTAGGCACTACACAGGATGTGCTCTCACGTCTCGACTCTCAACTCGACACGTTCGTTACAAGCAGACCCAATGGACGATGACACTGGAAGAGGATGGTAAGAGGAAAATTAGACATGTTTAAGAATAGATTGTTAACACTTATTTTTATCGTATCTGTCATTGGATTTTATTAAATCTATTAAAATTGCATCGAAAAAGTATTTAGTTTGCACCGTACGTCAGTACTATTGACTAAACACTTTTAAATATCCCAGTCCATTATGAATATAAACATTTTAACTGTCCGTCAAAACTACTAAAACTTCTAACGATGAATTCTGAATTTCTAAATTCGAGCAAGATCATTAAATAATTCGCATAAATAATACAAACAACAGGTTTATTTTTAAAGATTATACAGTGTTAATTAAAATGGAATGTTATTTTTAACTATTTCACTTCCTGATAGGGTCATAAAAAAGACACAGGTAGATGCTATTCTTTATTTGCATACATAAAAAAATAATTTAAATATACCGTTAACCAAGATTAAAGCCGATGAGCTATATGAAAACTATTCGAATTGTGCGTTGAATTACAAACATTTTATGGCTTATCGGCTACTCATATTTTAATCAAGTTTATTTCTCAAAAGAATAACCAATGTCTACAGGTTTTGAATGGACTATTATATTATAACATTATAAACCGTAGTCTGTAGGGAAATATAAATCAAAATGGCAATCATTGCTTCTTGTTTAAAAGCCATTGTAGCCGTATACATTTTATGAATTATGATCTTACAATGTGTTACTCTTATATAGTATCTATTTCACGCACAATATTCTACTTTACATTAAATAATGGTTTTATTATATGAAAATATATTGAATTTCTCATTATTTTCATAACGTTTTATAATTTTATGCTACAAAGAATCAAAACCATCGCAGAGGAAAATTATTTTTGGTTAAAATAAATGGCTGCGGTTATTGTGAATCATAATTTCGTATTTTTTAAAGAGATGCGCGAGTTTGGATAAGGTTATTTAATTCTATGAGAAAAATGTTATTATGCTTTAATACCTACCGTAAATTTATAATACACTTTGGCTGCTTATTTGTACATCACAAAATATAATTGTTACTTAAAATGGTCGTCTTGAAATGAACTAATAAGCTATCTAATATTTGCATTTATATAATTTCCGATACAACGGGAGAATTAGTTAAAACTGCGAGGGGAGCATGACAAACGAAATCGTAAAAGCAATCACCTCGTTAATTTGCAACGCGAAATCGATGCATGCGACGACCCCAGCTCGGAATCGTCGCTCACCCCTCGGTATATACAGAGGCATGCGCTTTTCGACGATGTCGCATGTTGCGCGCAAACTTAAACTTTACCACGAACCCACGAAGGGCAATGAGAGAGAAAGAGAGAAGGAAGGAGATACGGTAACGAACGACGAGGAAAGAACAGAGATCAGCTTGCTATATAATCGACGCGCTTCGCAAAGACGGCGAATGCCGCCGACTAGCTGCAATCGTTAAGCGCGTTCGTTGTTGCCTTTGAACCCAGTAGTTTATTTGGTGAAAAACACGAACGATGACGAAGCACCACTATTATTCGATATTTAAATGTCTTCGATGGTAAAAGAAAACTATCTGCATGTTCTTGAATAGTTTCAACATTTTTACATTTTTACTTTATTTCTTATCATGTTTTTTCTACTTCAATACAATAAATTATTTATATATTGGTTCATTATTTACGAATATGTTAAACTCTTCATTTTTTTTTCAATAAGTATAATGTATTTAGTTTTGAAACACCATACACTCTGGACATACACACATATATTCCTGTTTATTGTTTAAAAATTGTAACAAATTACAATATTTCTTATATTTTATCGTTATTGCATTTCGCTATAAGGTATTTATTTAGAGTATTTATATTTAAATAATTATTCATAGATACAAATTGTGTCGGTTCCAGTTTATTAATTTTTCGTTTGAAATTGTGTAATACGATGCAAACGCCGAATTATTCCAAGTATAGAATTTAACATTCTAAAATAAATATACCGTACTTAATCGAGTTACCAAAATTGCAACGTCATTGTCTGACAACCTTCTCATCTCGAGCTTAAAATTCGTTGGAATAAGCTCACGTTTGCTTCCCTATCTTCCCGTTCTTTCTTGGACATGCGCAAGGCATCTGAGAAAAGGCACAAAGTAGAGCTTGAAATTCCGTGATGTACTTGCATATTCTCGACAAGTCGCGAAGGGAGAAGAAATCATCCGATATGTAACCGCGTAGGAAAAGAGGTAAAGGATTGAACAACAACGGATAAACAAATAACCATATTATAAACACAATAATTTGGATCACGTAATTTTTAATTTTTTATCAAGAATTTTAACATTATTTAAAATAGTTATTTGTAATTACTTTATTACCAGTCATTATTACACGGCACCCATTTAAAAAAAAACAAAACATCTTTTATTTAATACTTGTGTTCCTGAGTTCACAGGAATCTACAAATTTACCATCAATATGGCCATACCTCAAATGTACGGTGTAAAAATGCTTTAATACATATAACATGTATATAATTCAGCAGATCGAGAAGCGTACAATAAATTTAATTATTATGAACAAAGATTTAAGTAACTGACTTTAAAATGAAACGTCAAAGTTGAGGGATTCATATCGTTGAAAATGTAATAACATAATTAAATTGAAATTAAATGGAATTTAAGAAATCGAGGATTAGATTAAAAGGGAATAAATAAGGGAGAGAGCGATAAAGGGGGTGGGAGGGGGATGGGGATGGGGGGGTGGGGAGGCTAGAAGAGGTCGTTTGATTATTATGCGCTTTGCGTTGTCATATTCCATTAGCAAGAGTGTCGCTTACAGAGACGTCCGCGGGTTTGTTAGTGCGCGCGACGCGGCACAATTGACAATGGTTGCGGAGACGCTCGCACGCGGGCTTCCGACCGCGCGCTGACTTCGAGCCACAGAACTGTGGTATCAACGGCGGTCGCATGGAGTTGACATCGATATTATACACGAGAGCAACCAGTCTCGCGAGAGAGAATTAGGAGGTTAGAACTAATTGAAACATTCATACATAACACCCATGATCCGACCTTGCGCACATCTCAGATAATATACAATTGTGTATATAAATGAAATTATGATTTACTTGACCGACTTACATTTTCCTTTTTACTATTTCGTCGTATACATTTTCCTAAAGTTCTAGGATTGGGTTATAAATATTAATTAATTGCGTAAGTATAAATATAATTTTGAGTTGTAGTACATTTATAATTATTAATTAATGCAATTAAACTTCTTTGACATCGTAAAGATACCCGAAGGAGTAAAACAGCACATTCGATAGGAATCTTAACTGTAAATGAAGTTTCGCGTGTTTGAAATATAGAAGTGAGGAAAGATGAGAAAAGAGGCAACGTAAAAAACATAAATGAAAGAATTATAGAAAGATGAGAAAAGAGTGTGTAAAAAGTGAGGAATAAATGTGAGTTTATGACTCGATAAAGAAGAAAACTCACTTTCTCGTATTCACACTGTTAGATTTTTTTCTCCCAGAGGCTTAAAGTCCATCGGAAGTATCGAAAATTGTCATATCGTGCGTTATGCTCGACTGAATTGTAAAGAGAAACTAAGATTGAAAGACGAGGAGACATTTGACAATCGACATACAGAGTGTTCGCTATATTTTAACTCAGTGCTTTATTCTATCATAAGTGGAACATACATTTTCTCTCTGTGTTTCATTTTTTTTTCAGATAGAACATAAATGTGTGCCATCAAACACGATGCTCACAAATTATTATCGAAGATTCCACGTACACATGACGATAAGTGATAGAAATGTAAATGATAGAAATAAACTTTTATGTAGTTTTTTAATAATTTTAGATTAATTTATAAGGATAATACCCAAATTATGTGTATATTACCAACAAATTATTATAATAATAATTAGTATTAAATAAATTATAAAATACTCATGTAATGTTAGTTTGAATAAGAATTTTATGATCGCTTTAATTTACTTATAAGTTAATCAAAGAAAGATATATGGGAAACGAGCGGATGGAATCAGAATTACTAGTTGTAGTGGCGATCACAGTTAGCAACAGTCACTTTCAGTCATTAGTCTTGCCGCTACCCGTCTAATTAGGCAGTCGGCTTTAGGCTTACAAGGCTGAAGGAAAGCCTTCTAAATACATATTAACCATTGACTGTCTAAACTTTGTTCTAATGAAAGTACTCGATTTTCTGCAGCAACCTGTGTTTAATAAGACTTAACAATTTTATGTCAGATTCTTTTGATTTTCTAGAAATACTCTAAATTAAATATACTTGAAAAATGTTATTATATTTAGCTGACTGCACAAAGTAACCTTTTAAAAACTTTCAATGGAAACTTTAAAACTTTTTCCAAATTCTACAACGAACAACTTTTATAAACTTTCGAATGTAAAAAATTGTATTTTAGAAACGCTTTGAACCTTATGCTCAGTTAAGATCAAATCTCAATAAGTTTTATTGAATACAAACTATATATGTCATTTACAATGGTGAAATTTAAATATGCAAATATTTAGTACGCGATAGAAGCAACTTATATTGGTCTTTTTTCAATTCCACAGAACTAATTATCATTTGCCGAATAATCTCTTTTGTAAATTTTTTCCGAGTACGCACTTGTGACCTCAAATTGCATTACAAATGTAAATTTAATTTGGTAAAATAAACGATGCTTAAAAACAGATATGAAAAATGCATCACTATATAATCTTTATTTAAAAAGAGGTAATGAGAAATATTACATAAAAATGTTAAATAATGCAAAAAATTTCGTTAGCTGGAAAGTGTAATTCGTACCTTTAATGCAATCTGTTTTCTCCTCAGAATTTCCTTGATGAAACTCATGCATTGTACAAGTAAATTAATCCGCAAATTATTTATCTCGTCCTCGCAGTAACAACATAAATAATTAATTAGCTTTTGCGAGAAAAATTGGCATTGGCATTGGCATTTATTTTTCAAATTAAATCTCAATTAAAATCTTTTTACAGAAATTCTAAATCTGATATATTTGCATTACTTTAAAACTTTAACGCTTTTTACTTTTCGTTTTAAATCATTTAAGCAAGCGTTAATGCAGTCTTATTGCATGTACATCACACGTATAATTACAATTCATTCAATCAGAGATTTACCGAGAAAGTCTTAAAAAGAAAAATCCATGTTCCTCGGAGAAGGGAGAAGATATATCTATCTTAGTCACGCAAAATGTAAATAGATTTTTACCCGTTTATTTGTAAAAAGTGGAAAAAGTATAAACTAGGCGTTGTAAAAATGCACGAATTGTAAAAAGAAATTAGGAAGTGACAAAGAGAAACGAAGAGAGATAGAAACGAAAAGAGGGATGGAGAGAGGAGACTGCAGGTAGGAGTTTGGGTGGTTGGGTGTATATAGAGGACACAAAACACGGAAGAGCCGTGACCGAGAGAGATTTTGAAAAGTTGATATCTAGGATTAAAGTTTTATGCCGCGTACACGCGGGGCCAGCGCGCGTGTTTTACAACCGCGTGTCACGAAAGGAAGCTCGGCGAGGCTCGCGCGCCCGATACAAAGTTTCGGCAATAAATAATGAGGCGTAATTAAAGTGACCCCCCGCGCGCACGTCCCCTTATCCCGCTGGAAAAGAGCCGACGCGCGCACTGCACCACCAACTTCGATCGAAGCAATGAGACCAACATAGGTTGGATACCTAGCTGCCCAATCCACAAGATTCGCCGCGCGTTCTAATTTCCTGGCTGAATTTACTGGACCGTCCGATATTTCATTCGAATATTTTTATATCCTCAAAGCATCATTCGACTAGAATGTTATCATACCATGTCTACACTAATATTTTATTATCAACGCGTTCATTCGTCGGTTAAAAATTTTTTTAAACTGTTCTTATATCAGTAATAAATTTATTTAGTAAAAAATATGTAAATGCTTATAGGCATTTTATACATTTGGCACGTAACGTGATGATTCTCTTCAAATGGTTAATAAGTCTTACCTTTTAATTTTTAATTACTATTATTACATGCAAGAAGTTATCTATCTAAATGTATACTCCGAATAAGTTAGTATTATAATCAACAAATTTTTCGTTGTCTAATGAGGATCAAAATAAGGATATTTTCAGAAATAAGTTTGTTAATCATATTATTAAAATGAATATTTCATGTTTGCTAATTTTAAGAGTCAGACGAATCTACCCTAAAATGATGGATTCTTATCTCTGATTAATCTCTTCACCGGAATGATTCTCAAATATCTATATAATGAAGAAGTCTACTGAAAATCTTTTTCAATTTATAGGAATAATGCTTTACGTTACATATTAATATATAACAGCTGAAATTCCTAGTAATTCAATACAACAAGGCTAAAATTATTATTAGTTTATACTTAATTATGAAATAATAATTCCTGGCGCGTATTTTAAAATCACGAAAAAGATGATACTTTTTAATTTTACTTGCCAGAAAATAGTATTTGTTGACTTTAAAACCATAGCAGAAAGTTAATAAATTTACAGCTGCGTTTCAGTAAAAAATCGACTAACATTCTAGCATAGTAGTTTGACACGCGTATTTACTTTTATATGTAGGTATATGTAAATTTATTTTATTTTACTTATTTTTCACCTAAAAAGATTGTACCCTATAATTAAGTGAATATGATGTTGTATGTTAGCTCCAAGCTATTTCATCTGCGATATAATAATTGCGCATGAGAACAATATGACATGTAGTCGGGTTTCAGTCCTCTGTTCTATAAGCACCCAAAAATGACTTTTTTTTAATAATTGTGTTGCATTTTGATAAAATTACATGTTTGTGCCAGGTTAATGTCACATACGTCGCGTTTGCGTTATGCGCTATGAGTGCGTGTTCGTATAAAATCGCGAAATTACACGTTATACCAGGGTTTATATGTTTGGGACTATTAGTAAATTACCCTTATTTTAATAAGCTTAAGTTGACTCCGAACGGTTCGTTTGATCAAATGTCGTGTCTAGGATTAATTACTATTTGACAGAATTATTTGATATACAAAGCGAATGATCAAGCTTAAATTGCTCCATCTTCATTCATAACTGTACCTGGCATGTAATATAAAAATATATATATTTATGTAAAAACATTAAAACTTGACAAACGAATGTAAGTGCAACTAAAATAAGTAAATATTCTGAAATTCTAATTATTGTTACACTCTAAATTTATATTCAGATTTGACAAGGTAAGAACTTATTAAATAAATAGTAATATATACTTATTATAAACTCTCCTTACATTCGTTTTGCAATGTCTTTGATAACTTGTAAATATAATTAATCCGTTAGAGTTTGCATTTCGTGATAAAAGTACACCGAGTAAAGAAACTTTGACAGTGATTGGATGCAGTAAAGTTTCATACTATTTCTTAAATGGAGAACTGTTTAATTTCTGCATTTTAAAATCGATTAGACTGCATACAATAATACTACTATTGCAGAACGTATAAATCATTTATGCCGAGTGAGGGTGAAATAAAAGTAATCAAGCCACGGAGAAAAGTTGTGCTCTCTCTCTCTCTCTCTCTCACTCTCTCTCTCTCTTTCCCATCCGTCCATCAAAGTCTCGCCATGTTCGTCTTGTTGGGTACCTCGTCAGACCCTCTTGTGTTCTTCGCATAATTTGGCGATTCATAATCGAACATCAACTCTGCGATAGCGCGTTATCGTGTTCGTTACACGTTCACTCCCTGCCTTGCTTCTCAAAACTCCCCTTTGCATTTACCCTTTTGCAACGGTACTTTTCGTACCAGACAGTCCGACTCGTCCCGTACGTAAGGGCCGTTACCCCCTTGGGCTATATACCGGCCTGGCACGCACGTACTGACTTCCTCTCTCTATCTCTCTCTCCTTCTCTTCCTTTCACTCTCCTTCTCATGACAAGCTTAACAACTGTTTCGTTTCTCTCGTTCTTTCCCGATGTCGGGCGAGGCCCGACTGTCCCTTTGGAGATATCATTTTTATAACGATGTCACGTCACAGATGAAGTCGCAATTGTGACGTTAAAGATAATTTTTTTTTAACTATACGTTTATTAGGTTTTAATTTAACTGTCATTATCATAAATTATAATGTAATTTAATCTGTCACAAGTTTATAAATAAATACTTTATGGAATTTTAATAAGATTTTGCATTTAACAACATTGTTATTTTTACACTAAGATTATGAACTACAATGGACAATGATGACACGGTTAGTAACAACAAGTATCCGGACGCTTTTCTGCACGTATGCATGGCATGATAGACAATCGTATACTATGTGGCCAAGTTAGAATTGCGACTCGACCATTTTGTGTTAAAACTACTAAACATTGTTAAACTCAACGGTAAAAATACATCGATTGGTGCGATTCAACGCTCTTTCGTGTTTCTACTACAACTGTTGTATCTTTTAAAAATTTTATGATTACATTTCGAAAGGTAACTTTGTTCTACGTTTTATCTATCAAGATTGGTAATATTGTGCAACAGGGTTGTGAAGATCACGAATTTTTTAACGCATGTATGAATTAGTTTGTGCACTATTTGTTAAATATAACACTAAGTTACTACGATGTCTTAGTTGTATAAAGTCTGGAAACCCTCTTCGACAAATAGGTGTAGGTTTGATGGTTTTACTAGTTTAGCATAAAAGTGAAATTATAGTAACAGCGAATAATAGTAATAACTGGGCGTCTCAACTGAGCTTTGAACCGGATAGCGCGTAGCTCATATAGAGATTAAAACTATTCCATAGTCCGGTAATCGAGGATTGCGCGCGTAACGTTACACGTGTACACAAATTATCCGAAAACAGAGCGCGCTCGAGGGGATGAGACACGTGAAGGTAAACCCGATAAAGTGAAACAAGGCTTAGCCCAGGACAGAGTTGGAGGGTGCAGGGTTAAATCAAAAGCACGCGCACTCGGCTCGCAATTGGAACGTCCTCTCTCCCTCTCTCTCTCTCTACGGGGCCTGAGAACGCGCATTCTCGCGGCAATGCGATAAATCTGACGATGCCGCCAGCGTGACACTATTAATTAGCCGCGCAGTATTAATTAGACCGGATTCTCCGAGTTGTGCGGCAAATTTCCACTGAGGCAGGCTGCTCTTCGCAAACTCCATTGCCTTCGACCCCTACATTGCTGCCAATTGTTGTTATAAAGGAGCGACGAATGATATTTCAGCTCGTATTAACTTCTTCAAGAGATGAGATGACTATCAAACACCCCAAAATCGCAATTCATAATTTCACTTACAATTTGTCGCAGTATTAAAATTACTGCTTCTGAAAAGAATACGCGATCGCGATGAGACTTTAAATTTGCGTTATAGCTTCCATCGTCTTTGTTTATGGAGTACGTCTTTGGGGAATAACGACAAAAGATAGATGTTTGTTATCGTAAAATTGTATTCCACAGTTCCATCTAATCCGTTACCCATAGGGTAAGGGCTCTCATAGTAAAGTATAGCTTTTAGGTCAAGAATAACCTTTTGTCATTTTGTTTCAAAAATAACGCAAGACCATTAAGCATTTTCTATAGTATGTGCATTTACTTTATGTAAATTTAGTAAATATCAATTTCTTTTCAAAATATTGTAAATATATTTCTATCAGAACAAATATATGATTAATCTTTTATTTTAATATCTCTTCTATTCTTCCTTCTCTTAGTAAACTTTTACGTCTCTTTAATAGGTGTTTCTTGTTTGACAATAAAGCTATAAACCATACAAAAGAGTTTGCGAAAATGAAAGTAAAGAAATGTAAGGAAGCGCCAAATGCAATTATTTATTAGTTCCGATTGGAAGTGGGCGGATCTTGGTAAAACTCTTAATATATATATATATATATATATTAAGTGCGTGCATGTGTTCGTATGGCTATAGGAGACAAAATACGAGGGTACAATGAAAGGAAAGAAAGGAACTTGGGATAAATAGCGGCTTTAAATATAATTAAAGTTAAATCTAATTATAGCTGTATCGCGTATAACACATTATTTCATTCTACGTATTATTTCATTCAATTCAACATTGTGTCATTCGTGTATAATTCTTGTATTTAACTATAATGTTAAGTCAGACTTATGCAGTAATTTTCCAATGTTACACCACTACAAATCCCAATTCCAAAAAATATTTCTTTACTTTACGTAATCAGCGCAAAAGATAGTTAACAAAACAATTCGATCGTGTAACTATGTTATCCCTTACTATCTACAAGATGTACAGTATTGTGTGAAGAATTTATTTTGTTTTGTTAAAATATAGTAGTATTTAAAGTCGTTAAGCAGTCGCTGATATTTTAAAATATATTGCTTTATACCGAGTTACGTGTCTAACTGCATAATATTTCAATATCAGATTTTAATCAATTTTATTCATACAGCAAGAGCAAGGTATATCAAAAAACATGGAAAAAGCATTAGATAAAAAAGTAACGTGTATTCAACTTCAAGTAATGACTGATACATGTTTTAATTTAGTGAGTTTCTGTCTTCAACGTCTGACTAAAACAAAACCAATAATTCGTTGATTTTCGTACAATATATTATCATAATTTAATTTATTTTTTTCTACTACTCTCTTCTGATACTCTTTAAAAATAGAAAACAAGACAGTTATCAATATATAACAAATGAGTTCTTTTGTAAAATCTCAAAAGCGATCAAAAATAAAAATGTTTAAGCAAATATTTATGGACTTCACTTTACTGATTTCCATTCCTTGAATAAAGCCTTTTCTCTATCAAAGAATCCAAATAAACAAAATAGAACCATTCCAGTATAAATTTTATAAATATCTATATTTCTGATTTGTATACATTTTTTATAAAAATCTTATATTTTTTTTACATGGGTAGGTTTGATGGTTTAACTAGTTTAGCATAAAAGTGAATTATAGTAACAGCGAATAATAGAATAACTGGGCGTCTCAACTGAGCTTTGAACGGATAGCGCGTAGCTCATATAGAGATTAAAACTATTCCATAGTCCGGTAATCGAGGATTGCGCGCGTAACGTTACACGTGTACACAAATTTCCGAAAACAGAGCGCGCTCGAGGGGATGAGACACGTGAAGGTAAACCCGATAAGTGAAACAAGGCTTAGCCCAGGACAGAGTTGGAGGGTGCAGGGTTAAATCAAAAGCACGCGCACTCGGCTCGCAATTGGAACGTCCTCTCCCTCTCTCTCTACGGGGCCTGAGAACGCGCATTCTCGCGGCAATGCGATAAATCTGACGATGCCGCCAGCGTGACACTATTAATTAGCCGCGCAGTATTAATTAGACGGATTCTCCGAGTTGTGCGGCAAATTTCCACTGAGGCAGGCTCTTCGCAAACTCCATTGCCTTCGACCCCTACATTGCTGCCAATTGTTGTTATAAAGGAGCGACGAATGATATTTCAGCTCGTATTAACTTCTTCAAGAGATGAGATGACTATCAAACACCCCAAAATCGCAATTCATAATTTCACTTACAATTTGTCGCAGTATTAAAATTACTGCTTCTGAAAAGAATACGCGATCGCGATGAGACTTTAATTTGCGTTATAGCTTCCATCGTCTTTGTTTAGGGAGTACGTCTTGGGGAATAACGACAAAAGATAGATGTTTGTTATCGTAAAATTGTATTCACAGTTCCATCTAATCCGTTACCCATAGGGTAAGGGCTCATAGTAAAGTATAGCTTTTAGGTCAAGAATAACCTTTTGTCATTTTGTTTCAAAAATAACGCAAGACCATTAAGCATTTTCTATAGTATGTGCATTTACTTTATGTAAATTTAGTAAATATCAATTTCTTTTCAAAATATTGTAAATATATTTCTATCAGAACAAATATATGATTAATCTTTTATTTTAATATCTCTTCTATTCTTCCTTCTCTTAGTAAACTTTTACGTCTCTTTAATAGGTGTTTCTTGTTTGACAATAAAGCTATAAACCATACAAAAGAGTTTGCGAAAATGAAAGTAAAGAAATGTAAGGAAGCGCCAAATGCAATTATTTATTAGTTCCGATTGGAAGTGGGCGGATCTTGGTAAAACTCTTAATATATATATATATATATATATTAAGTGCGTGCATGTGTTCGTATGGCTATAGGAGACAAAATACGAGGGTACAATGAAAGGAAAGAAAGGAACTTGGGATAAATAGCGGCTTTAAATATAATTAAAGTTAAATCTAATTATAGCTCTATCGCGTATAACACATTATTTCATTCTACGTATTATTTCATTCAATTCAACATTGTGTCATTCGTGTATAATTCTTGTATTTAACTATAATGTTAAGTCAGACTTATGCAGTAATTTTCCAATGTTACACCACTACAAATCCCAATTCCAAAAAATATTTCTTTACTTTACGTAATCAGCGCAAAAGATAGTTAACAAAACAATTCGATCGTGTAACTATGTTATCCCTTACTATCTACAAGATGTACAGTATTGTGTGAAGAATTTATTTTGTTTTGTTAAAATATAGTAGTATTTAAAGTCGTTAAGCAGTCGCTGATATTTTAAAAATATATTGCTTTATACCGAGTTACGTGTCTAACTGCATAATATTTCAATATCAGATTTTAATCAATTTTATTCATACAGCAAGAGCAAGGTATATCAAAAAACATGGAAAAAGCATTAGATAAAAAAGTAACGTGTATTCAACTTCAAGTAATGACTGATACATGTTTTAATTTAGTGAGTTTCTGTCTTCAACGTCTGACTAAAACAAAACCAATAATTCGTTGATTTTCGTACAATATATTATCATAATTTAATTTATTTTTTTCTACTACTCTTTCTGATACTCTTTAAAAATAGAAAACAATGATAGTTATCAATATATAACAAATGTAGTTCTTTTGTAAAATCTCAAAAGCGATCAAAAATAAAATGTTTAAGCAAATATTTATGGACTTCACTTTACTGATTTCCATTCCTTGAATAAAGCCTTTTCTCTATCAAAGAATCCAAATAAACAAAATAACCAGTATCGCCGTTAGCATAGATTGGTTAATACTCTACGCGAAAGAGCTTTTACATCATTCTCCCTTTACTTTTTACGGTACGAGTAAGCCAACGATTTACAAAAGCTTGCACGGATTCATTACCAAAGAAAAAGAACGGTAGAAAGGAGATAAACGAGCGGAAAGCTGATACATTTTAAGCAAGGGTTTGCATTGTAATTTATAAAGTTAAAGATTTCTATTATTTTTAAATTTTGAAATTCGCTACATTTTGGTAGTGGTATGCAGTAAACCTGGGTATTCCTGAAATGCAACGAGAAGTAAAAATATATTAACTAATAAGCAAATATCTAGTATATCTGTAATAAAAATACTATAATATGCTAAATAGTAACAATGAAATCTAAGTTAAACTCGATTAAAGTACACACAATAGAATCTCAGAAAGACAGAAGAAGAAACGAACTTTCTGCTAATAATTAATATTAACATTGTATAGGTAAAATATTTGCAGTAGTTATTCATTATTTATTTCACGAGTTCGTGACGCGATTGTCAAAAATGCTACGCTGCACTTTCACTTTTGATCTCTCCGGATGATCAGTTTGAGAAAATCGATACGAATTTTTCACTAAAGAATTACGTGCCTATGTTGCAGAAAGGAAAACAACCCCAACTGCAAGTTGCTCTCGAGCGTTGAATTTTTCTTCAGGTTCACGTACACTGAGAAAAGTGGACTATCATTCATAATAGATTAAGCCTCTACATCTGAATCGTCATCAAAGTCAAAAAGCTGAGCGTCTTCGGTTATGTACAGAATAAACAATTGTCATTTTGTTTCAAAAATAACGCAAGACCATAACAAGCATTTTCTATAGTATGTGCATTTATTTATGTAAATTTAGTAAATATCAATTTCTTTTCAAAATATTGTAAATATATTTCTATCAGAACAAATATATGATTAATCTTTTATTTTAATATCTCTTCTATTCTTCCTTCTCTTAGTAAACTTTTACGTCTCTTTAATAGGTGTTTCTTGTTTGACAATAAAGCTATAAACCATACAAAAGAGTTGCGAAAATGAAAGTAAAGAAATGTAAGGAAGCGCCAAATGCAATTATTTATTTAGTTCCGATTGGAAGTGGGCGGATCTTGGTTAAACTCTTAATATATATATATATATATATTAAGTGCGTGCATGTGTTCGTATGGCTATAGGAGACAAAATACGAGGGTACAATGAAAGGAAAGAAAGGAACTTGGGATAAATAGCGGCTTTAAATATAATTAAAGTTAAATCTAATTATAGCTGTATCGCGTATAACACATTATTTCATTCTACGTATTATTTCATTCAATTCAACATTGTGTCATTCGTGTATAATTCTTGTATTTAACTATAATGTTAAGTCAGACTTATGCAAGTAATTTTCCAATGTTACACCACTACAAATCCCAATTCCAAAAATATTTCTTTACTTTACGTAATCAGCGCAAAAGATAGTTAACAAAACAATTCGATCGTGTAACTATGTTATCCCTTACTATCTACAAGATGTACAGTATTGTGTGAAGAATTTATTTTGTTTTGTTAAAATATAGTAGTATTTAAAGTCGTTAAGCAGTCGCTGATATTTTAAAAATATATTGCTTTATACCGAGTTACGTGTCTAACTGCATAATATTTCAATATCAGATTTTAATCAATTTTATTCATACAGCAAGAGCAAGGTATATCAAAAACATGGAAAAAGCATTAGATAAAAAAGTAACGTGTATTCAACTTCAAGTAATGACTGATACATGTTTTAATTTAGTGAGTTTCTGTCTTCAACGTCTGACTAAAACAAAACCAATAATTCGTTGATTTTCGTACAATATATTATCATAATTTAATTTATTTTTTTCTACTACTCTCTTCTGATACTCTTTAAAAATAGAAAACAAGACAGTTATCAATATATAACAAATGAGTTCTTTTGTAAAATCTCAAAAGCGATCAAAAATAAAAATGTTTAAGCAAATATTTATGGACTTCACTTTACTGATTTCCATTCCTTGAATAAAGCCTTTTCTCTATCAAAGAATCCAAATAAACAAAATAAACCAGTATCGCCGTTAGCATAGATTGGTTAATACTCTACGCGAAAGAGCTTTTACATCATTCTCCCTTTACTTTTTACGGTACGAGTAAGCCAACCGATTTACAAAAAGCTTGCACGGATTCATTACCAAGAAAAAGAACGGTAGAAGGAGATAAACGAGCGGAAAGCTGATACATTTTAAGCAAGGGTTTGCATTGTAATTTTATAAAGTTAAAGATTTCTATTATTTTTAATTTTGAAATTCGCTAATTTGGTAGTGTATGCAGTAAACCTGGGTATACTGAATGCAACGAGAAGTAAAAATAATATTTAACTATAAGCAAATATTATCTAGTTATATCTGTAATAAAAATACTATACTATATGCTAAATAATAACAATGAAATCTAAGTTAAACTCGATTAAAGTACACACAATAGAATCTCAGAAAGACAGAAGAAGAAACGAACTTTCTGCTAATAATTAATATTAACATTGTATAGGTAAAATATTTGCAGTAGTTATTCATTATTTATTTCACGAGTTCGTGACGCGATTGTCAAAAATGCTACGCTGCACTTTCACTTTTGATCTCTCCGGATGATCAGTTTGAGAAAATCGATACGAATTTTTCACTAAAGAATTACGTGCCTATGTTGCAGAAAGGAAAACAACCCCAACTGCAAGTTGCTCTCGAGCGTTGAATTTTTCTTCAGGTTCACGTACACTGAGAAAAGTGGACTATCATTCATAATAGATTAAGCCTCTACATCTGAATCGTCATCAAAGTCAAAAAAGCTGAGCGTCTTCGGTTATGTACAGAATAAACAATTGGTTTACGGTATCCAAAATATAAAAAATGTATTTATCGTTTGATAATTCAATTCGATTTTCTAAACAATTTAATAAATTAAATAAATTTCTAAAGTATGCGAGTATAATTTAAAATCCGCAGCATTGACTACTGGACGTTTCGCTGAATGATTGATATATTTTTGAAAAAGAAACTTTTCAGTACAAGCGCAGTAGCAACAAAGCTTGAACCACATAAGAAGAAAGTATGTTTAGCCAGTGCACAAAACAACTTTTTGGTGAAATAAACGAGCTAAAATGTGGCTAGCGTTCAATACTCGTCTAGAGTTTGATGAATGCACAGGCTTCAATACACCGTAACGGTAGTCGACCCTCTGTGCAAAATTGAGAGATGGAAAGAAAAAACAAGAGACAGTGCACACGCGAGAATCGCTTGAATGTAAACGTACATACAATGTAATATACATCAATAACTAGTTGAGCTTAATATAATGGCAATAATCAAATATTCTTTACAAAAGTAACTTTACATATTAATTATATATATTACAATTCTTATCTTTTTAGTTAAACAATCGCTTGTAGTTAGTTCATTTATTAAATAGAAGCATAAGGAAAACAAGAATTTTCAATTAATTACAATTTTATTGAGTTGTTAAAAATAAATAGTAAATACTAGAATTGATTATTTAATAATCAGTAATTGTAATATATATCTCTTGAAATATCTCTTGTTTTAATTCCTTCTATAATGGAGGAATAAGAATAAACTTACCTAATTTTTTAACTACATTTACAATTTAGAGTTGAAAAATCTAACGTTGACATAACCATTAATCGTAAAACATCCTAATATAGCAAATAAGATCCGTGACAATATCGACGGTTGCGACGAAGAAGGTGCTAACTCGCATTCGTCTAAAAAGGAGTTATTTCGATCAATATTTTTTTTCAAGAATTTAAAGTCTGATTTGATATTTGTATCTCCTCGACAACTTGGAATCATATCCAAGGAAATCGAGTGAAATTTAGTTAAGGTAAAAAAAATATAAACTGTAATTTAGAAGCATGATTAATAATATCAAATTAATATATTGACCGAAAACTTTATATGCGAATTAGCACCTTCTTTAACAGTAAATCGAGATTGCACCTTCTTCGTCATGGTTGTCAATATGTATATAGAATTTTAATTAAAAAATAGTCGATTAAATTCCGAATAGAAAAAAATACAAATACACGTGAAAATAATATAAATTAAAATCCTAATTATTGAATCGTAAATCAAATGCTGTCATTAATAGAAATGGCTTTTTTTGTTCTCGTTAGATTATTAATATTTAACGTCTATTCTGTGAGGTATATATAAGATTAGAGTCGTCCTAACTGTAGGTAAGGTAAAAAAAGAAAAGGTTAAGGATAGACCACGCTTACCTCGAAGATCCGCGTTCATCTAATTTTATTTGGAATCGTGTACATTGTACTTCGCTTGAGCTTTTGCTTTTCCCTTTTGAGCCAATCCATCGAGGCGGAATAGCTGCGACACACGAAATTCACAAGGTTCGAGAAACTCGTTTTACTCCCACCCACCCTCACCCTATCTCTCTCCCTCTCACTCTCAATGCTTTTCTTTCTCCAGCGTCCGGTGTGTTTCATTTCCTGCGACTGGCAGCTTTTTATCGAATCGCCCTCGAGCAAGGAATCGTCGCCCACACAGCGCCGCGAAACTGACCGCCACGATTTTTTAAAAAATTGAAATAGTTTTCAAGGGGCTCTTTGGTCAATTCCACTTTTTCCTTAATTAGTTTTCAATCATAACGTTTTCTCTAGTTTTACTATGAAATTACTGCATAATAAATTCGGTATTATTTTTTTAATAAGTTTTTTTAAGAGCAGTTTACGTTTGTTTTATATCATTTATTTTAAAATGTTGTTCAAACAATTATTATAGCTTCATTAATAATCACATCAATAAATGGGGATATCAAATGGATTTTAATAATGTCCGAATTTTAGACAAAGAGAGAATTTGGAAAAAAAGAATAATCTCTAAAACTTTAGTTTAATGGTTGTTTTTGTATATAAATATACAAAAATAGCCATCAAACAAAAAAAAAGATATTAAGGGGTCAAGCCTGGGTTAACTGCTCAAAAAATCGATTTTTTTTTTATTAACTTTTTTTAAAGTATTTCTTACATAAAACATTATCCCAAAATTTGAAAAAAAACAAAAAATTTTTTCGCAAGTTATAATTGAAATAAAGTAAGCATCAATAGACATTATTTCTCTAAAATTATTTTTGCAAAAAAAGACATTTTATTTTAATTTAACTAAAATAATAATTGGGAGGTTTTCGACGTTTACATACAAGTATATTAAACGAAGCAACTATCAAGCGTAGAGTTTGGTAAAGTAGAAATCTACTTTACCATACGATTCAAATTTAATAGTTAATAAATAAATGATTCTTTTTACTCTAATATATTGCACAAATACGTACAGTTCTATTTGAAGTAAATATTGCCTGCATTGATAAAGTATTTACATTATTTTAGTAAATACTCAGTGGATTTTAAATTAAAAGTATATTTTTAACTTTAAATTTTATTAGTTTTAAGAAATTAATTATAAGTTTATACAAAAAACGAGCAGTAAAACAAATGCCAGACTCAAGTAACAGAATACCTGGTACATCTGCTCATAAAAAAATTATCAACATCAGTAAGATCCAACTACGATGCACTTCCATCAACATTGATCCAGATCAAGTAAAAAGTTAAAAACTGATACCATTGAAGAAAGTAGCACAGAAAATAAAATTATAGATATATCACTACTTTTCCCAACATTAGAAGAATTTTTAGTTTGTCAGAATTGTCATGGTACAGTTAAATTTTCTGAAGTTGATGTGAGAGGTTTGGGAAGTAAAATAACAATAACATGTACAAACTGTTTTAAGGTATTTGTTATTGATTCAAGTAGAAAAGTTGGAAAAAAAGTAACGCTTATGAAATAAATAGATGTTAGTGTACACAATGAGAACTCTTGGTCATGGGCATGCTGGTTTAGTTACTTTTTGTGGAAATATGGATTTGCCGAGTCCAGTTTCTCACAGTAATTATGACATTATTAATACAGAGATAAAAAATGTTTGTAAAGAAGTTGGTAAACAGTCTATGAAAGCAACTGTCGAGCAAGTATATGATTCAACAAGTCAGAATTGCCATATAAGTGTATCAGGTGATGGTTCTTGGAGGAAGCGAGGATTCAATTCTCTTCAAGGTGTTGATACTGCATGAGAATGAAAAAGTAATTGACGTTCCTCCAAAGCAATATTTTTGCAGAGCATGTGAATTGCGACCAGAAGAAGAAACAAAAGAATATAGAGAGTGGTACTTTACGGCATGAAATATACTAATTATATTGGAGGTTTGAAACACTTTCACAAATAAGTACACATAAAATAACTTCAACCACATAATATCGCACTAAGCACAAATACACTGAGCATAACAAAACACTTGTTTATAATTTTATCTGTATTCTGCAAATATTGTATATCTAAGTGTTGACACATTGGTTATGCTGAAATGGAGAAACAAAGAATCAATTTCTTGACATAAACAAAATATAAATTTAAGGTTATGCAAATACTTATCTGATATAATTTGTTCATGCAGTTTTATAAACCACTAGTTTTTTTTACTTATTTTATTTAGATATTATATAATATAATATATATAATATATAATTCTACTTGATATTATAATAGCTTAAAACTGAACTACAAACGTGTGGCTGGTGCACACTTCCATTAGCAGCTGTAGCACTATCTATGCCTCTCTCTTTCTCTATCACCTGACAAGGCTATTCGAAAAATCAATAATCTTATGGAAGACTTGTCATGTGAGAGAGAGAGAAAGAGATATTGTACACAACTGTCAAACAGTATTTGTTTTTACTGCATTCTTTACATACTTTTAATTAAATTTAATGCTTATAATAAAAATTATAATCATATAATATAATATAATAATCATAGTATAAATATTATTATATAAAATAGTCATAAACTATATATAAAATAATCATGTATTAATATTCAATAATAGCTAAGTATTCTTTTAGTTTTAAAAAATTTTATTCCTCTTTTTATAAAGAAACTGATTCTTGAAGTTGACTTTCTGTTATTTTAGATAATACATGTATATTAAAAAAATATACTGACAAGGAGACCCTCATATGTTTGGGAAACGGATCGTGCCCAGCTTGTAGTATATGTTTTCTAATATAAAAATATGAAAAAAGCCAGAGCCGCAGACTCTAACAATCGATTTTTCAAAAGTTATACGCTGTTAAAGCAAAATTTCCAAAAGAGAGAGACTTCACTTTAAACGCTTATAACTTCTGACCTATCAAATATTAACATTCAAATCAAAGTTTACTGAAAAGCTGAGATAAAATAGATACATTTTAAAAAAAAGTACGTTCAAATCCATTAAAATGAAGTAGAGTTATAACCAAATTAAGAATTAGAAGCAATTTTAAACAAAAATTGGGCAATACAAATTTTATTGATTTTTTTAAAGCTAAATTTCTTCAATTTCTTAATTCGGCAATAACTCTGCTTCATTTAAACAGATTTGGACGTACTTTTTTTTAAAATGTATCTATTTTATCTCAGCTTTTCAGTAAACTTTGGTTTGAATGTCATATTTGATAGGTCAGAAGTTATAAGCGTTTAAAGTGAAGTCTCTTTTTTTGGAAAATTTTGCTTTAACAGCGTATAACTTTGAAAAAAACGATTGTTAGAGTCTGCGGCTCTGGCTTTTTTCATATTTTTATATTAGAAAACATATACTACAAGCTGGGCACGATCCGTTTCCCAAACATATGAGGGTCTCCTTGTGAGTATTATATTAATAAAACCAGAAAAAAGTCACTATAAACCTATTAAATATACATATTATTAAGATTACACATACAAATTGTACGATACCTGAAGAATATGGTATTAGAATTATAAAATAAGTAAAACTTTAAATCTAATAAGTGAAACTTTAAATGCATTTATCTCATTAATGCTTTTTTAATGATTTTTTTAAGCTAAATTTCTTCAATTTCTTAATTCGGCAATAACTCTGCTTCATTTTAACAGATTTGGACGTACTTTTTTTTAAAATGTATCTATTTTATCTCAGCTTTTCAGTAAACTTTGGTTTGAATGTCAATATTTGATAGGTCAGAAGTTATAAGCGTTTAAAGTGAAGTCTCTTTTTTTTGGAAATTTTGCTTTAACAGCGTATAACTTTGAAAAAACGATTGTTAGAGTCTGCGGCTCTGGCTTTTTTCATATTTTTATATTAGAAAACATATACTACAAGCTGGGCACGATCCGTTTCCCAAACATATGAGGGTCTCCTTGTGAGTATTATATTAATAAAACCAGAAAAAAGTCACTATAAACCTATTAAATATACATATTATTAAGATTACACATACAAATTGTACGATACCTGAAGAATATGGTATTAGAATTATAAAATAAGTAAAACTTTAAATCTATAAGTGAAACTTTAAATGCATTTATCTCATTAATGCTTTTTTAATGATTTTAGCTTACTTGCCGCAGGATATTTCAGAGCCAGGTTGATGAATCACTTTGAAATTTTGGGGAAACTTTTAAAATATATATTTCTACGGACTTATGTTGCCCAATTTTTAAAAGATAAGTTTTAGGTGAATGTTATGTACGTATACGTACATATAACATTCACTATTTTTCTTGTTATTATCAACTTTTATATTTAATACATTGTTATTAATTTTTTTTCAGAAAAGGAAAAACATAAGTCTGTAAACGTATATTCCATGAACATTTTAAGCCTTATTAGACATTAAAAGATGCATTCAATGCTTCAATATCCTACGGCAACTGCAAAAATTAATCAATTTTTTAATATCATTATAAGTTTAATAACCAGGATTAAAAATGCATTATAAACATTTTTTATATTGATAAATATAATGTATAATACATATATATTATGTAAAAAAAATTAATATGTGAGAAGAATTAAAAAAAAAAAAATTATTCTAATAATAATTATTTATTTATTGAAAACATTTAACCCAGGCTTGACCCCTTAACAAATTACAATCAGTATATAATGTTATATACAACATTATAACATGGATTTAAACAAAAATGATTTGTACTAAAACAATATTTGGCTATCTCTCTTCTAATGTTCAAATTGTGATATTACTGCGATTAGTTTAATTCTTACCATTTTGTGTTTTGACGATTGCAATATTTGTGGCGTCCCTTATACAAATTTATTTGACGTCTCTGTAGTTCCTTATATACCTGTTTTAAAGTGTTTTAATGTTTGATTATTTATTATTATTTATTTTTTTATTTTTACTTTTACTTATTTATTTATTGATTATTAGTTTTAACATCATGAGTAATTACATAGTACATGAAAATGAAGGGAAATGTGAGTACTGTTTGATGAGAAAATTCTGGTCTCTATAAGTATTTTATGTTTCGGCTTTTGTTGCTATAATAAATAGTTGTTATCATATTAATTACAGATCAATGTTATACTCTATTTGACAAATCCACTAATGGATAACATGACATAATATTATAGAACAGGTATAGATTTGTATATATACAAATTATTGTAACTATCGGTGTACATATAAACATCGTGAATGAATAACTCAACCTTTCCGAATAAATATCTTTTACTTATTTTGTTATTTTCACCCTCCAGTAAGTATTGTTGATGTCGATGTCAGCATTAAATAAATAATACTTTAAACAATGCTGCGTAACTGCTTGAATTACAGATCTCTTTAGGTACTAAATTTATTGAATATGCAAATAATTAAAATTATAAGTAAACAATTTTGAAAATAAATACAGTGTACGTTAAAAAATTATATCGTCGATGGTTAACGCAGAGTTTATCATTGAATCCAGGTGGGCATCATCGAATAATACGAGAACCGAAACCAACGAGTATTTATGTAAAACAAACAACGAATAAGGTACGTGTATTTATACAAAACATCAAAAACATTAATCCTGATACCGCAATTATTATACACAAATAACGTTGATCATGTTTTCGATTGTAACAATACTAAAATAATAGACAAAGACTTTCATTATAAAAAAAATCGACTTATTTCCGAAATGTTACACATCAATCATTCTATAGTGCAACAAAAGGAAAACGACACAAAACTTTTATACCGATAGTATATATAATATTATGATCTCATTCCAATGGACTAACTAGGAGAGGCCACAGCCTTTGGATCACGGATCTTAACCATACTCTAGGATATGTTTTGTAATATAAAAGTATGAGAAAAGTCACATTTTTAGACCCTAACGCGTTAATTTACCCAAGTTATGGCTAAGTAAAGCCAATTTTGTAAAAAAATTATTTCTACTTTGATCGTTTATAACGGTTGAAACCGAATAAAGATAAATACTCAATCTATATATTTTAGAAGAAAGCTGAGAAAAGTAGATATGTATGTATGTATGAGATAGTAGATAGATTGAAAAAAAAGTTCAAATCATTCAATTTAGAGCAAAGTTATAGAGGAAACAAAAAATTACTGAAGTTTTAACTCAAATTTAGTATAGTAAAAAAAGTATTGACGTTTTTGGACGGAATTTCATCAATTTCTTATTTTCTCTATAGCTCCAAATTAACCAATTTGAGCTTTTTTTTAATCACATCTATTTAATCTCTGTTTTCTTTTAGATTTGGATTGAGTATCTACCTTTACTTGTTTTCGAGTTATAAGCAAAGTGGCAGTAATTTTTTTATAAAATTGGCTTTAGCTAGCAATAACTTGGGTAAATTAACGCGTTATAGGGTCTAAAAATCTAGGTTTCCTCATATTTTTATATTATAAAACATATCATAAAGTTTGATTATGATCTGCAATCCGAAGCCCATGGCCTCTCCTAGTAAGTATGTAAATTGACATATTTCCAAGAAACGATTTAATTCGTAAACAATATTCTTGTGTTAGTATAAAATAAAATATTTATTTTTTATAAAAACGTTTTCTACGTGAGTTTTATATCTATGGAAGTAGATAAAGATGACGCAACTTGATTCATGTGTTCTTCTTTAAACATTTTCGACAATTTATTATAATACACATCTAATGTTTTTTTAAAATATTGATAAACAATTTAACATTAATGTCCTTATCATAAATATTATGTGGTATACGTCTATCTTTCATTATTTTTTTTAATTAAAAAATATAAATTATAGTTAATATTCTATTAAAGTAATTTGTTGATGTAGTAAGAGGAATTTCTCTGCTTGCAGCAAAATGCTTTTTAGTATGTTACAAGATATTCAAGAATGCAAATTTCATTACTTAAATAAAAAATATAGAGATAGAAACGTTTTGATGAATAAAAAATGTACCTTGATAGTAAATGATACGAGCTTCATTATTATAACATGAAATATTACTAATATTGTAAAATGTGCAAAGTTAAAAATAAGATAATTCATGAAATACTTGGAATTTTAGCACTATCTTGCATTAAAGCCAAGAAATATCGAAAATTCATTTTACCCGGGCGACTCATCTTGTCCGCACTTACCTTACATAATTCCCCACAAATTGATCACAGCTAAAGCTTCAAATAATATTTTATTAAATTCTTACAGTGATTTAACATTGAATGGACAATATTAGACGTCTTAACTCATATTTTTTATTATCACTATTTATAATAAGTCGGTGTTTTATAACGTTTAATAAAAAAAGAGAAACATTATAAATTAAATTATATTACACACGAATGTTTGAATAAGTTATTTTTAAAACAACTCAAAAATATTAATTAGAGTACCTATTAAAAATGTTCAATCACCATGATTCTGGATTCTTAAATCTTTCTGATGATAAACATTTTCTTGTCATATAATATTAATCCATGATAAAAAATATATTTATAGCATTATGTATATTTTTACTAGGATGATTGAATAGTAGGAGATTGTATCTACTAGGTTTTATCACAACCATTTTTAAAGTCAACCAAACACAGAGTTGAATCAACACCACATGGGTAGTAAAGAACCTTTCTTTATTCCTCGATACAAGTAAACGAAAGAATTTTATTAAGCTCCGAATATAAAGTCAGGGCAATACGTATTATTCGGTAAACAAACGCGCTTGCACGCCTCTAAACCGTCCAGGTAAAGCTCAGGGGAAGAAAATGGGGAGAAGGATAAGAGTGCATAAAAATAGCATAGCTGCCCCGATCTTTCCTGAAGCCAGACCAGTAAAATCAACGCCTTATACCCTCCTTGCGATGTTAACTTCAGCAGACATAAGAACCTTACTTTTATCTTTGTTTGTTTATTAACAGAGACATCTTCAAATAAGTCAAAAAATATATACAACAGTAAAGATGTCACTAGTACTAAAATGAGAACGAATAATTCCCAAAATATGAAGTTCAACCCGGTTTAACCCACCAACGTCAAACTTGAATGAGCTTTAAATAAAGTAGCCCTTGATCTCTCAATTTATTTCGAATTTAGCCATTAACGATATAGCCTTCGTAACAGTCGCATACTGTCCCGAACCTTGGATGAGAATTATGCTGTACTTGATAGTTGGGTGACAAGAGTCCGCGGTCGATGCCTCTCACCTTGGAAACCTCCAATAAGCTTTCGATCAATGATTGTGATATTATCCCACTTTAACCGCTAAAGAGGTAAAGCACACAATGAATGCTTTAATTTGACAACACATAATCTCCGATAATTTATGGTCATACAAGGAAAATTGGTGTCGGTATCTACATAAACCGGATCAATTTCCAAAGATGAGAAGCACAGCCAATCCATTAGCGGAGCGAACATAATGTTCGAGCGTCGCGAGCTTTTATTTACTGTTCTACGTTTGATCTCTTGATACACATATCCTATAAATTATCATATTTGGTAAGTTTATTATAACTTTTTTCTATAAAACATTGTATCTTCGAAATTCTAATTATCAAATTATTCAGAATTACTGTTAGAAATGCCTAATTTTTATACTCTAATCTGAAAATGTTCTGATTTTAAAGGACATCTTACTTTTAGGTTTCATTAGTCACATCAGCAATGTATTGTTAAAATTAAGAGCCCGGGCAATTATAGTAAATAACGTTCCGAAAAAGGAGTAAAAGGAGAATAGTAATAGGAGCAGGGTAAAAAAAAGATCCAGCGTGAGCGATTGTCGAGTCGCAGCACGACGTATTGGGTTAGTGCATGCACTGGCTCTCTTTTTCCTTCGTTTCTCCTAACTCAACGAGGGCTAAGGTTAAGAAATGCTTTCTCCTTCTCGCTTCTTTCCTCGTGAACCGCCTGACTGGAATTTTTTCCAAGTAATTACGCCTTTGCCGTCGAGGCTAAATCATCCTAGATGCGTGTGTTCCTTCTTTTTCTTGCGCTACTCTGCTACTCTGGACTTTGGTTCTTTATATTACCCTTTTTACTTTTTGGTTCATTCTCTTGATCTCCTCTCCTTCTTTTCTAAGAGCGACTTTTGCAGAGATTTATCGGGCGCCCGAAAGGCCGGCATTGCCTTCACCAACGTACATGCTCGGCGTTTTTCTAATATTTCGCGCTGTTCTTCTGTTCTACTATTTTTCCCCTCTGTTGCGCCGCAGTCGCGCGAAACGTTGAATCCCGTAATTTCATTTTTACTCGCGAATGGATTAATAGGTTTTTCCTGTACTTATTTTTTTTTATTAATGCTTAGATGCTTTATTACTTCTACCCAGCTCGTTCTTCTATACTTTTTACATATCTTTTACATTTCTGAATATTAATCTAACTCAATTATTATTGATCGACTGTCGATATATTTAACGAAACGTAATGCTTTTCTCGAAAGTCATAATTTTTACTTATATTTATATAATTATTTATATTGTAATTATTACGGACAGACGTTATATTATACTCTACTAAATTAGATTAATTCCAATATGAATGTAATAATGTGTACGTATTTGAATAAAAAATACAATTACACATATGTATGTATTAGGTTAATTATGTCTCCAATATCCGGATTTATTTCGAAGGGTTTAATTGAATAATGTGATAAATAACAGTGATTATTTACGCCAGAGATTGTAGAGCTTAAAATAAGTAATTTTAAAATTATGTTTTTTTTCTTAATATTATTACTACTAAAAAGTCTGTCAACTGAGTAAACGCACAGAGCAACATCAGTACACAAAATTAAAAACACGAAAAGTACATTTTAAGTAAACAAAAAATCTCAATTACAATGCATGGTCCTTATACCCACGCCCCCCCCCCTCACCGCCCCTTAACAAATAACGTAAGGTTCAGACACTCTGCACTTTTTCATTTTGAGCTGCTCCAGAAAGCTTCTCCACCTGTTGAACAGTATACTCACGTCTTTATACCAATTCAGTTTGTTCTTTCATACGCAAAAAACGAGAAAGGGAAAAAACTTTGCATCAATATAGTTCATCCCGTTAGAAAGATTCCAATCATCTCTACACAGTATAGGGTGTTGTACTATGAAGTTGTTTGTCTTCTACTTTAATAGAATTTCTCTAATAAAAAGAATTTTATTTACGCATGCACAATGATGTTATCTTTAAAACGTATCTTTATAAAAACGTATACTTTATCTAGCTTTTACTTAATTACGTATTCTCATATTTATGTAAATAATGTAAAGCTATACAATATGAATGATTTTTTATGGTACAATATTGATAAAATAAGCGCATAAGTAATAAAAGGTTTAAAAATAATAACGGAAGAGATTCTGATATATAATTAGTTATCGTATTAAACCAACAAACAGAATATTAACTTACTTATTGAGAAACCATTCTCAGTAATATTATCACTGTTTAAAAAGAATTTTCCCATCCGCAGCATGCACTATTATTATACATACGCATACATGTTCGGCTAGACTACGAGCTTGGTAACCTACGACCGTCAACGCCCTCGCAACAGGTTTCAATATCGAGCCTATTAAAGCTCGACAAGCGTGAAAACGCTCTGGCCCTTATTTCTCACTCTTGTTCTCCCCTCCTCCACGGCTTTCTCGCTGTCTCCTTTTCTCTCCCTTGTTTTTCCTCATAGGGTACAAAATAGCAGTTCAGAATCATCTCCCAACACTCAGCTAACAACTTATCTTCTCTTACTTATTCATGTATTCTGCATAAATTTCATGCATGAGTTCTCATGAGTTACCTACGTTTATAAACAACTGAAAATTACGTTACAGATTTATCTATCTTTTCTCAATTGTTACCCAATATAATTTTATTTTATTAAACATTTAAATTTAATTTCAAAAACAAAAATATAATTTCTTACTCAACTTCAATGACTGTATAAAAAAATAATTACTTTTTTTTACATTTTGTTACTATTCATTTACAGGCGTACCATATACTGCTTGTTGTGGGTAAAGTTTGAAATTAAACTCTATAAAATGTATACAATGTATTAATGAAAGACATAAAAAACTTGTTAAAAAACTGAACAAATCTAATTAAAGGTATGAGGGAAGAAAGAAGAAGGACACAAGACAAAGTTAGGGATAATTCGTAAATATAAAATTATTCGTGCATACGTATAAACATTCAAGGTATAATATGTTAGAAAATGTGTTGCTCTCTTACTAAAAATTGAAACGTCTGAAAGTTAGTATTTAAATTTTTTTCCGAAGTGTCTTCATACACACTTAAATAAATATTAAATCTTTCACCAAAAGTTCTAAAATACTGCCGACGCAATACATCAATACGGCTCTTTTCATATGAATGTATTTCTACATATTTATTGTTTAAGTTTAAAATAGATTCGGAAGTTTAATATATAAGTGTTGAAATTTTAAATAGTTACAAAACATAAAAATTGGCAAGCGCAGCATTATACGTTTAGAAAATTATGTACAAATTTAAATAAAATAAGATAAACGCGAAATTTGCTTATCAGCGCAATAATCAAGAGGGATACTTTTCACCATTTCTCAATTAACATGTATTTTGATCGCCAATTTTGGAGATGAAAGCAACGTTCCCGTAGTTATATCGCAAGCTTCGACAGGCACAGCTAATTATGCCGGAAGTTTCCCCCTGGGTTAAACCCCCTTTTACGTTTAATTAGGAGAACTTGAGAACTGAACTTATTTCCCTTTTTCTCTTTCACATTTTTTATCCTTTACATTTTATCTCTTCTTTACTTACATGCCTGAATGACGCACTACACAATTGGAAAAATGGTGTAGATATTATAATGAATCTGTACTGGGGGAATTAAAACTTTGTCGATACTATTAATTATTTGCTATCCACTCGACAATCACATTTCGCCTTATACTTTAAAATGTACAAGTTTTAACAAAATAGTAGACAGTATCGCATTAAATAAATATAATTAACTGCTTATAAATAATAACAATAAAATAAATATTATTCGTAATCATCAATGGATATAACATTGTTAAGCGTATGCATTTAAACTTTCTCTTCAGACTGTGCGATGAATACATTGTTAATGACCTCGGACCGACTTTTAACCGGATCCCTCTCAAGAATGTTGCGTTCCCCGGATCACTTACACGTCGAATGGTTCTTGGCTCGTTCACCCTATTCAGATTTCGAGTACCGAAACAGAGACAAGAGTAGGTCTCTATAGAGAAGAGAAGAGATATACTAAAGGGTTTCTCTTTAGCTCACCTTTTTTATTTCAACATTTTTTACAATGGTTTCAGATTTATAAAACACAAAAGCATTAAATTACTTTAAATTCATTTTCAATCAGAATTTATATGTGTATATTGATATAACTACGATCCTCAGGGGAAATTTTTATCACCCCAAGCATCTTCATTAAAAATATAATACCTATATCTTATTCGACAGAGGATACTAATATATTTTTCGTATATTTTAACAAAAAGTATAATAAATAGGTGAAAAAGATAAAAGAAGCGAATAAAAGAAGACTAGACAGAGTTAGAATTCAGAACGTATACCGAAACTTGTTCAGCAGCAGTGTACCTTAACCACCGGGCTACCGCAATGCGGTGCATCGCTTGGATTCGCTTCGTCTACATACCGTATCGCTCACTAGACGCCTTTCGCACACCTTAGTCGCGCAGCGATAAATATACGACCATAACTACGATGCCTCACCTCCGTCCTATTCAAATTCTCTCACCGAATGATACTTATTATTCTACTTTTTATCCGCGTGGAACTTTCGATTGTACACTATACAACGGTTTAGCATTAATAATCTGGATGTAATTCAAATAATCAATATACATATAACATGCAATATATACATATTTTAAAGATCAAAGGAAAGAAAATTAATAAAGATAAAATAAGTAATTTTTTTGTAGGTGTTTTGTTAACGAAGTTTGATGTTTCAAAATGCGTTGAATTTATCGACAGGTGATATGTCAATAACTGTTTCTTATAAAAGATCACATAAAAAAGATAAGCGAAGTGTAGATGTTTGCATCTGCTTTACATTCGTACGATATGCACCTCACCCCACTTCATCCCCCTCTCTTTAACCTTATACATAAAGGCCCTCGTGTCCTGTTCTTGTATTTTCTCTCGTGTTGTTCCACAACAACCAGGCAGAAACTAATTTAAGTTCGTGAATCACTTTGGGTATTTCGATTTATTCAGATACCAGGGATGTATTTCCCGCGGGGAGCGTCTTATACGTTCCTTTTCTTTCTATCTAACGTAAGATATCACATGCAGACGCATATCTGTAAATATACTATTCCCATACTAAGAAAAATGGTATAATAAAGTTTGTTGCTTGTATAATATCTATATAAAAATATATCCGATATATTATTACAATTACAATTGTTTGGCCGATCAAAATAACGAGGATTACAAAATGTGATTGAAACTAGTAAAATTAGTAATATATATATGTAAGGCAATATTTTTTCGATAGACATGTTCACATAAAGTATAATAAATAGGTGAAAAAGATAAAAGAAGCGAATAAAAGAAGACTAGACAGAGTTAGAATTCAGAACGTATACCGAAACTTGTTCAGCAGCAGTGTACCTTAACCACCGGGCTACCGCAATGCGGTGCATCGCTTGGATTCGCTTCGTCTACATACCGTATCGCTCACTAGACGCCTTTCGCACACCTTAGTCGCGCAGCGATAAATATACGACCATAACTACGATGCCTCACCTCCGTCCTATTCAAATTCTCTCACCGAATGATACTTATTATTCTACTTTTTATCCCGTGAAACTTTCGATTGTACACTATACAACGGTTTAGCATTAATAATCTGGATGTAATTCAAATAATCAATATACATATAACATGCAATATATACATATTTTAAAGATCAAAGGAAAGAAAATTAAAAAGATAAAATAAGTAATTTTTTTGTAGGTTTTTGTTAACGAAGTTTGATGTTTCAAAATGCGTTGAATTTATCGACAGGTGATATGTCAATAACTGTTTCTTATAAAAGATCACATAAAAAGATAGCGAAGTGTAGATGTTTGCATCTGCTTTACATTCGTACGATATGCACCTCACCCCACTTCATCCCCCTCTCTTTAACCTTATACATAAAGGCCCTCGTGTCCTGTTCTTGTATTTTCTCTCGTGTTGTTCCACAACAACCAGGCAGAAACTAATTTAAGTTCGTGAATCACTTTGGGTATTTCGATTTATTCAGATACCAGGGATGTATTTCCCGCGGGGAGCGTCTTATACGTTCCTTTTCTTTCTATCTAACGTAAGATATCACATGCAGACGCATATCTGTAAATATACTATTCCCATACTAAGAAAAATGGTATAATAAAGTTTGTTGCTTGTATATAATTCTATATAAAAATATATCCGATATATTATTACAATTACAATTGTTTGGCCGATCAAAATAACTAGGATTTAACAAAATGTGATTGAAACTAGTAAAATTAGTAATATATATATGTAAGGCAATATTTTTTCGATAGACATGTTCACATAAATATTTATATTTGAAATAATAAAAGCACTTGTTCGCGACAAAACGAGTTTATTATATGTAGTTTTGACAACAAAGGCGAAAAAAAGTTAACGAGCAGGTGTTTAGTGAATTAGCTCTGGCGCTGCATGGGCTGACTACAATAAACCACTTTGTGATTATAAAGTACGAGTGTAAGCTGAGCGCTGCCGAGTAAAATAGGGTAAAGCTTAATAAACAAGCTTCGTAAATTACTGGTGGAACCTTTTTGAAAAAATCCCTTATTACGGAAAGAGTGCTGAACTACTGCAATAAAAGATGCGTATAATGAGAGGAAATGTGCGGGAGAAAGAAAACATAATGAAAAAGAAGAGTGAAAGAAACAACCTTATGCCGATGTATTTTTAGTTTTTTGCATATACGAGCTAAAGAATATAAAAGAGGTAAACTGAGATACATTTATATAGAAACAAACCCACTCGGATTATAAAAGAGAGAAGACAATAACAACATTTTGTTAATATTATATTCACGAGTAAACAAATAAATTTGGTACAAAAATTGATTGAATTTCGGTGTTTCGGTATTTCATGGATTTAACAACTAACGTAGTAATTCAACGGTTTTTCTTACCGTTCTGGCATCAGGTAATTGGAAGATTATCACGCAAAATAATGCTCAAACTAGTGAACGTAAATAGTGGTTAACAATCGCACGATTCAGTTACTATCAAACCAAAGTTACTGAAAGCTGAGATAAAATAGATACATTTTAAAAAAAAGTACGTTCAAATCCGTTAAAATGGAGCAGAGTTATAGTTGAATTAAGAATTTGAAGAAATTTAGCTTAAAAAATCAATAAATTTGTACTGCCCAATTTTGGTTTAAAATTGCTTCTAATTCTTATTTGGTTATAACTCTGCTCCAATTTAACGGATTTAACGTACTTTTTTTTAAAATGGTATCTATTTTATCTCAGTTTTTCAGTAAACTTTGGTTTGATTGTCAATATTGATAGGTCAGAAGTTATAAGCGTTTAAAGTAAAGTCTCTTTTTTTTGGAAATTTTGTTTTAACAGCGTATAACTTTTGAAAAAACGATTGTTAGAGTCTGCGGCTCTGGCTTTTTTCATATTTTTATATAAGAAAACATATACTAAAAGCTGGGGCACGATCCGTTTCCCAAACATATGAGGGTCTCCTTGTAAGTCTGATCAATTTAATTATTTATATAAAACAAGGTTCACTGTTCTATAAGTATAAATATCCCTTATTTTACTCAATAAATCGATTGCAGCATCTTAATCTTTAAAACTCTTATATAATTTATTATTACCTTGAAAATATTTGACATCGTTTGCTCACTCAATTAAAGTTATTTTCAAACTTGTTTAATTGTTCTATTTTTTAACTAGGTCACAATAATTAATTTTATTTTATAATAATTAATACATTTCAACTATATATTTTCTATTGTACTTTGGCCTATCTATAGCTTCTCCTGTTAAGTAAACGAGCTAAACTGTTTCTTAAACATTAATTTAATGAGAATTAATAATGCTTTACTCTTTCATTGTTTATTATTACATTGCGATTATTAAAAATTATAAATAGGAAATACTGTAACGCATCAAATATAATATAATATTAATGATTATATACGTACACATGCGCGTGTGTCTGAGTATGTATGTATGTATGTATGTATGTATGTATGTATGTATGTATGTATGTATGTATGTATGTATGTATGTATGCATGTATGCATGTATGCATGTGTATATAAAATGTATAAAAATTATACAATTTTAATAATTTAACATTTCCAAAATATTTTATCTTTACATAATGAAAAGCCGACCTTTTAAGAACAACGAACTTTATATTAAAAAACGCATTTCTAGTATTGTACTTTTCTAGTTGTAAGGATAAAAATAAAGAATAATAATTTATTGTATATCGTTAATAATTTACAAAACTTAACATATTTTTTATTGGTTACTTGTTCGGATCAATTTGACCCCCAAAAATCATGTTTCTTCTAATCCAATCCATTAAAAAATGCATAAAATAAGTTTCTAATTACTTTTTTTAGTGGACAAATGTGTTTTTGATAGTTTGTTTAGCAAAAAAAAAGTGTGGTTTTCAACTAACCTTTTGGGTTAAACGAGGGCCGGGCCTGAGAAACGATTTGGAGTTGTCAATTTTTTAATAATTGTGAATTTTAATAACTATTTAATAACAATCGTTTAAACCCAAAAGCAAGTTCAGCCCGATAAAGAGATTTATGCATGATTATTGGACTGTATAAAAACAAGTTGAAATTACATTGTGTATAATGTAAGTATTTATTACATTGTATAGAATGTATGTAAATTATAATATCTAAAAAACGATCGGAAACACATTTCTCCACTGAAAAAAATAATTAAAAACGTATTTTACCTTTTTTTTAATCAATTGGGTTGAAAAACATGATTTTTTTGGGGGTCTAATTACGAATAATACGATCTATTATTAATTTATTATGAATTATTAATCGGTCAAATAACTGAAAAAAATCGTAGGCGTAATAAGCTTTCGATCTTCTTGAAATTTTGAGAAAAGGTAGTCTTTATAGTAACAAACGATCCCTATTCTATAGCACAAAAGATTTATAATTAGCAGAGTAATGTAGCATTATATATTTTTAAATTAAATTTTGTGTTGTTTGTATATCTGAATCTAATAGGACAAATAAGCTAAAAATAGATTGTAAAAAGGTTGATACAATTCACCAAGTTTATCTTGAGAAACAATTAATATCTAAGATGCGCAGTAGTGCTGAAAAATTCCAGCGCATCCAGTGACTACGCGCATCCCTGTCAAAGACTTGAAAACGGACAGGTTGAAGATGCTAAACTTTAAACCGTCCATATCAACAGGACGGTATAAATATCTCATCAACGTACAAATCCAGTAAGGACTTGAGACTGAAGATCCTGGACAGTAGTCCGCCCGGGTCAACATCGTATCAACGACGATGCAAGCCAGTGGAATTTGATGCTGCAAGATGGGATATAGACACATTAAACTTATAAAAGATAAGCGTACTGTTATTGTCATAGGAATTCGAATGAATTTTTACCGCGATAGGTAAATGTATAAATACGTTTTCTGAAACTGCGTCACGAACATATATGATCCTTTCCACAGAAATTATGTTTGGTTCGATCTTAGAGCATATACTACATGGAGGAAGCACGCTTACGGCGACAGTGTAGCCGAGCGAGAGAGAGAGAAAGAAGATAGTTTAGGTACTACCTGTCTCTCTCGCACGGGCACGTGATTAGCTAACGCAACTCCCACCGCTCTCTAGCAGAAAAGGCATCTCCTAACCTCTGAAAAAGCAAGCGTATACAAACGTTGTGATAAATTTTGTTTGTTTATTCTCAGTGATATTTTAAGTAAAAAATGCCGAAAGTGTGTTGTGTGCCAACCTGTAAACTGCGGAGCGACGATTTGGAAAGTTTAAAGAAAACTTTTCACATGTAAGTAATTAGTTAGATGTAAACAATATTACTTCTAATCAGTGTTTTATTTATTTATTTTATTTATTTGACAACCAGGATGTATTACATACATTATACAATGAAGTATACCTATAAAGATAAAATAAATTTATCTGTACATAGGTCTGGCATACTTATTAACTACTTAAAATTAAACTTAAACTTATAAAATTATGAAATCTAATAAAAATCATAATTAATACTATTCTATACAAAAAATTATTTTACTCAAAAATACTATTATACAGAATATATTCTCACAAACTTATCCAATATACATAGGTATACTGATTAGTGTAAGAATCTGACTTTGAATACTTTAGCTATAACTGTAATATTTCTAGATTTATATTATTATTTGTTGAATTTATCATTTCAGTATTGTTATAATATAAAAGTTTTGAAATTATTTAATTTTGTTTGCATTTTTGAATGTAGTTTTCCAGCAGATAAATCTTTGAGAGAAAAATGGGAACAGCAATTGAAAGCGGAGTTTGTGGATTTGTCGTTGCCAAAATATTCATATGTGTGCAGTTCACACTTCAAGACTGATTGTTTTCATTTTGCTGGCCTGTGTAAAAATCTTAGATTAAAACCAGGATCTTATCCATCAATATTTTCAAGCTTGGAACAGAAGCAGTTGTAAGTACTTATATATAAAAATAATAAGTTATAGTTGTAAAAGAAATATTATTAAGTAGATTATCATTTACAGGGAAAAACAGTTTGTTGAAGAAGATACAAGATTAAATTACAATAATTCACAATTGGCGGAAGCAGCAGATAGTAAACTGGTTGATATTTGTATCAATGAAGCACCTAATGAGTACGTGTATTAATATTTAATACCTTAGCTGCTCAGGCATGTTGTATGTTAATAATTATTATAACTGTATTTTCAGTCGATCAAAGGATTCTCAATCAGAATCAGATGGAGAAACTGACACGAGTCCGTCCATGTGTGTATCAGAATTTCCAGCAGAAGAATTATCAACCAAAGCTAATGTGTCTCAAAGGTAAAGGTTAAATTTTCAAAATAAAAAGTTTGATGATACGTATAATATCTCATTGAATGATGTGTTATTTTTATGTAATTTTTAGCAATAATCAAACTGAAAAGATGACATCAACGTCTCGTGTGAAGTCTTTGATCAATTTAGATATTGAAAGTTTAGATGTACCAAAAGATTTGAAAGAAATTTTGCGTAACTCAAAGGCACAGATAATAACTCTTCGACGAAAAAATAAAAGTTTACAGATGAAACTGTACCGCTGGAAAAAAGGAGTAAAAACAGGAAATTCTTTGCTGTCACACCTAAAGCACCGTAAATATATTAATGAGAATGTTGTCGATTCACTAAAAGTAAGTAATGGAATAGTTAAGTAATTCTTGGCTTCTTGAGTTTGGAGTAATTGGTTATGTACTATGTAAACCTTCTTTTTTTACTTTATTTCTAAGTCTCAGTTTTCAATGAAAATATGTAAAAATATTGTATTAATATAGAATATGAAAAGATTTCTTACGATCTAATGTATACGAATAAGTGTGTAGGTGTGAGTGAGGGAAGTTTGAGAAAGAATGTACATACAAAGTATATAGCCAATAAGATGAATTGTAGTCACGAAAGTATTAAATATCATGTTCAATCATTTACATACATACATAAAATTCTTATACAATTAATTGAAAAAATTTGATTTCTAATTGTTGGATCTTTTTGTTAAAAATTACTTGATATTTCAAATTCTCCTGACGAGAGTTTGCTACGTTACCGTAAAAAATTTTAGTTTTAATTTTGTACTTGGCGATTTATTAATAACATATTTTTATACATAATCATTGTATATAATGTTTGTAAGATTCATTAAAATATATTAATAAAAAAGAATTCTTTGAAAATTTGTTTAACCCTCTTACAAGTGCATTGTAGTGGATATTTATTTTTCGTTACGCACTATTTTATTTTAAGAAATAATAAAACCGTAAAATGGATTTTCAAAAGTTTAAAAAATAAATCACAATAATAACTATAGTAAAAATTTTCATTTTTAACGTGTACTGTCAATTGTTTTGTATTCTAGGAATCCTTACCTTCTCACGCTTATCAAATTTTCCGAAGACTCCTACGCAAACCATCCTCGAAAGCTCAATTTCCACCTGCCTTGAAATCATTTGCTACCACTCTCCATTTTTACTCGCCAAAAGCCTACAATTACGTTAGGAATGCTTTTATGAAATGCTTACCACATCCTATGAATATCAGTAAATGGTATAAAAACATTAATTGTTCGTATGGTATAAGTCAAGCGTGCATTGACGCAGTTAAACGAAAAGTTCAAATTCATAAAAGTATTGATAACAAAGCCGAGGTTTTGTGTAATTTGGTTATGGATGAGATGAAGATAAAGAAGAAAGTAGAAGTGATAAATGGACAGGAGTATGGATATATCGACATTGGAAAAGATACTGAGAAGGATGAAATGCCGGAAGCAGAGAACGCATTAGTTTTCATGTTGGTTTGTGTTAATGGAGGCTGGAAAATTCCAGTTTCTCACTATTTCGTTAAAGCTCTGAGTGGTCAAAAACAGGCCGAATTAACGAAAGAAGTATTAACACGGCTAAGTGAAACTGGTATTAAAATTACATCTGTAACTTTTGACGGATTACAATCCAATTTTACAATGTGTAAATATTTAGGAGCAACAATTTCTGCAGAGAATCCCATGGATGCGTACTTTTTACATCCCGTATCGAAAGAGCGAATATTTATTGTACCCGATTCTTCCAAGAATGGACGAGAATACGACTCTCAGGACTGTACAACAAAAATTTACGGAGTATTTTTTCCCGAAGAAGAATACCATATTCGAAAGGTTCAGTTCAACTCAAGGTTTCAAAGGCATACGAGACGGTGATACGTTTCGTAACCGCGCTACACACTCTCAGCTGAAACAATGCGAGTACGGCAACTTAAAAGAAGAGCTTTGATACGCGATAGAATAGTTATTGTGAGTCCGAGACACGAAGACGTCCGAACGCTTACAACTGACGACCGACTTGACATTAGAGAAGCGATATTGTTAGCCAGACAAGCTGAGATCCAAGCAAAGGAAGGAAAATTGATTCGAAAAGATACTACGGATCGCACCGAAGTTAATCGTTTAGCTCTTAAGGCGGGTAAGCCAAAAACCCGGCGGTAATAACAAATTTTCCAAGGATAAAAACAGCGATACGCCAACTAAGGCCGCCATGTATCGTTGTTGATACCCACAGCACGCGGATTCCAAGAAATGCCCAGCCATAAACCTCGGTCTTGCCATAAGTGCAAGAAAGTGGGGCATTGGGATCGCGCTTTCCGAGCTGAAATTGAGACGCCAACAGAAGAAAGCATCCAACGCAGCGGAGTCCGCAGGTTAAAGAAGACGAGATCGACGATTCGGAACGACGCTCGATATTTCTTAGGTTCTGTGAGTCCAAATATGTGCGGTCAATTCTTTTTACAATTGCGTTACGCGTCGTCGAGTTCTACGAGAAGGTTAAATTTTGTTGTTGATACCGGCGCGGACGTTCGTGTATCGCGTTGGAATGCGTTCCCAGAAGCCTTAAGCAAAAATAGTGTCGCTCAAATAAATAATTATTGGACCCGATGGTAAAACACTCGATGTTCCGGTATGTTAATCGTTAAGCTAGAAAAAAGATAATAAGGTTATAAATGCAAAACTATTTATTCTACGCGATCTAAAGCAGAATCTTTTAGGTAAACCGGAAGATTAAAACTTAAATTAATAAAAGAAATCAATAATTTAGAAATCAAAGGGCATAGTAAAGACAGAAAGGGTAACAGCGTTCGTCGAAGATCGTTGGCACCTGGTCCCGGCACCATATAAACTCGAGCTGAATGTGCGCGAAGAGAGTCCGCCTATCATACCGGACGACCTGATGCCTAGCGTTCCTCGCAACCACGACACGATTGAAAATGTTACGCGCCACTCATCTACGTCTAATGTAAACCATAGACCGAATCGAGAAACAACAAACGTCGATGCGACATCCGGCAAGGTACAAGCGAGTTTCGAGCACGAGACTCGAGATGCGGAGGGAACTAAAATTGTTCAGCGCAGCAGTCCCCTCGATGGACAGCCCGGGGTAGCGTGAATCCATCCAGCGATACCATTGTACTTTGCGTAGGTCGAACCGATTACGTAAACCGCCAGAGCGTTTTAATAAATAATTCTGTATTACGTATTTTCATGTAAGCTTTAATAAAAAAGAATGGTGTTGTGCGAGTGACACTAACGCTCGCATTGTTAGTCTGAGCGCCCTCACACGGCGCGAGCATGGAAGAGTAAGTGACCACCGGTGGTGGTAGGGAGTCGAGGGCCCACCTCGAAAGGCCGTAGTAGCACCCGCACATAACCCCCGATACCAATAAGACGTAACGATATTTTATTCTACCTTACCTATCCCGTCCTCACGGAGATAAAGTTATTGCACATACGGCAATACAACAGATCCTTTCCACAGAAATTATGTTTGGTTCGATCATTTAATTTAATGCGATGGAGTGTCATGGAGTGTCATTTGTTGTCATACAAACGAAGATATATAATTAGATAAGTAACTATACACCGCACCAGATAATTATGTAATCTATCATTTATAAATAGACATCAACTTCTGGTATTTTTATGTAATTTTTAGCAATAATCAAACTGAAAAGATGACATCAACGTCTCGTGTGAAGTCTTTGATCAATTTAGATATTGAAAGTTTAGATGTACCAAAGATTTGAAAGAAATTTTGCGTAACTCAAAGGCACAGATAATAACTCTTCGACGAAAAAATAAAAGTTACAGATGAAACTGTACCGCTGGAAAAAAGGAGTAAAAACCAGGAAATTCTTTGCTGTCACACCTAAAGCACCGTAAATATATTAATGAGAATGTTGTCGATTCACTAAAAGTAAGTAATGGAATAGTTAAGTAATTCTGCTTCTTGAGTTTGGAGTAATTGGTTCTGTACTATGTAAACCTTCTTTTTTTACTTTATTTCTAAGTCTCAGTTTTCAATGAAAATATGTAAAAATATTGTATTATATATAGAATATGAAAAGATTTCTTACGATCTAATGTATACGAATAAGTGTGTAGGTGTGAGTGAGGGAAGTTGAGAAAGAATGTACATACAAGTATATAGCCAATAAGATGAATGTAGTCACGAAAGTATTAATATTCATGTTCAATCATTTACATACATACATAAAATTCTATACAATAATTGAAAAAATTTGATTTCTAATGGTTGGATCTTTTTGTTAAAAATTACTGATATTCAAATTCTCCTGACGAGAGTTTGCTACGTTACCGTAAAATTTTAGTTTTAATTTTGTACTTGGCGATTATTAATAACATATTTTTATACATAATTCATTGTATATAATGTGTACGATTCATTAAATATCATAATAAAAAGAATTCTTTGAAAATTTGTTTAACCCTCTTAAAGTGCATTGTAGGGCTATTTATTTTTCGTTACGCACTATTTTATTTTAAGAAATAATAAAACCGTAAAATGGATTTTCAAAAGTTAAAAAATAAATCACAATAATAACTATAGTAAAAAATTTTCATTTTTTAACGTGTACTGTCAATTTGTTTTGTATTCTAGGAATCCTTACCTTCTCACGCTTATCAAATTTTCCGAAGTACTCCTACGCAAACCATCCTCGAAAGCTCAATTTCCACCTGCCTTGAAATCATTTGCTACCACTCTCCATTTTTACTCGCCAAAAGCCTACAATTACGTTAGGAATGCTTTTATGAAATGCTTACCACATCCTATGAATATCAGTAAATGGTATAAAAACATTAATTGTTCGTATGGTATAAGTCAAGCGTGCATTGACGCAGTTAAACGAAAGTTTCAAATTCATAAAAGTATTGATAACAAAGCCGAGGTTTTGTGTAATTTGGTTATGGATGAGATGAAGATAAAGAAGAAAGTAGAAGTGATAAATGGACAGGAGTATGGATATATCGACATTGGAAAGATACTGAGAAGGATGAAATGCCGGAAGCAGAGAACGCATTAGTTTTCATGTTGGTTTGTGTTAATGGAGGCTGGAAAATTCCAGTTTCTCACTATTTCGTTAAAGCTCTGAGTGGTCAAAAACAGGCCGAATTAACGAAAGAAGTATTAACACGGCTAAGTGAAACTGGTATTAAAATTACATCTGTAACTTTTGACGGATTACAATCCAATTTTACAATGTGTAAATATTTAGGAGCAACAATTTCTGCAGAGCATCCCATGGATGCGTACTTTTTACATCCCGTATCGAAAGAGCGAATATTTATTGTACCCGATGGCTGTCATGTCCTAAAATTAATTAGAAATGCTCTTGCTCACGAAAATATTTATGATGCTGACAACAACATTATTTCATGGAATTTTTTGAAAAATTTAGTCGATGTGCAAGAGTTTCAGGGGCTACATTTAGGTACAAAAATAAGACGACACATATTGATTTCGAACAAAATAAAATGAATGTACGTTTAGCTGCGTCAAACTCTCAGTGAAAGCTCTAGTATTGCTTTACGATAATGCGTGAAGCTTCAGAGCCCTGAATTTGAAATGTCGAAGGAACAGCTAAATTTTTGTTCGATTCTAAATGCTGGTTTCGACATCTTAAACTCAAGGGAGCATTATAATAAAAATAAATCTAAAAATGGCATAGATGGAAATAATATCAATGAGATAACAAAAAAAGTTGAGGATATAACTGATTACATTAAAGGTTTACGCACTTCAGACGGCACTCCAGTCGTCAACTGTGCAAGGAAAAAACTGGATTTGTTGGCATGCTAATCTCCTTACACAATGTTTTAAGAGTCTACGATACATTTATTAAGCCATTGAATGGTTATTTGTTAACCGTACAAACTGTCCCAGGATCATCTCGAGATTTTTTTTAGTGCTGGTACGGAGTAAAGGAGGATACAGTAACAATCCTACCTTGTACCACTTTTATCAATATTTTGAAAAACTGTTAGTTCACGCTGATGTCAAAGAATCTTAACCATGCAATATTGCAACGTCATTAGATAAGACTGTCTTTTGCAAGTATCGTTGAAAAAAAAGAAACAAAACTGAGAATTCACCGAATTGTAACACACTTTTGCAAACAGATAATGTTCTTTCCGAAGACGACGATTATTACGGAAAAGGGAAAAATAAAAAGTATATAGATAATACTGTCATTCATATTGCTGGATTTGTTACGAGAACAATTTTAAAACAGAGTAGATGTTTTCAGTGCCCTTTACTATTAACATCGGAAGGAATCATTCTAGTCTAACAGAAAAAAAATCGAGGAGGTTTGCTTTCACCTTCGGTTGATATCATAATGTTTGCAAAATCGTTTGAAAAAAATTTCAGGCTATTGTACACTTCAAAAAAGGGCATGTTTAATACATTATTTCACAGTATTTAACTAATATACAGATTCTCTCTGCAAATCCAGCCATTCTGAAGACCCCTCTAAACATAGATTATTTATACTGAACAAGTAATCTTTACCTATTTAAGAGTAAGAGTTAATCACTACGAATCAGAGAAAAGTCGATTAAATAAGAAAATTAGAAGAATTTATACGAAATGATTTATTTCGCAATGAATAAACAACTTGTTTTGGTTCTTACAATTAAAAATAAAACTTTCTATTTATTATATTTAAGCATGTTATATGTTGCTCTGTACGTATTAAATATTGCGTTCTGTATTACGATTTTCATGCATCTTGTATATTATCAATATTATTTATTCCCAATTTATTATAATAATGTTTATAAAAATATCGGAAAATTTATTATTCACACTTAAAAACGGCTGTTTATAAAATATTGTTGTATTGTTTCATTGTTCAGTGAATCGTACTAATAAATGAATATTAATCTTTTATTTTTATTTTATTAGCATGAATAAATGTATCAAATAATTAATTCATACAAAATTTAATTGATTACTTTACTTTTTAAGAAGGAAAAATGAAATTAATTTCATTACTAAGCTCTAAATTACAAATATAAAAAAAAAAAAAATACTTCATTTGGAATCGACCCCGGTTGTGAAAAAAGAAAAAGCTATTAGGTCACCGCGCCTTAACCCTCACGCCCATACACTAAGTTATTCTAAATTTACTCGAAATGGTTCATGATCATCTCCCCATTGAGGGTTTAGATTTTATTTATTGTATAGTTGAGTTTAAACAAAGTGTTTTGGTCATTGCACTATTTGATTTGATCATTCAATAAGATTTTAATAAACGGTTAACGAATTTTCCGGTAATATTGTCATGTTAAGTTAGCTGCGCTCGCCGCCGCTCGCGCGGGTGGCGGGTCTCCCCACTCTTTCTCAACGATTAGAGAGAGACAGAGGGTACCCAAACTATCGCTCTCTCTCTCTACAGCGTCTACACATTTTAACACGCAGTGCTTCCTCCATGTAGTATATGCTCTAAGGGTTCGATCATTTAATTTAATGCGATGGAGTGTCATGGAGTGTCATTTGTTGTCATACAAACGAAGATATATAATTAGATAAGTAACTATACACCGCACCAGATAATTATGTAATCTATCATTTATAAATAGACATCAACTTCTGGTATTAAATATTATGGAATAAATAATATTTTAGATAATATCAAAAATACCTAATTTTTTAGAAATGTATGATGAACTTGTAGCAATTCTATACAAATTATATTTTTTGAGTTGCATTATCTATATAAATTTAATATTAATATTAAAATAGTATGTCTTCGTTTACCATATCATTTCTATAATTATGGATGATTTAGTATCAATATATATAATTATGAATTACATTTCAATATATATTTGTTTTTAAATATGTTATATAAATTTCTAAAATAATCGTAACATCATAAATGTTCTAAAGTGAAGCCCTACTAGTGTGAATATACGTCAGTATATATATATATATACAGTAATGCAAAAAAGTGCACTTATTCGAAAAATTTTCGATCTAGGAAAAAGAACTCATTCAATTGGTATTTAAATGTTTGCCACATGTACACATGCATAATTAGACTATTACTATAACTATGAAAAACTGAAAAAGAAGGTAACACATAGTAGCATATTGTAAGTTAAACTTTGGTATGAACCTCGATAAAATATAAAATGTTATATCGTTAAATCAACATGCCATGTTGCGGTTAATGTCTACATTATGAGTGCTTTAATAAAATTTATAGATTCAACGAAAACAAATATGGTTTTTCTCGCAAATTTGCGAATTGAGATATCCGTTACAATGTCCACCTATACACATGGATAGGTACAGTTGCAGGATAGACAGGGATAGGGAAGTAATGGACCTGTCTCAAATATTTCTTAGAGTTAATGCAAGAGCCATGTTCCGGTGAGGCTGGTCGCTGCCGCGGGCGTCGCCGTGTTGTGTGCTTCGATAATATACGCGACCCTACCCTCTCTTTTCCGCTTCAACTTTCTCTTTTCTTCACCGCTCCTGGTGCAGCAACTCCCTTTTTATATTTCTTTTCGCGGCTCATCTCATCTATTTATTTTTATTATGTAACGCGCACCTCAAAGTGTTTTCCCGATTTCTCTTTCTTTCTTTCTTTCTTGTATACGTTGCACTCCAAAAAATTTGGTTCACTATAGCTACAGTTAAGAAGGTTATTTAATAATATTTGTCACTATTTGTGCACGTCTTATTATATACTCAGAAAAATGGTATATTAAAAATTATAATATTGTATAAGTAACTTTTGTTATAAACGTGATAAAAATTACTATATGTTAATATTTGCTGCCTAATATAGTGATTTTTAAAATACTATTTATCTGAGTGCACATTCTTCTCTGTGTACCTGTTTACATTAATTTAAAAGTATTACTCTTTGTAATTAATTTCAAATTATATTGTAGGTAGAGAATATTTCTACGTTAAATTTTTTGTCAAAATAGTATAACCAAAATAAAAAAAAGCAAATAATCCATTGTTCCATGAAAAAATTAATTATATATAATTATAACGATGACATTTTACTCACACACGTGCAGCTGAAATTCAAGTGACAAAACGGTAGGGTATAAAATCCCGCTAAAATTAATATGCTAAATTAATAAGAAACCATCAGACTGCCTCTATGACCGCCCTGAGCTTTTTGGGAACAGCTACCTAATTCCCTAAATTCTAAAATCATGATATTACAGTTCCATTATTCCAATAGAACCATGAGAAATGAAAATCCTGCCAAAAGGTACTGTAAGCTTAATATTCTCATAATTATTTACACCCTCCAAAGAATTTCATCGGCTTTACGTCTACTGTTTTAGTAGTTGTTAAGCTTTTTTGTGAATAAACGTTTAAAACTTTTCTTTTCAGTACAATAATCTAGTCTACTTAGACGATCAATAAGATTATAATTCGGTAAATAATAATAAAATGTACGATATATTTTAGGAGCTTCAGAGGGCATAAAACTCACTTTAGTTATTAGATGCAAACAATTTGTCAAAGTAAATACAAGGTAATATCGAGTAAAAGGCGAATTTACGCAGAATGTGTGCGCGGAAAATTGTGTGCTACGTCCAAAAAAAAGAAACATATCGTTGAATTTAAAAAAATTTCTCTGCTTCCTAAAAATAATATTCACCACGCGAACGTAACAATTTACAACCTCGTGTTATCACATTATACATTCGGTACCGGACCGAGTATGCGGCAATTATAACTCGGAACGTACAATTGCATATTACGCCCTTGTGACGAAAAGCACTATACGTACAACATTATCAAGATTTATTGTGTGAATTTATAATAGATTTTTTAAGAATATATTTCAAAGTTAAGTATTTAATTTTTTTAAAATTTATATGCTAAACCAAAATTTCCTTCACGAGTTATATCGAGTGAATTTTTAATGGTTAATCTTTTATTCGCGTAAAATCGTATAACCTAGCGTATTTACTTGTTTTTCACATTCACTTATATTTTCATACTTCTCTTTCCTTTCTTTACTTTCGGCCTGGAGCGACTCGTTTTGCGAAAGTGAAGATTAAAGGCTTACTCACGCGTTCGAAAAGAGCGTACGCTTGCGACGTTATACGTGCGACGTGCTATCGCCGCTGTCTCGCATTTTCATATCACATGCAGAGTATTATACTCTAAGTTCTTAAAGCACGTAATGATCGCTACGCTTGTTCTCGTCTCCTATATTTTCAAATCTTGTCTGCAAGAAGATTTCATTTCAACTTTCCTAAGATTATCCTAATTAATAATATATTTTTATCTTATTATTATCATTATTCAACATATCAAGGTTGAGTCAATTTTTCTTTATGAATTTGATTTTCATATATATTATCCGATGAATATGTTGCATTGTATACAAACATATCATCTTCATTCCGTGTTTTAAACTACAACCGCCTATTTTATTCGGATCAATTATTACTTCTCGTTATAGGTTTCTTTTTGCATTTTTATTCAAGAACATTGAAATGTCAGAGTATTTATTGTAAGAAATATAAGTATAGAAGTCACAGGTGAATAGAAATTAATGATACTGCGAAATTATCTATTAATAAAAATGACAAGGAGATTAAAGTATATTAATAAGTAATTAAAATATGTTGGTTATTTATATTCTATTGTTATAATAACGAATCGAAAATTTTCGCCCAATCGTAGAAAGATAAATATTTTAATTCATATGTAGCATTCTGCATTATTATTTAAATTAATAATGTATTTATTAAAAGGTTTATTTCGTTTCCATTTTATAATAAATATCGTAAGAATTAATAAATATAACTTACCGAGAATTTGACTGAGGACGGTTCGACCGTCTTCACCCAAGCAGGCACTGCGGGCATCGAAAGGATTTGTAAACTGCACAAATGCATAACCCTTATGCATCGAGATACCTTTAAATAAAGTTATAAATTATTTAATTTAAAAGATACTATACTAGTATTTATAAAATGTATAAATTTACCTAAAAGAACTTTATTTGTTCTTATAATATATTAAAAAGTTTAGTGCTTTTAAAACAATTAGTTTGAATATATAATTATGGATACCTGAGAATTTCAATACGCGATTTATCATCAAAGAAATTAGGCTTGACAAGATAATACTACATGTGAAATATTTATTTTTAAATGTCTAAGTAAGACGCAAATCAGGTATACGCCTTTTAAATTTTAAATTCTACTATATAAGGTACAAATTTTGTTGATTCGCACCTCACAGTGTGTCAACTTTTCAGTTCGTACGTTTAAAGTCGGGAATTTAAAAATTTACTCTTGAGAAAGTGAACGTTCGTACCTTACAACACGACGATTGAAAATTCATACTTTATAAGGTGTAAATTTCGTGATGAAATGACACTTTATCTTCTGCAGAGATAGTTTAAAGTTTAAAGAAAAGTTGAATCCGAAGGAGGAACGATTAATGGAAGTGGTGACCAATTCACAGGTTTCTAATTTTGTGTGTATCGGGGAAGACGTGTGAAAAGGTGGACGTCTTTGTTGAGACAGGAGCGAAAGCCCTTATTGTCTGGGCGCATTTTATTGGGGAAAAAGTGCGGAAAAGTAAGCTGTTTATCAGCTAGCGGCAGGCGCGGGCTTAATGGGATTCAAAGGCTTCTGTCCCGGTCACTTCTGACCCAAGGCGCGTACGTGTGAGATATGAAGAATTACGCGTCGGTATGGATTTCACTCAGGCGTTCTGCTTTATACAATATAAATGGAAAATATAAAGAAATAATGAAACAAATTTATTTATAACCTACCCTCTACTATTTGCAGTTAGTAAATACAGTTTCTAGTCTAGTAGATAAATCGATACCTTGTAACAAGGTTTCTAAGACATTTATTTTTGTATTTAAATTCACGATAAATAGATACTAGGACTCACTTAAACGTCATTTGTAGATTATCTAATGTGCTATTGGAACCAACTTCTGATTTTATCATCATTTTATTGGGTTTGAATTTCAATATTTAAATTGATCTTTAAGAACACATTATTTCTCAAACAAATGTCAATTCGACATTTCGACGGAAGAAATATTTTAGATGTCTTTTAAGAAATCATCATTATTTTGTGGGATAAATTAAATTAAGAATATAGCGAACGTGAATTTAGGATTATCAATTTTGAATGTGAGTAATACAGTAGAAATTAAATGACAAAAATCATTTGCATCTATTCGATCTGCTAGTTTGAATGCGGCCAATTTTAATGCTTCATGGATGGCCATTTCAAACTTATAATCATCAAGCTTTTACAGAAATACACTACGTTAAGTTAAAAACGTCACCGACCAATGTTTCTATTGTTTAGAAACCTTCAAACTTGTTCCGCTTCATAAATTTAGGCCTTATTTCTGTTTATAAGGAGAGTACTTGACCTCTGAGAAACGAATTCGTTTGAAATTGTGAAACATCTTTGGTCTAAATAAAAAGTTCTGCGTCGCGGAACTTCGTCCAGTGGGTACTAACTTTAAAGTATTTGATCTTTTTGAAAAAGGTGGATGGAAATAGAGGCTAAAAAAGACTAAAATAATGTAGGGTCTACACATCTTTTAGTCCCCAATCTAAATTGAAAAGATAGCTGTAATCAAGAGCTGAAATGTTAAATTTGGTTCGCTAAAAGCTTTAGATTTAAATATTATCTTTGATCGAAGAAACGTCTAAAACAAAATAACAATCAAATGGTTTTCTTATAAATTTGTATTGTTCAATCAAACTAACTTTAACGTTTTAATGTAACTTTTCTAACGTAACTTTTGAACCGTTAGAGCTATATTTATAAACAAAACAAAGTTGAAGTAATAGCTCTTAATGTCAGGTCTCATTTATTTTTTAAGTAATAATTGTAAGTTAAACAGAACTCAAGTTATTTTAATTGACAAAAAGTCTTTTTCCCTCGATTTATTTAAAAAGTTCTAATACCCTTATCTTTAGGAGCCATTGGATTAATCCTCGTGAACCGGATCTCTTTATTTGGATCAAAGAATCATATTCCACAAAATGTATTCTCCTTGTTAGTAGCTGATGGACGCGATAACGCGTAAGATACAGTCTAAATAATTCTGTAATTTTTACCATGCAGCATATATGTATTTTGAATAACGCAAATATATTCAAATATTTACATAAAATTTTATATTATTTTTCTCAAAATAAATATGTTTACAAATGAAAGTTAATAAGTCGTACCTGCTAGTCGACCATATCTTTGAAACATACGCTCTACGTCGGTTTTGCTACACTGGAAAGTATTGAGATTTCCTACGAAAACACGGGAATTTACAGCCTGTGGATCCTGGGAGTTTGTTTGATTTCCCACTTTGCTCATTTTAATCACCTGTAATCAAAATATTTACTATATTCATATTTATTATAAATATATATTTTATCTAACATTATAAGTCATCATGCGTGAATCGAGTAAACAACCGTATGATTTAATATTTCTTTCGATGTGCCAACTTCACAAATATATTGCAAAGATTAAACAAATATTTTACAAAATTTTAAAAATTAACTGTGTACTCGAATTTTTCTAAACCTAATAGGGGAAGCCCGGGCAAGACGGTCATACTGGGCAAGACGGTCACCGCCCCCTCTATTTCTAATATGGCTGTTCGGAAAATTCCGAAAAAATTTAAGTATATTGTTTGTGTTACTAGTATTTAAATTTCAGTACGTCCGCGCCGGTCTCGATGGTAACATTGTCAAAAAACATAAATATTGATTTTCGTCTGAATCCTTACGATGTTATCAAGGTAAGAAAGTAAACTTATTTTTCACACAAATTATTAAATTAATAAATAAATAGTGTCAGGCTATTGTATTTAACTAGTTTTAAAAAAAGACACAGGTTAGAGCCCATATTAATTTAGTTTTTTACTCATTTTAAAAAAAAAAAGTCATTATATCCATTCCGGGCAAGACGGTCATATGGCAATTATTCATTCATGAAGATTTCTATTGTTTAATTTGTTATGAGAAATATGTAGAGCCTCCCACTGAAGATTGGATTCAATGCAATCAGTGTAAAAAGTGGACTCATGAAAATTGTTCACCATACAAAGGATATGGTAGTTATTTTTGCGAAGAATGCGACGATTAATGTACTATTTATAAAAAAAATTTTTCTTTTCTTTACTGTTAATGTTTCTATAAAAGTAATTTATATATTAATCTATTTTTTTTAGTAAATGATGTTTAAAAATATAAATATGTTCAAAATTCCTTATTTAACCAATTTTTATTGATCTTTCCTGAGGGTGTCCGTTTTGCCCGGGCATTTTTGAAGGCCTCGAAATTTCACAATTTTTTCAACAATTTTTTATTATATGCTTAAGTTATAATATATCGATATACTTGCACGTACTTCTTTGTTCTGATTCCTACTTCACGAAAAAATTTTTATTGATCGTATATTTTGTTGTTTAGTCCATTTTTTATTCGTTTTTCCTTAAGGGGTCCGTCTTGCCCGGGCTTCCCCTATTTATGAATTTATATCCTTTATATAATTATTTAAATCTATCTATATTATTTCAAAAATTTCGATAAAATTTTTTTCTATAACTGAGAATATCTTCTTCTACGTGTATTGGAAGATGGTCTAAATTTTTAGAGGCTAAAACTTAATAGTTTTAGTGTCATTCAAGGTCAAAAATGGTGATTTTGAATTTTTTTTATTTTTTCTTAACTTCTAATCTATTATAACTCAAAATTGGCTAATTTAGTGTAAAATGTACAAAGGACCTTTTGTACATGAAGTTTAAGAAAAAAAATGTCCAAAATCATTGAGCGTTATACCATAAAAATTCAGCATTATACAGAAATTATGAAAATTGAGAAAAAGGGGTTTTGCTCCAAGCTACCATGTGAGGAAAATCATGGAACTAGCTTCAAACATACTTATTTCGCTTTGTAAATTACAGACTGAACGAATAATCAGGAGAGCTGCAAAAAAACTAGAGTTAATTAATGTTATTTTCATGTAGTATTGACAGCTATTCAATCGTAGTAATTAACAATTTTGTAATCTGTATACATATTTAGTACAAAAAACACATTTTTACAATTGTATTTATAGCAAAGTAAAAAAGTTAGTATATAGATAAACCTAATAATCCAATTAAGATTGTACATATAGATAAACTCAAAAGTATCTCTCTGTAGAAATATACATGATAGGTTATACTTGTGAATTACTTATCACTGTTTTGCTCATTGCATAATTTAATAGTGTTTAATACATTCACAACATACCAATTAGTTGATAAAATTATGTAGATTGTTGGAAAATATTTAGTTTATTGTTATGGTAACATATTTGATGATGTATGTTATGATGAATGTTTTGTATTAAGTTTTTTTCAGCAATAGTTATCTTTACTCCTCTTTAACTCCAAATCGAAATTAACCTTCTGTGTTAGAATTTCTAATTTCAAGGTCAATATCTCATACACTATATCGATGCTTCGTGCGAAGAAAATCACAACTCAAATTTTTCCATTTAAAATAACATTGCAAAATCTGAGTTGCACTTTTCTTCGTGCGAGGCGTCGATATGTCAATATTAACTTGTTTATATTATCATAACTTTTTACATATTTGAAGGGCTGTTGCAAGCTGCAGTCCATTAGAAAGGTATTGTTTCAAACATTTTTTTAAACTTTTGAATGAAAAAATCAATTAGGGCGGAGTTAATAATGACATATAGTTTATGAAACCAATACCTTGAGAGTTAGAATTCTAATCAAAAAGGATTAATTCTAGACATAATCAGATACTAATGTTACATGTAATGTTCTATAGTAAAAGTTGATAAAGTTTGAGTTAAATAACTGTTAAGACAGCTATTGTTGAAGAAAACTTGAAAAGACTCATTTTTTGAGGTTTGAATAACTCTTGAGCTAATAAATTTAGTACCTAAAAATTCTTTTTCTGTTTTCTGAAAAATATTTCTAGTCAGTACCTAAAATTTTGAGCATATTAAAATTTTGATCGGACCATTTGATGAAGAATATTTCATATATGTGTGTATACAGGGTAGTCAGAGGTAGGCAGTAACGGCGATACATTGCTGTGTCTCGTTACTTCATTCCAAAATTATTGTTTCGAAGTATGGGCGTTAGAATTACTTTTTTGAGAAAATATCGCCGTTCAAAAACTATCGAAGATACTGTATTGTTGAAGTAACGAGTAACTAACGATTCAGCAAATAACCACCTCTGAGGGTAGTCTTTTTGAGTCATGTGCGTATTATAGATAAGACTGATTTAAGAACCTTGAATGTATGTTTTGGGACTTACAGATACACATTGTATTACTACTCGCGTGTACTTTAAAAACTTATCCTGTTCTGCCAGAATTCAGGAACTTCTGAAACAGCAGCGGCGCCGGCGTGCGGCGGTGGCTATAGATAAAATTTGTTTGCCCAGTGTGATTTTTTTTAATCATGTGTATTGAACCCGATATATGTATACATGGCGAAATTTACATACATTTACAGATTATGTTGCACAACTGGGTGTGGGTGTGGATGAGGGTGTATGAGGGTTGGATGGGTATGTGGATGCCAGTGAGAGGGTTTTGATGGGAGGGTTAGGAAGTGGTTACGGGTATAGGTGTATGGGGGTAGGTGTTCGCGACTGGATGTGGATGAAAGGTTTGTGTGGGAGGATCAGGGAGTGGATGTAGGTATGAAATAATGTAATAATGTGTGTAGGAAAGTGGATGGGGGCGTGCATATGTGTGTTACGGGTGGGTGGGTGCATATGGATCTGCAAGGGTGGGTGTCGGTGGATATGGTTTGGTCGGTTTGGAGTGTCGGAACCAAATTGTAGGTCAATAAATTTTTAATCTCTAAAATTAGATCCAAAATATAAAAAAAAATTCTGCAAACATTCACAAAAATTTTTTTTAAAATAATCAATGAATAATTATGAAGTTATTAAATTTCTTTTTTGCACCTTTTAAAATTTTTAAAGTAGGTGTTAGTACTTGTAACAATAAATTCAGGTGGTTGATGAGCGTAGTAAGTAGAGGTTAGCTGCTCTTTAAATACCCTTTATATTAATTTTTAATAAAAAAAATTTTTTTTAATATAATTATTCGTATACTAATGTTGTGGTTGGCGTACGAAGCGAGGTTGGAATGTCCCCTAGTACATAAAATGATTATTCATTTCGATCACATTTGGGCTACTGAAATTATTCGGAGAGATAAATAAAACTGTTGGATAAAAATAAGAGACTGTTACAACAATTTTGGTACTTGCAGTTCATTTTAATAATGATATGTCTATTACTCTCTTAATTTGCTGACATATCCGCGATAAACGAATTTTTTGCGACGCATTTTGTCGCATTCATTAATTATTGTGAGTGGCGGTTATATAATACGCAAAAACCAAAAACTCCAAAGGCAATCTAATATTATAATTCAAGCCAACATTGTCAAAAGATAATTGCCAATTACAAACTTATGTATTATGATATCGGCAAGTGATTCCTATCAGTTGTATAATGAAAAAATAAACCGCAATTATTAGCGGGGAAGTATCTGCTCGACTCTTGCGCCGTCGCAGTAGGCAGCGAAACCAGAATAATCGTTGAAGAAGAAAACGGGAGGAGAGGGACGCCACACTGAGGGTTTTAATGGGTTTAAGAGAGACTCGTACTGTCCGTTGCCTGTCAAGCGCAGCGATCGGCAGCACTGGTGAAAAGGGAAAATATGAAATTTCAACAACAGCCGTTGTGGTTCAGCCCCCCCCCCCTTCCTGCTTTCCTCTTTTTCTCATCTTATTCGAAGGAAAGATAAACAAGTCGATGTAAAGCTACGCCTATCCTTAATGAAGAATATTCATATATGTGTGTATACAGGGTAGTCAGAGGTAGGCAGTAACGGCGATACATTGCTGTGTCTCGTTACTTCGTTCCAAAATTATTGTTTCGAAGTATGGGCGTTAGAATTACTTTTTTGAGAAAATATCGCCGTTCAAAAACTATCGAAGATACTGTATTGTTGAAGTAACGAGTAACTAACGATTCAGCAAATAACCACCTCTGAGGGTAGTCTTTTTGAGTCATGTGCGTATTATAGATAACTGATTTAAGAACCTTGAATGTATGTTTTGGGACTTACAGATACACATTGTATTACTACTCGCGTATACTTTAAAAACTTATCCTGTTCTGCCAGAATTCAGGAACTTCTGAAACAGCAGCGGCGCCGGCGTGCGGCGGTGGCTATAGATAAAATTTGTTTGCCCAGTGTGATTTTTTTTTAATCATGTGTGTTCCACCCGATATATGTATACATGGCGAAATTTACATACATTTACAGATTATGTTGCACAACTGGGTGTGGGTGTGGATGAGGGTGTATGAGGGTAGGATGGGTATGTGGATGCCAGTGAGAGGGTTTTGATGGGAGGGTTAGGAAGTGGTTACGGGTATAGGTGTATGGGGGTAGGTGTTCGCGACTGGATGTGGATGAAAGGTTTGTGTGGGAGGGTCAGGGAGTGGATGTAGGTATGAAATAATGTAATAATGTGTGTAGGAAAGTGGATGGGGGCGTGCATATGTGTGTTACGGGTGGGTGGGTGCATATGGATCTTTGAGGGTGGGTGTCGGTGGATATGGTTTGGTCGGTTTGGAGTGTCGGAACCAAATTGTAGGTCAATAAATTTTTAATCTCTAAAATTAGATCCAAAATATAAAAAAAATTCTGCAAACATTCACAAAAATTTTTTTTTTAAATAATCAATGAATAATTATGAAGTTATTAAATTTCTTTTTTGCACCTTTTTAAAATTTTTAAAGTAGGTGTTAGTACTTGTAACAATAAATTCAGGTGGTTGATGAGCGTAGTCAGTAGAGGTTATCTGCTCTTTAAATACCCTTTATATTAATTTTTAATAAAAAAATTTTTTTAATATAATTATTCGTATACTAATGTTGTGGTTGGCGTAGCGAAGCTGAGGTTGGAGTGTCCCCTAGTACATAAAATGATTATTCATTTCGATCACATTTGGGCTACTGAAATTATTCGGAGAGATAAATAAAACTGTTGGATAAAAATAAGAGACTGTTACAACAATTTTGGTACTTGCAGTTCATTTTAATAATGATATGTCTATTACTCTCTTAATTTGCTGACATATCCGCGATAAACGAATTTTTTGCGACGCATTTTGTCGCATTCATTAATTATTGTGAGTGGCGGTTATATAATACGCAAAAACCAAAAACTCCAAAGGCAATCTAATATTATAATTCAAGCCAACATTGTCAAAAGATAATTGCCAATTACAAACTTATGTATTATGATATCGGCAAGTGATTCCTATCAGTTGTATAATGAAAAAATAAACCGCAATTATTAGCGGGGAAGTATCTGCTCGACTCTTGCGCCGTCGCAGTAGGCAGGCGAAACCAGAATAATCGTTGAAGAAGAAAACGGGAGGAGAGGGACGCCACACTGAGGGTTTTAATGGGTTTAAGAGAGACTCGTACTGTCCGTTGCCTGTCAAGCGCAGCGATCGGCAGCACTGGTGAAAAGGGAAAATATGAAATTTCAACAACAGCCGTTGTGGTTCAGCCCCCCCCCCCCCTTCCTGCTTTCCTCTTTTTCTCATCTTATTCGAAGGAAAGATAAACAAGTCGATGTAAAGCTACGCCTATCCTTAATGAAAATTAACCAACAAATACCATAAGTACAGCTACCGTTACCTACCCAATTGTTGATCACCACCCGGTTCTTGTTCATTAATATATTTAAGTTACAAGCAAAATTTAATCAATAGATCAACAATGTAGAATTCTACAAGAATATAAAATTGAAAATTAGAAATAAATATATAATCTTTGAAAAAGATAATCAACATATCCTACGTTAAACGTAAATTAGTGATCAGAGATTAGGTATATGACGGTATAAGTTCATAATTCTCAGCAGTTTTCCTATACGCATGTTTCAAATTCAATATCAAAAAGTCAATCTATTGCTGGTTTCCTGTAATACCTAATTAGTTTTTGTAAGTTTCTTTATGGCACAATCACACATTTAGAAATTGCAGTGATTTGAAATATTACTTCAAGATTTCTCGCAATAAAATGCAGCTTTGCAAGTTCATAGAAATATCAAAATACATAAATATCAAATTTTGGTGATATGTTAATCCCTATATTCAATTCTTCCACGCTATGTTATTAATAATACAATTAATAGATCGATATATGTATATATAACCATAATCTTATTAATTGAACCTTTAAAATTATAATTGTATTTCATTACAAAATTACAGTAAATTACAATTTCATGTATGTATTATAATTGAAAGAAACTAAAATTTAATTAATTTTAACGTTCATAGAATATTTAGTTTATTTAATTTCTAACGTTATTTCATAGGGAAAAACTATTTATAGGCTAATTATGAATATTCATAAGGTTTTCATTGAATATCATTTACCTTTCAAAGGGTTACAACCTATAATTGATTTACGAGGTACATTTATTGAAATTCATATCTCGAAATTAAAAAATATGATTATACTTTTATTTTTACATGTAATTCAAAATATATTATATATTTCCCTACTGATGTTTAAATTATTTTTCTAACTTAAAGAGAAAACTAGCAACTCCGTTAAAATTATATATAAATCTTAAAATAAAAAATAAAAAAATTGTTATTTTTGATACAGTGAATTGTCGTGGATCATTTGTAATAGTGAATCAATGCTGTTCTTCGATCCGTTATTATTGAACAGAATTTCCCAACCCTTTAGACGTGTTTTCTCTCTCTCCCACACTTTCTCTTTTTCGTATGCCCTCGACGTTCCTATTCCCCACCTTAATCAAGCGGAAATTACTCGCGCGAAGATGTCACGTGGGGGCGGTTCGTCCGCCCCCGAAGAAAAGTTTAAATCGGAATGCACTAAATCGAATCACGTCCGATATTTGGAAGGATGTCCGGGAGCTGTGCGAGAATTCGCAGTTCTGAATCAAGCGACCAAGAGAGTGAGCGAGAGAGGGAGAGGGTGAGAAAGTGTGAGAGGGAGGGGGTGGGAAAGAGCAGGGTGAAAGGGGAAAAGGAGAAGTATAAGGTGGGAGAAGTATGTTTTCCGGTTCCGGAAGTTTAAAAAAATTCATAGAGTGAATAACTCAGATTGTGCAATTGATTTGAAAAAAAAAACACGATTAGATTTTAAAATAATTAAGGGGACAAACTACTGTCCAAATAAATAAAGCAGTGATAAAGATTGCACAATCAGTATATTGCACAAACACTATAAATGATCAAAATGTATTTTAAAACTAATGTTTGTACCTACATTCCATACAATGAAGTTTTTTAATTTTAAAATCGTTAAGCTGGAATTAAAGTTCCAAGCTAGCAGTTTTAATTAAAGATAGAATAACTATGCAGATTTTACAAATTGTCAAAAAATGGTCTATAAAGGTTTTATTGAGGTTTCCAAAAAAATAGTGCGGTTAAAAGTTTTCTAACCTTTGCCAGTTGTCGGTGCAATGGAAGTTGACGACTACTTCCAGTATAAAAACGCCAGGCATCTGTTTGTCCGAGGCCACCAGTTGGGACTGCAACACTCAGCAGTTGTAATGAGCGATTATTCGCTTTATTTTTGTTTCAACTACTTTATTGATTAGTTGAATACTGCATATCACTAGTGACCCGTATAATTAAATTGTACTGCTATCTGGAATAAGAAAATGAATTTAAATTACATTAATATTGACTATTGTATCAATTATTACTAACTATACTGTATGATTCTAAATTAATTATAATAAATAAATAAATAGGAATATATTTTTTTAATATGCTGTGGAAAATGTTTAATATAAACAGCTTTAAGTATTCAGAACTTGTCTCAATAAAATAATCTAAATCGGCAAGATTGACCTACAGTCTATGTACGCCATACGTACATAAAAAATAATGAAACGTAATAAATAAATTCCTACAACGGTTTAACCTACATACTAAACACTAGTTAATTTTTGTTACATTTCCTTGTTAAGGTAATGTTCAAATTTCTTAAATACCAATTTCATCAAATAAAAATGAATAAACTTGTCGCGCTAGTATACTAAAACAATTTACTCTTGGTCGAGTATAATAAAAAAACCAGTATGTCCGTTAAAAAAAGTCGTCTCGTGTGAGTATCGCAAATAGTTTTAAAATCTTACATCTACAGATGTTTAATTAAAACTTAATCGAGAATATCAGGTCCAAAACCATGGTATCGACGAAATAAGAAGTGCAAGAAAAAATATAAATAGCTAAAGAGTAATATTTATTTATTTATGCGCTCATGTGCACGGGATATATGTATATATATATTTTATTTGTACAAAAAAATCACAGGGTAAAAAATAATAGGCAATAACTCACTCATATCAAGAATATAAGTATTTCATCAAAATGTGAGTGAAATGAAACTGCATTTCATCAGATTAAACCTTATTTGAAAAAAGAACGTCCAATCGGAAGTTTCGAAATAGAGGAAAAATTACTCGAGCGTCGTTGCCGATGGAGTTTCATTAAACGGTAACGGAGGTGATGTCAACTCTCTCATAAAATGTGGTTTGCGAGCCCTCAAGATAAAACCTAATCAAGTGTAGCCCTACACGAGCATATACAAACTCGAGGGCAATAAATTACGTAGCTCGTTAGATTCCTTCTCCTCCTCATCTCTCTCTCTCTCTCTCTCTCTCTCTCTCTCTCTCTCTCCCTCTCTCTCTCCCGCACACACCCACACCCACCCACCCACACAGAGGCGCCAACAACAGACTGAGAGATGAGTCCGGGCCACACTGTTAGCGAAGACTTTTTACGAGCTGGTAAGGCAACGACATCGTCGCGGGATACCAAGAGAGCAAGTACATAAGACGCGCGATGATTACCCATAGTGCGCCCTCGTAAAGGCTCGAGCGCAGTGCATACGCAAAGTTTACGATAACTTTACGGTTGGAAGGGCGGTGCAATCAACGCGGCAAAAGAACGGCTTGTTGTGCGTAACACGAGGGGGAATCTGTACAACTATACGGTCTTCCTTCCAAATGGTTGATAAAACCCACTCGACTGGCAAATATCACTAGTGAGCATGCGATATTGGTTACATATATGGCTGATCGAGTGGTAATAACATCATGCTAAGAGCCATCGAGATGGCAACGTTATTGATAACGGACTATTCTTTAAATAGATGGAAATGCGACACAATTTAATGACTCGATACTGCATTATTGGATTATTATTTACAAATTGTTTAGCACTCAAGTGGTATAATAAATGTTTTATAACATAATTAAGTTACTTTAAGTTTAATTTAATATCATAAAACGTACTATAAATATATAGAGAAAATATATATTAAATAAATATTAAAAATAACCCACGATGGCAGTACGGTGAACCCGGAACATGTCAACTTTTATCATTTTGGTACGGTAGTTTTTATTAAAAATATTTTTTCTTTTAATTTCACAATATTTAACACTATATTTGCAATTAACATTATGAATTTTGATCACAATTGTGTGCAACGTATATTGAGTATATAGCTTTACTATAGAATATCGATTATACGTGTATCTAACAAAGTTGATTCATCGAATCCATTAAGTAAATAACGCGACGCGAATAATCATTTAAGATAATTAAATACTTTCTAAAAAAATTCGATTTGAGACAAAGAGAGAATCCTTGAAGATTGGGTTCTAAATTCGATTTCGTCATGAACGTACGCGCGTCCTCTACAGCTGCTTTGGAACCCGAAAGGAAAGTCGATAGGCGGTGATTCAGGCAAGTATCGGCTGACGACAATTCGTACTGCGTTCGTTCAAAGGGGACCGACTATGCAATAAAATCACTTTTATGGTTTCCCCGAGTCTCCCGTGTCACAACGCTCCCTTGTGCTAAATCCGTATTTCCTTTCGCGCATTCGCATAGTTGTAAAACGCGCACGTGTCGCGAGCCTGATATTTCTGCATTGCTTCTTAATGGAAACGAAGAAACTCGGCGAATTAGAAGGAAAAAGAAAATGGACTTTAAACATTTTATCACTGTTTGTATTAACTTTAAGTAAATTGAAAATCATTTAAATTGATATAGTATACGAAGCTCATTTAAAATAATTTCAAGTTATATAACTTTGATTTTAACATCAGATTTTAAGTAGTTAATATTTTTTTTATAATTATTGTACAACGTATATGAACAAAGTCCACTCACAAAGGATTTGCACTTACAAATTTTTGTAACAAAACACACATAAGCTGTAATTAATTTTTAAATGTGTGTTTTCTTTTTTTATATTTAATTAGTTTGTTACACTAATAAACAATACTTGCAGAAACACAAGACAACTTCTGAAAGAAAAAAGTAACCCAATTTAATGTAAATAGTAATAATTATAAAAGCACAAAATATCGAAAAAGGCATAGGAAAAAAAAGAAGCATCGAGTTGATGAAGATTACTCAGCATAGCGAGAAAAAGCTTTTGCACACTCACTTACAAAAGGGAAGTCTAATCGCCTCAGTTCTTTCCCTGGCTTTTGGTTTCTTCGCATTGTCGAGTTTTGACCGGGATTATTTATCACGGACGGAACGTGTGACGGTGCCCTGCGGTTATTGCAAACCAAGCTCGTCAGTCGCGAAACGAAGACACAAAGATAAAATACATAGCCAGAGAAAGGCTGAAGGCAGAAAAAAAATTACAAGTAAATTTTTATTAGGTACTTTTCTCACTTGGTTTTACCCTCAAAGATAATATTTCAGGCAAAAAATAGGTATGTCTTTTAATCAAACTTTATTATTTATTAACGGTTATTCAATAAAGTTATTATATCATCGTAATTATATGTATATAATAATTTATTATAACTTTTCTTCGAAATATATTTATATTTTAAGTATTTGTAATTTTTCTTTTAAGTATTTTTTCTTAAAATTAAAGTTTTGCAAGATTAAACGCTTTTAAGTGATTCACAATCTATTCACACCAAGTACTGCACAAATTGGATTGATTTTAAGTTTAAATTATACATTACTTTCAAAATTAGACAATAAGATTTATAACTAATATTCCTACATGATTAACAATTATTTCATAATATCACATTAGTTTTTTTCACATTTGGCACGGTTAAGCACATAGAAAAAATACTTTATGAATATTTTTTCTATATATATATATATATAGTAATCAATATGTAGATAATTTTTGTTTCTTTTCCGCCCAATGTGTTTGGAATGCCAACTTATCGTAACGAGTTGTGAAAAGCCTAAAATTTTTTTGGCAGTCTCCAGCATTACTGTTTAACGTGCATACACGAGAACTAGGGAGTAAGAGCGAAAACGTAAGTAAAGGAAGGCTAAGAAAGTTTTCCAGAGTGTCTCGAAAATGTTTCTCGCGCGCGAGGTGTAAAAAAAGTTTGCCACTCCATCTCGACGGTCCAACGTAAAAGTAAGAGGAGATTTATTAACTTCGAAAATCGCCAAGTTCCGAATGATGCCGAGTGAAGAACCAAGGAGACTCAAATGCCCCCGGAAAAACTTTGTTGTACCATAGTCCACCTCTTTTAACCTTCCTTTTCTGCTAAACTTGCAATGCTACTTTTTTCTTTTTTCCGGTGAATTTCGAGGATAAGAGCAATGATGATACGAGCATTTGTTATCGTATTCAAATTATTATAATTAATATAATTGATAATTAATTATCAGTATTTAATTATATTAATTAATATGAATAATTGATTGTTATTATAATTACAATCAAATTAATTTCTTTTGAATTAAATAATTCTTATTTTTAGATTATATTATTATATATAATTTTACATTAAATAGCTGAATTGGTCATTTTAGTTTCGTGCACCTGATATATTTAGCGAAAAGATTGTTTGTACATTTTTCATTATGATAGTACAAAATAAAGCAGTACAATATGCAATACAAAAAATGTATACAATTGTTATGTTTATTTTAACAACTTTTTTTATAATAATCTGCACAATGCATAATAATATTTTTCTAAATAGTTTGAAAATATTTAGTATTAGTTAAATTAAACAAAAGCTTTTTTTAACTAAAGATTTTAAAATAAACTTTGATCTTACTAGTATAAAGTAAACTTTGGTATTAATCAAGAAAGCTTATCAAGTTAGAAAGTTTTCCTCTTTGCGTACGGGAAATTATTCTAAATAGAGAAAAGTTACTTTTAGCAATTAAAATATTGAGTGATAATAATACCAAATGAGGGTCTAGTGAAGCTTAAAAATATTGAAACTATAAAAAGTAGAAATGAGGAAGTGGCGGAAAAATCTGCTTCCCTTTAACTGAATTTGTGAAATATTCACATAAAGATATTTTTTGCTTTTTAACATTTTGTTTATCCAGAAATTTCAAATGATAGTGTATTGATAAATATTGAGTGAGAAGTTCCGAGTCAAGAGAAAATTAGATTGCAAAGAATATATAGTAACTGTATAAAAATGAAAATTTTTTCATTAATAACATCTAATACGTATACATTCGGTTAATTCTGTAAATTGTCTTCTTGGAATATTGGAAAGTATAATTTTAAGCATTACTTTGTATTGCATGAAAAAGGGAAACTGTTCAAGAAAAATATCGCTGTCAAGGTGTGTTTGTAGAGAAATATTGACAGACCAATCTGCGCGACATCCAAACGTGGAAAGGAGAGAAGAGGATTGCGTCCACACGGGTGCGAACGTACAAAATTAATTTTCGAATATGTTACGAGCGGAGATTCGCGTACGACCGTCCCTCTGCGCTTCAATTGAAACATTGGGTAAAAAAACTGAAACATACTTTGTTCGCAAGGATTTTTATTGGTGAGTATTTTGTTCATTCAATTTGACGTATATGCACATCGAGTCTTTCGTACCGTGGGTTTTATGTTTCCCGTTTTGAATGAATGATGAGTTTTTCATATTTCAATTTTTTGAGCTTTCGAAAGGTGCGTGATAATTCTTTTAAATCTCCTGGATTATAACTTTACCTATATGCAACTTTATGTTAGCTGCAATACTATTATACGCCAAGAAATGAATGAGCGTTATGGATTATTCTGTCGCTATAATTTCCAACCTACATGTTTTCTTTTTTCTCTCTTCCTTTCATTGTTTATTTTCTAATCATTGTTGTTTATCAAATTATTATTGAATTAAAGGTCCACATTTTACATGCCATTAAATCTTTTTTTTATGTCGTTATACATAAAATAGTAATATTTTTCTATCTGAGATCGTGAACTAAATGTACATTATACAAAATAAATGCTAATGTCATTATACCATCTTCCGTGAAATGATGATAAGCAATTTTGACTTTAATGCAGAATTTAGCTTTGATAGATAAATCAATTTTATGTCTAATCATCCTTTTTCTATTAAAACCGTGTCATTTTCGCCTAGAGCTATTTGAGTTGAAGTATTTTGAAGTAATAATTGTTTTAAGTCTCGAAACTGATAAAATGAACAGGTTGTTGGTACGCACGTCCAGAATTCCAACACCCTATCAAACTCTTCAACTTGAATAATTAGATTTATGTGGTATAAATATTTTAAATAAGCGTCATCAGAATTTTATTTTATTATATTAATACCTTACATAAAAGGGTGATTGCAATGTACAGCCATCTAGCGTCCATATTCAACGAATATAAGCGGTTACGGTACAGAGTTACAAATATGCATACCATCCTATAGTCCATATAGGTATATCTGATATAGTATAGTCTTGAATTTTTTTGTTAAAGACGAAGAACGCCTGCGCCGAACGCAAGGAATATTTGCGACATACTAATATGTGTTACTACGTTCTTTAGTCACAGTTAATGAAGTTACCATATATTTTTGTATATAAAAATTATTTTTCTGTTATGAGAATTTTATTTGGTGTATTAATATTTAAGAAATATATATTTGTTATAAATATTCTTTTATCTTATAGAGTGCGTGAGGCAACGATGAAGTGCATTAATAGTACATCATTGAAATAAACAAAGTATATCAAGTATCTAATTGACCTTGCGTATAGACTTATCATGGGAGAGTACTATCGAGTATCCCGGTAAAACTATCAATCTGCTCCGAACAAGTGGATACACCTAACCTAGGTTTCAATTAATTCCTGGCATCCTCCATTCAATAAACAAAGTTGACATCATAAAAACCAATATTATTATATAATTCAGTTTAAATGATGGTAGAACACAGAGTTAAAGTTATCACGATTAACAAAAATAAAGCTGTACGCAAAAGGATGTAATTGGGTAAGCATGAGCAAATTATCAAAAAGCCTCAATGTATCGAAAAGGATGTGAATACATCGACTTGAAGATAAGAAATTTATTCATAAGTTACAGTCTACGTAAACAAAATTTTTGTAGCAATCAGATGAGACGCAATTAATCAACAAGTCGCAATGTTCGGATAAAATTCTTAGGATTAAAAAGTAAGTCCTAACAAATTACTTTATAAGAAGAAATGCGCGTAAATTAAATTACATCTTTTCGAATAATTTTTTCTTGGTTAAAATGTTCTACAATAATTTATTACTCGTTGTTAATTTTGAAAATTTATATTTGCTACAGGTTGAACTAAAGTTTTAAATTTTACACTTTATGTATCTACAATTGCTACCAGAATACACATAATTTTCGGTTCTTATATATTTATGTAACAAAGTAATACCGAAAGTTAAAATGAAACTTGCTTTTGCGTAGAGTGCAATATCCTCTTGTTAGTAGTACACAACAATCAAAGAAATATATAGCGTATCGTAACTGTAATGCTTGATACTTGATCATACTTACATAAATTTACACATATATGAAGTTTGAAAGAGAGACAGAAGAGTAGATAGTAGTAGGAGATAGATACACATCAAAACGTTGCGATTTATATACAAGAAACTTGAGACTAGAGACACTCGGTGGCGAAAATAGCTTTGGCACGACTGCACATTGTTTCGTGGCGAGTTGTCGCGTCTATTGCAGTGCGAAGTGAATATTCACAAAAATAACGTTGTTCACTGATGTTTCCCACCTATTTCTATCTACATCGCTGTATCTTCTCTTTGCTACTTTTACTTTTATTTTCCATTTATAAGTCTATTTATTTTCTCCCTATTTAACCTTTTGCGGTGTAGCAGCATACACACCGTACTACCTTTTTTAATCACATTTTTGCAGCTTCAAAAATGAGTAGTTTTTACTCTGTTAGAATGGATTTTCTTTTTGTGATTTTATATTATTATAGTTCATACAATTAGTTTATACGAATGTAATAATTGTAAAAAGCACCAGTTAAAAAAAAATCACGCTACAAAGGATTAAGATTTGGAATGAATCAATACATGTTTATTATTAACAAGGTAAACCAAATACCGATTTGAAAAAGTTATTGTAAATAAAATTACGTTTACTCATTTACCGTTTAATTAAAATGTGGATTAAACGAAATTGTTGAGTAAAAAATATATGACGCTTTACCACCCTCCTCAGGCTATATACCTTTATTGTACAAACACGCGCGCGCGCACATACACACACACGCAAAGACATATAATCAACGAATGTCACATAAAATAAAATAATACAAACCGCATTTTCATTACTTACTAAGCGCCCATTTCTCGTAATTACTAAATAAATAAATTATTTTGACATAATTTGTTTCACACATTTGGTAAACAGTCACACACCAACAGCAACATATACAGTTAACATTTGATAATAAAGTCATATCATATATTTTCTAATATAAAATTTATTATCATATAAAGCGTGACGAAATATTCATTTATGATAGTTACAAGGTAACAGCATCTCTTATTCCTTCTTCATTTATATTTGATGGCAATGTCAATAAATAAATGGGTTTTGTTTAATTGGTTACTGGGCTGTTTTACGATAATAAATGAAGTTAAATTACAAACAAACTATAATGTTATGCAAATAATTTCTATATAAATGAGTGTAAATATAGCTAACTATAACACTTTAATTATCTATTGATTAATTGATGATTATAGATTAGCTTGTCCATATTAATTAAGTTATAATATTAATATATACAAAAATATATAAAAATGTCGATATATAAAAAATGAATTTGATATTGGTTATTTTAAAAAATCGTAGAAAGATAATATCCAAATAATAAAAATAATTTAGAGCATTAAAGTAATATCCTGCAGTAGTTGCTAACAAAGATTTCGCAGAAACTTGTCGAATAACTTTTGGTTTATAGATGACAATCACAGTTAGATAAAGCGATCTTTCTCTCACATGCGCGTCGGTGTAATTTGCATGGTAAGAGCGCGAGAAATTCACGTCACCACCACGGCGTTTATTTATAAGCTTGCCGCAATTACGGGCCGCTGAGTGCTGTACATACTCAACCACACTTCTACACTCGGCCTGGCTCTCGTGGGTGACTCTGCGTCAGGACGATGAGAGGTCTCGGCAATACTCGTACTCCCTTTGCATCTAATCAAACGCGTGTAATCTAATCAAACATGGGAATTCACTGATTGAAAAGATAAATAAAATTAGGTAGACAATCAGCCAGTTCAAATGGAAATGTTAATTACTTTATCTCTGTATATTTTTATTTAAATACTATACAATTCATTAAAATTAAACTGAGCTAAAACTGAATGTTTTGATGAGACTAGTTACAATTATTCTTTAATCTAAGGGTAAGATGTGTTTATATTTTAATTATAAAAATTGTCATGGACATGTATATATAAACAATGGCCTGAAGGTACATCTTTGTAATTTTATATTTTGAAAGACACTTTGGTCTCCGTATCATGAATATTCACATTGATGTCAACCTTCTACTAATAATAAATATATTTTTATTGTTTCATTAAAACAATTTAAAACTGTTACATATATTATATGTTGCTTAAAATTATAATATTTAGTCGATCTTTGTAGAACGTATGCATTTTTCTAGCATATGTCAATTCGACACTCTGGGAAAACTTGATTTATAAAAAATCGTTAAAAATTATTGAAATGTGTAAAAAAAGCGAGAAGACCGAAAAAAGCTGCGGAGAAAGGGATTCGAAGACATGGACTTGGGATTACGAATCTCGTACTCTAACCATCGAGCTTAAGTCCATTGCACCGCTTAGATTTATCGACGCGTCTTATGGTTCGCTCAATCCTTCTCATACTTCCTAAGTCGCACGGCGATATCCAAAACATTATTTACAAAATTTAAATGAAAACAAATATAAATATGTTTTGATCAATATGAGAAAATATTCTCATTGTGACGAGTAATCGTTACGTAAAATTATTTGTAACCGAAAATCAACTTATTTAGATTTTGATATTTCAAGGCCAACCGACATCTTTGATTGTTTTCATAAGTTCTGTACCTTATGCACGCAATTGGTAATAATGATTCAAGAGTGCCTGTGTATTTTCCTTTTCCTATCCTTTTCCAAAAACTAGGCGACTGCTTATATAGCCATTGTATTTTCGGAATGCACTGTTCGTGATCACCGCAAGAGTGCAGCAAACCTAAATCCTCGTATAAGACCGGGTGAGCTCCGGTGTATTGTCCTCGCGTGTTTGTGAACGAGTGTGTATTCTGGTGAAGTAGAAGGACGGGGTTGTCTGTGACTGTTGACGCGGGCCGCGGAGTCTCGTAGCGGCATCGGAGCCGCTTTTCACCACTACTGCTGACTTCCCGACCTCTACTACCCAGGAGGTTACCGGGGACCTAAGGGGGTACCATACTCAATTTTTGATGATTAATTAATAAAAAAGTAGAACAGTATGTGAAAAAATAAGAGAAGAGGCGCCTTCGTTTATTGACAATCTAACTGTGTGCTGAATTTTAGATTAAAATATTATTGCGTTTTCGAGAAAAGTCTTACCAAAAATATCAAATCTTTTCACTTCGTTGAGGTTAGGTTTACATTTTTGGTAAGACTTTTCTCGAAAACGCAATAATATTTCAATTTCAAATTCAGCACACAATTAGATTAGCAATAAACGAAGGCGCCTCTTCTCTTATTTTTTCACATACTGTTTTATTTACAAATTTATTACTAATAAACACGATTGCCGGTAAGGTAGGGAGGATAAATATTGACTATGGCACCCCGCTAAGGATCAGCAAGGACATCCAATAGGCCTCTCCCAGTAAATCTGCGTTTCTATCAGGTGTGTGCATGTATACATCAGGTGTGTATTCTGATACGCCAGTACTCGAATAGCGAATACTGTCAATTGAGTCTGCTGTTGTCGCAGAACTCGATTCGTCAGTACTTTCGCCCGCTCGTACATTAAATATTGTCGCGGCACTTTATATAATTAGTGTATTTAATATTTCATTAATCAAATAAGTATTAAAATTAAATTTATTTTAATTAATTATATATTTAATTGTGTTTACACCCCGTTTTCCGCCAACATAAACAAACTTAGTTTAATTAACTCGAGGCAAGGAGGATCGCCCAAATCCTGTATGACGTAAGTCCCAGGAAACATGTTCCTGGCGACACTTGCCAGCCTCTAAGCGAATAAAATAAATAACTTTGTGTATGCGGTATTGGGTAATAGGGCCCTACGATTACTTAAAATAACTATTTTAAAATTAATAATTGAATTCGAATACCGCGTCAGATTATATATATAGATTACATTTGCGATGGCTGTCAGTTGATTCTAGACGTTTGTATTTTATTGGATCATTGGCTTATAGTGTTATTGCTCGAAATTCGCCTCATTATCTTGCAGAACATTTCACTCAAACCGACCATACAGTAGATCATCTTAGATATCCTTCTCGTTTTCCTCCTAAACCCTTAACCTATCTTCCTCCACGTACAGAATCCTTAAATAAATCTTTTATAATAACTGCCTCTAAATTGTTAAATTCATTTCAGTTTAATTCATTCATTCCACTTGATCAATCGCATATTAATCATTTTAAAACTTCCTTATTTGAGCATTTGTTTAGACTTGACTGTTCAGCCTGAATCTCATTTGTCCTCGGATTGTTTAATTATAGGCCGTTTTATGCTGCGTAAGATTTGAATTTATTGTTTTATCATTATTATTATATTTTATATTATAGCTTTATTGTTAGTTTTATCTTTGCGTCGTTATAAGCGATGAACGTTATTTTTTTGTTATTGCGCTAATTTTTGTTATTTTTGTTATATTTATTTTTGTTTTTATGTAAATTCTTCAGCGATTTTTTGTAATAATGTGTTAACGGGGTTTCTACCCCTATAAACCCAATAAAGTTTTATCTATCTATCTATATCTGAAATTTGTCAATTCTTAATAAGACCAAGACGTTTGTGATAATTAAGTATATGTTAATATAACTTAAAAAATGAAATAAATTAATCTATTAAAAAAAAAAATTAATTTATGTTGAGACACATTTCTTTTCCTTAACGTAACCATGGATATAGTAACACGTAGTGACACGTAGTAAGTATTTTCTTAGTATACCTGTTTTGCAATACGCATAATAGTGCATTATTTACGCAACAAGTATACATAAACTGCGATTTTACAGATTAGTTTGATCACCGCGCACGAGATTTCGGAGAAACCGGGCATGCATGACGCTGTGATCACTCGAATGCGTAAATTGTACACCCGAGTTGCATACGATATTTTTTTCGTTACATTTGTGCACATAATTCAATTTGGCGACTTAATTTTAACAGCGAGTACAAATACTGCTTCATGAAACAATGTGCGAAAATTGGAAAATTCCATTCGATATTTATTTAAAGTTAAAAACAAATATATTTGCAATCTGTAAAATCTAAAAATATTACGTTACGGATTTTTTCATTGCTACCCGCAGGAAAAAAAGTAAATTAATTATAATGATTAAAATTTTATTACAACAAATACTATGATTTAATGTGTTACTAACTGCAAGTATGAATAGAATTTATTTAAGCTTTATAATATTTTCTTCTACAATCTTCGTCTTTATTATCTCACCTTCTAGACGCATAAGGGTACACTTCGTTAATCGGATTTCGTTATAGTACCACAAAGCGCAAGTATAATCAAATATGTACTCAATGAGTTTGAGCTGCGTTTTGTCTTGCGACTGGTTCTGTGTTATGTTATGTTCTTTCTCGTTGCGCTGTTAAATGTATACCAGAGTATCTACAATAAGAAATATTATTTGCTTAACCTTTTGGTAAACGACGTTAGTTCAATACTTCATCTATTTACGATTGTTACCGTGGAAATAGGTGATTTAAATATTTAACGCAAGTTTGATTAATGATAAACAATATCAAACACGATCCAATTTATTACTGAGCTTGAAAGAGAATATCTAAGTGATAATTAAGTATTCGATAAAACGAATTAATCGAGTAGAATGATACTGTGCTATGTAAGGTTGTTGCAGTTATTTAAGAAATATTTTAATTGACGCATCAAATTACCCAGGTATGAACAAAAAAATAAACTGTAATTAGTATTTTCCCAAAATGTTAATTATTTTGATATTAAAATATTTAAAATCAAATTTATCTATCATAGAAATAAATTATATACATAAGCCATAAATCAATATATCTAATATATCAAATATAATATAATATTTACTAGAATACTTTTGATAAAATCTAACATCAGCCGAAATTATTCTCATAATTAGAACAAAGTTAAAATGCTCTTTACGTACGTTAACTTTATTTTAGAGTACTGTAAACTTATAAAAAAAGTTATAAAGTTAAATTAAAATCCATAACCCACAATTTCAATGTTTTCCTATGAAATCTCATTGTCTAGTTTTACAACGGTGATTTAGTATTACTTTAAAAGGTTTTAAAAATTCAAGGGATTGTATAAAGTTGGTTCACATTTTCGAGGATTAGCTTACTCGCGGAATCTGGCGCGAAAAATATCGAAAAATGAAAAATCGTGTTTCCTAATCTCGACATGTTGACTTGCCATCACATAAAATCCATTTATATGGTATCATAATAAAAAAAATCGAAAAATTGACAAGATTTTTTTTTGTTGAAAGTTAACCTAGGAGAGGAGGGAATCTCGCAGTTTGAGATAGAGATCAAAATAAAATTGAAAATATTTGTATAGAGCATCAGTTTCACCAATTTCAAATAAATTATTTTGATACTTTAAATATTTTTATTATAAAAATAATAATTTTGTTGTTATTGTTAATATATCTTTGTTAAAATAAAAGTCTAACATATATAACATGCAAGGTCAATGTTTATTTACGAATGCGTTTTACGCAGCGGTAAATATTTTTACATTTATTCGAAAACTGCAACATGGGGAAATTCGAACAACGATATTACTATGTACACATTTTTGTTTCACTAATGAAGGATTTAAAAAATCAAACACGATAACTGTAATGTATAATATAATTATAGGATTAAATTATATTTGATTCTATTTTGAAGAACAAAGGACATTTACAACCCTAATGATCAATGAGTGTTCAAAAAGTAGTATCCGCGCGATGGAATTTCTAAAATTAAATTAGTAAGAGTTGTCATAATGTTATTATTAATATCCTATCGAAATATAATTTAGAAATATATTTAATTTATTTGTAAGCGAATAGGCTGCTATTAAAAAAGTGTTTCTGCAATCTCTGTCTTTCCTTTTATTACCAAGTTTTTATACATATAAACCTCTATTACGAGAAAGCGTTTGGGAATTGCAAGCAGGACGAGCTGCAAAGCTTGACAGGTGCGCGAGCATGTGTATCGTAAAAGCCATCCGATGAACATCAGTGGTGAACTTGCGCATTGCTCTCCCTCCACCCTTTCGCCACTCTGTCTCTTTTCTACTTATACAATAGAGCAAGCACGGGATTTTCGCATTTTAACTCTGTACGGGTGTCCCGCGGACCAGCAAAAAGATTAACATCAGTTACGGGAATTTTACGAGAGTGCGCGAGGGACCATACAAAAAGCATTTTCGTCGTGAATCCGCTTTATTGTTTATTTATTTATGTGTATATGAATATATACACGTATGGGTGTGAGTGTGTGTGTGTGTGTGCGCGCGCGCGCGCGTGCGTGTATTTATTTTCCCGTATATTTATTAATACGTATAAATTTTTTATTCGTCGAAATGAAAAAACATTACAAATAATTACTAATGTTTTAAAACACTAGTCGATGCGTTTTTCACATTAAACGCAATTGGCGATATCAGCCAGTGAAAGATATTTTTTCGTATTTTTTTTTCATCTTTCAATTTTCAGGGTTCGAATAACCCAAAAATGAAACACGTATATATTATCGATTTCATAATTTATTTTCATAAACAATTTATAATAGCCAGTAAGATGCGGGTCTAAGTTTGAAATAAATTATGTTGTAAACAAATAGCAATAAATTCATATATATATCGTTATCAGTATTATTTATAATCCTACAATTTAGTATTACCTTGTAACTGGATCTAATTTTCAGCTATATACAGCAAACGCACTATATACACGCAAATTCGAATTTCAAAACGAATTTCATAAGTTACTTAATGAAATATCATAATTTCTTGTTATGTGTTCTGTTTAAATATATATGCGCCGGTCAATATATTCGAATTGATATCACAGTGTCTCCGACCTTTCTATTTTACTATAAGGGAATCTTAAACATGCCGGCTGTTATATCGATCATATAGAGAGAAGTCCTCGTGCGTTTTAGTCTCGATCGTTCGCGTATCTCGGCTTCGAGTTCGATGAAAGACTCGGGCGCTTCGTGGTTCGCATTCCATTCACAGAAACGCGGAGATCGGGTGCGCGATGCGAGAGTCTAGTAAAATAGAAAATTAAATTCCAACTGAAGGAACTGGAGACAAACAGTTCCTCTTGGTTGAGCGGTAGGCTTAAGTAAGATATGTACCTTCTATTTACTGAAGAGGCAGTGCTATCCTACCACTGATCGATTTTGCTATTAAGAAAATACTTTCCCTTCAACTTAACTTTTCTTTCCCCTTATTTTATTAAGCTTTCTCGATTCTCAAGAGTTATGTACCTATTTAACTAAAAATACCCCAATAATTTATTAAGATTTTTTAATTCCTAATGTGAACGTAAAATGTACCTCAAAGTAATATATTTGAAACATAGAAATGGCAATATATCTACATATATAAAACATTTAAAGATTGAAAATTGTAGGTAATTGTTGTTCTATTTTAAAATAACCTCAATGTTAATCATTAATAAATATTTATTTTATTTTTATGTACGCATACATTAGTGTGTTAAATGTTAATATAAATTGTGCTTACAATTTAGCTGTAGGTATATACATTATTAGACTTTCCAAATTTGTAAATTATTCAGATAATATTAATAAATCTACAAACCCATTTTTATTTCCTTTGTATACGCAAAATATTTGTTCAATAACTATAAGATCAGAACAGTATATATTTAATTAATTGAGAGATTTTTCAATACACTTTCTCGTTTATTATAAAATAACAATAAAAAGTGATTTATTATTATTATTTTATTAAAAAAATGTGCGGAATCTTTTAAAATTTTGTGATTTTCTTCTCATCTTCGGTGTCTATGGCTTCTTAAAATAATTTTCTTATAACCTTTAAATTATATTGTATTCTATCATATTATGTTACGTGATTATGTGAACTTATTAATTCTTGGTATAGAAAGGGTAGTTGTATATTAAGTTTTGCTTCTGGACGAAAAGATCGATAGAGATTACAAGTTACATAGATGCTCATTTTACAATAACGTACATTTCCTAACTTATTCGGCATCTGCATAATGTATTTTAAAAAAGTGTGTTAATGGGGACAGGTGAATTTATTAAGAGAAGCTACAATTCGTTGTCTGCATTTATCTCAAAGAGTTTAATTTGAAAAAAAGAACTGTTGACCTTTTGACCCGAGAGTAAAATTAAGTAAGCATCTGCGATACTATAAGATTGAAGTACGATTAATTTATAAATAATCTGTTCTAAACTTATTTGACATACTTTAAACATTTATTAATGTTTCTATTATACTGATCATGGTTTAATTGTTTAAGATGTGTATGTACTACAGATATTGCAAAATCACATTCTTTGATTTGATTTACCGAATAGTATTTGATGCTTTTATTTTTACTGTCACAAAGTAGTAGGTCTAAATTCGAAGAGAAAAAAAGTGACTGTTAATTAGTGAATCAGTTGTATCGACAGCAAAATCGTATCATGGTTAAATATAGTACTAAACTATACTTTATTCAATACCAGAAATTATTTAAGAGTCCATTTTAAAACTGTAGTTGTTGTGCCAAGACTAACAATTAGCTTCACTTTGTAAATTTTTAATCGATTCTGTGCGTTCATTCTTTATAAACATTAGCTAATTATAACGGTAGTTTACGTGTCGAGTAGCCAAATAAATTTTTCTACCAGGAATTTTCAGACCTGGGAATACTAATAATTACCCTTTTACCCACAAACGTGTCAGTATTCAAAAGAGAAAATCGACGGATTAATAGGAAGAACGTCGAATCTCGGCCGCAACTATGTAGAAGAACATCATATCTCAGCCGCGACTATGGAACAACTGCTAGTTCGGCTGGGGCCTGAAGAACATCTTACCTGAGTCAAGATATGTAAAAAGTCTTACCTAAAATACATTTTTTTCTCTCAAAATTTTGTTATGCCACCACTGCAAATTTTAATATGATTGTTTTATAAGTTATAATGGGCTAAATAATTAGAAAAAATTTAGTGCTTCTATTCCACTATATAATAATAGACGGAAGTTAGGACGAAAGTAAATTATTAATTTATTAGATGAGTAATATATGTTTATTATTAATAATAATTATGCTATTACCAATAATTGATTATATTATCGCATACTTTCTTTATCGAGAACAATTTTGGTTGTTACTTACTGCAAGCATATGTATCAAGTAGTATGCGGAAGTACATGAATTATCGAGTCGTCGCTCTTGCTGTAGACCATATCAATTCAGAACCCGGCTAGATATCATACCAATTCAAAATCTGGTTAAAGAATTTACCAACTGAGAATTCAATTAGAAAGCATACCAATTGGAAATCTGGTATTATTTTGCATATTATTTTATTTATCGATTTTTGTAAGTATATACGTTTATAAACAAGATTTTCTTTCAGTCGCCTTAGTGCAAAAAAGGTATCAGCTTAGATTCATTTCTTTAAGAAAAGTGTTACTGTTGTAAATGGTTGCATGTGTATTTAAACAATCTTTATTTATTTACTGGTAAATATTAATTTTAATAAATTAATATTAAATTTTAAAAACGCTTTTTATTTACCATCATGCTTTAACTTTGAAAGTGGTTCGTATATTTAGTATAAAATCATGAAAATAAAATGTCCAGATAAGTATGAATTATGACGTACAACTTCAAGTCAACAACGGATTTACAATGAAAGCATTTTCAATCATAGTTGTTAGATATATTTCAATATACTTTGATATACTTTGCATTGGAATAAAAACACTGTATTCTAGCATAGATGCTTTTACTAATTTTTTAACCCATATTTTTTACTAACTTATAAAACAAAGATATTAAATTTATGAAAAAAAAATTTCAGAAAAAAAATTTATTTTGAGATAACTCGTTTTTCAAATCTTTGTTGGGATAGGATATTTTTCAAGTCGCGGCCGAGATAGCATGTTCTTTAAGTCGCGGCCGAGATAGAATATGTTCTTCCAGTGAGTCGTCGATGTGTACGGCGGATCGTTCGCTTTTCAGGAAATGAGCAGCTCCTCGACCGTGCTAGGTAAGTACTCGAATTCGTCTTATGTAAAGGAGGCACATAGCGTGAGAATTTCAAGTTCTAAGATACGTCTAATTGTACAATTACTAATTTAGATTCATAGTTTTGTCAGCATTGTATATATAATGGAATACTTTATTATCTTATGTATAATATTTTATCAAGTACAATAAAGTAAACTACGTCTACTCTCAGGCGGGTAACCCATTGTATACTTTGAGTCTAATGTAGTTAAACTCGCTGCTATTGTTTCGAAATTGAAAATCCATTGGTAGTATTTAACAGACGGACTGTTTAAGTTACGGTCGTTCATTCACAAATATCATTTATTATATACTTCAGAATGTATTAACTTCTTCGGTCGCTACTCGTTAAATGTCTATATGGTTGGGTGATGCCGCTAAAGTTCGTATTGCTTGTTGACAGGCCTGAGAGCCAACGACGGGGATAAAATCTCCTCGACACCTACCGAGTGGACACTGGTTTTCTATTAAGCCGACGGTGTCGGGTGGTGGCCGGAGGAAGACAGCCACGCTCTTTTGCCTCGTTGATCGAGCGTATTTCGATATGTTGCCCCTTTACAGGCATGGCCATCTGACTCCAACGAAATATGGAGATAAAGCGTGTGGAAATTTTAAATGAACCTGCCCATCGTTGTTAGAAAAACTGATAAGGGTAACTCAAAAGCAAATTTTAGAAAACAAGTTTGCGTAAAAAATACGATATATTATGAATATGAAAATTTTGTTTACTATACTTTATTATCTAAATAGTTAAATAAGTGAATACATATTTAAAGTCTGCAAGCATACAACTAAATATTACAACTATATAAAGTATTAATCCGAAATCATGTGTAAACGAATTATTCAATAGTGGGTAAATATAACATCAAAGTTCATACGTTCGTTATTATTCCAAATCCGCACCCTGACATCAAATTATTTATTTACATAATCGATAATCTGATAAAATTTATTACGATAAATTTGCATTATTAAATAGGAAATTTAATTTTTTCAAATTGTGTTGATTAATTAACAAGTATTAAATGCGTTAAATATTTGCTCAGTTGTAAGTCTTTATCTGATTTAAAAGATTTAACAAGGATTCGTTATCAGGCTCCCTCACAGGGAGTATCGTTCGTTCAACACCATTAGAGGTTTAACCCTCTGCAGCATCCCATTATTATTCTTGCTTATATGGAAGCATCCTTAACAAACTAAAAAGTGTTGAAATATATAGAAAAGAATATATATATATATATATATATATATATATATATATATATATATATATATATATATATATATATATATATACAGAAATATACAGGTAGAATAAGCAATAGTCGCATAATCGAAAATCCATTTGAGCAAGGTCCAATGTTCGAGTGTACCAAGCCATTTATCTTAATTATAAATAATTCAAAGTATTGATCATAGAAATAGTGAAATGGTGTAAATAAATATTGGATATTAGATATTAGATATTAAATATTTAAAGGATTAATAAGAATAAGAGTTTAAATGGAAGCTTTTGATTCACAATGGAAAAGGTACAAGTGCGACAAGGTGGGTTGCTCACGAATTCCTCCAGGGAACGAACGCACGGAGGCGATGGTCGAGCGTCGGTCATTCAGCCGTAACAAAAGGCAATCACCGGGCAAGTGGTGGATCTGAAGCTAGCAGGGCTCATAAGTTACCGGAATCGCGCCAATATTTCTCCTTCGCTTTCCCTCTCTTCCACATCGTCCCGAGAGTTAGTCGAACCGTGAATCTGTGGGATAACTTTGTCGTTCCCGACTGTCGATATACGTATACATACACTCTCTCTGAGCCCTACTAAGAGAGAAGATATTTTCCAGCCAATCAGTACCGTCAAACGGAGAGCAGGGACGCACTCCCCGTTGGTTTATTTATTTTTCCTGTCTACGTCCACGCTTGCTCGCGACTTTTTTATATACCCTTTTTTTCTCTCTCTCTCTATTCCTTTTTCCTTTTTCTCTTATTTTCTTTTCTTTTCTCTCCTTTTCTTCCTTCTCCTTTTTTACTGTTAGACCGACAATTCTTTGCCTTCTTTTCGCAGCCTTCTGGTAATGTTCCTGGCTATTTCTTGTATTTACCGAAAATCGACCCTCTTCCTTCTTGACTTTCTTACTTTTTTACTCATTCTAATAATTTCTCTTTATAATTAAACAATTTTCTATTATGGGTCTAACTACCTTTTTATACTTTAATTGATTAAACGAACCTCTAGATGATACTCTATTAATCAATCTTAATGTAAATTAACTGATATTACTATATAGAAAACTAAAAATTAACCACTTTCATCTTTTAAAATCCATATTCTATTACATTTGCTACACACCAAAAATCGTTCTGCACACTCTATATAAATTATAATTTATATTGCAAATATCAAATACTCTAAAAAATAACTACGATTTGTATTTAATGAATACTTTTTGTTGTATCAATACGATATCAACAAATTTCATTCTATATATATTTTTCTATAGAAATTTTATATTTCTAACATTAGGTACAAAATATTTTTAACCATCTGTGCCTGTAAACAATTTATCTGATATTTGTTCAAGTATTTACAATCTGAAGGCAATATAACTTTAATTTTATTTGAAAACAAGTATATACTAGGGCACGAAATGTACATAAATAAATTACAATAAAAAGAAGTGAAATAATATTATATATTAAATATGTAAAAAGGTAGACAAAAGGGTCTTTCACTCTCACGTAGCTTTTCCTATGCTTGAATTTTTCGATACCCTGAAACAAAAAGCAAACTTTTCAAACTTCCTTCGCCGTTATTTTGCCCTCGAGCTTTTATCATTCTCATTGGCAAATCGAGGAATGAGAAAAGGAAGGAGATTTCAGGTAAAATGTTACTCGAGTCGTTCAAGAAACTGAAAAGCTCAGACTCGATTATGATGTCTCAATTGTTCTTGGGCACTGAAACTAATGAAAAAGATCGACAAAACAACCTCGTTTTACTAAAGCTCTCCCAAGTGCTGAAACTAATAATTGCTTACGTACGATTAGTTTTCCTTATGCATATAATCTTAAAAATGTATGCTTATTACTCCCGATAAAAGAATTTTAAAGAATACGAAGTATTGCGCTTTATTGCGGCAAATTTAAAATTAAGGTGCGAGTACGACCTTGCATTAACATCGTATCAAAACATTTAGTCAAATGGTAGTGTAATAAACATTGGGTTGATTACTAAAATATTTAGATATTTGAAAAATAACGAAATGATATGGTGGTTATTCTGAATAACAAAACCAAAGAAAGTTAGGGAAGAAGCGGATGATGCTCAGTGAGAAGCTCACAGGCGAGACACTCGAGGAGAATAAAGGCCGAGGGCAAAGTCGGATTCTAAGCGCAAACTGAAACCGAAGGCGGCGAAAGCGAGACACAGATCCACGCTGGAGGTAAAGCACCACAGAGGTACTAAGTGCGCCGCGTAAGACGAGGGCTCGCGAAGCAAGGGCAGACCGAGAGATGTAGAGAGAGAGAGAGAGAGCAGAGAGAGAGAAAGAGAGAGAGAGAGACAGGGAGGGACAGAGAGAACTGGCAATACCTGCGGTATTGCGCGGCTCGTTATCCTCCTCTAGCCCCTGGAGGGATTAATCACCGGGCATTATGGCGGCGCCGGCTCAAAGGCATACAAGGAATGAGCTGCGAGAGAGAAATCAACGAAGGATTAGACGAAGACCGACACGCAAGGGTGAGAAAGGAGATCGAAGCAACGATAACGCACGCCAGAGCAACGAGATAAGCGTCCCTCCGAGTCCGCTGAGGTACAGGTTATTAATGTGGACGAAGGGATGCTTTTGCTTCTTCTCAAGGAAAGACTCGGGAAACGAGAGAATAGCTGGAGGTAGATTATGGGGAAAACTTAGTACAATAATAAGACGAGAAATTTTATTTAATTTCGATTACGATGTACAGTATTTATTAGTTTTCTTTACCGGTGTTGTGGAAAAGGACTCTTTTGGGAAAAATAATGACAATTGGGTCATATAGTGGATATTAATTTTTATTACTTTTAATTTAGTTAATGTATAATATTTAAATATATTATTGTTGGTTATTCGCAAGGGATTGTGGGCACGACTACATAAAAGTATACATTTCCCATGAGATTTACATGTAAAAAAGACCAATTCATTTCCTTGTTAAACAAAATGCGCTGTGTAACAATGAGAGAAAGTACTTTCTCACACTTGGTTGATGATTTGACTTCTCGTATTATTCTCAAGCGCCTTCGGCACCCTCGACTCCCGGTCGTGCTCCATCACGGTCCGCGTTCAAAAAAAAGCTATTTTTCTCCCTTGTTACGCAATATACCATTATATACTTTTCTCAACATGTACATACCCCATAAAAAATTTAAAACCTGCTAACTTCGGTACTCATGTTCCTGGGTCTATCAGTTGCTGCAACCCGAATCACATGGCGTTTCTAAAGTTCTTTCTCTACACTGGTAGAAAATTCGTTAAAAATAGCTATTTCATTACCGTCGATTATTATATAAAAGTTGAATCTCGACGTTGGCTCAACGTACGAAACCAGATATTATATAATATCTACATTAGCTTTATATTATATTAAAATTGTAGGCTGTATCATAAGGATTAAAAAAATATCCTGTAGTGTGTCCGATTATATTGTATATTGTCAACTTTCTATATCAAAGCAGAATTATTGTATTTCTCGTGACAAAATATAATTGTGTAAGCTTCGTCCAGAAATCTTTGCGTTAGTAAAAAAGTATTTAGGTAGAGCCGGAAATAAATTAATATTTATGCATAAGTCAAGTAGAAGTGACGTCACGCGTTGAACGGGGAATCTCCAACACCCGCAACGCTCAACAAGAGACAAACGGCACCGTCGATTAAGCGAAAGAACGACAGAAACTTAACGTTGACTTATTGGCGTTCATTCTCTCGTACAATTTATTGAATTTCAGCTCAACTGAAAACCCCAGTATCTTTTATCCCCTTACTACTCCAATATCATCGCTTTGAAGAATGTATCTATTGTGGCAACGATGGCTAAATCTTTCAAGCCGCATATCGCTTAAAGTTAATATCGTGAAAATAAAATGTTACGCGTGTAGCGTGAAAGATTGATCCCGACGGCGAGATAACCAATTTTGCTATAATTACACTCTTGTAAATATATATATATATATATCACGTGTAATCTATTAATTACCATGAAGTAACTATAAATCATTCAACAAATTTGCATAATTTTCTTTAATATTTGAATGTTTATTTCTACTTCCGTGTAACTGTGTCTCGATGTCGTGCTACATGACAACATCGTGGCGCTAACAACACGAGCGAGACGAGACCGCTAATCGCGTACGTAGGCCATAAGATCACAGGTAAGCTACGTGCACAAGAGGTTGTACCACGACTGGATAGGTTACTTGAGTTTATTTACTGCAACCTCGAAAAGGTCCGCCCGTTACAATATGCACAAGCTATTGCTTAATTTGACGCTATTTCCCTGTTATGAGAAACATTTCAATATTTATGTCGAAATAATTAGTTGATTATTTTTATAAAGAAAAAACCGTAATGCTTAAAAAATAGCCAAAAGGAAAAATAATTTTACTTTTTTTTCCACATCAAGACAAACATTTTTATTCAAGAGTCTAATCGAGTAAAAAATGCAAAATTTCCAAAGCTATATCGATGTAGATATGATAAATTACTTAGAACAACAATGTACGCGTGACATGTTTTTGAATCAAAGAAGGTATCTTTAACATAATCTTCTATTTCATAAATAATATAATTAGTAACGAGGTAATACAAAATTATTTATTTGTTTAATATATTATTTTTACCACGACATTTTTATAATGCATAATGATAATTTTAATTTAAACTGCATCAATTTGTTTTTGGAATATCTATGTACACGAATATAAATTACCGCTCTGTACGATACCTGCAATAAAGAAACAATATTTTTGGCTTTTGAAAATTGATAATGTTGAGGATAAAAGCATTTTATAAAACATAAATTATTGATTATTCGAATTTTTAAATTGTTTATATCAGGAACATAATGTATGTAGAGTCAAGTCAAGTACAGCAATTTGCAGTAGCAGTATATATAGAAGAATTTGAATCGACCTAGAACGAGTACGACCTGTTCGCGATATCAATTAACTTGCATTTTGTCTTTTATATCAAAGAATAACTTGCTTCGTACCCATAGCATTAGTACACTCCAACAGTTTCGATAAATGTCCCTGTTAAAGCAGCGAGCATTTTTATTGCCGCGACAATCTCCGAATTAAAAGTGGTCATTAATCTTCCGTCGTGAGCTAATGGCATTTCATCGTAAATTCTCAACGCGTTAGCGCATGCGAATGCGCAGATATTAAAATTCTGTTTGTACAAATGTTTTGGAGTGTTGGACTTGTATGTGATAACCCGCGAGCGCGAAGAGCTGCTCAATCGAGTCTCTTTCACAGCTCGGAACGGATCGGCCGTTATACTCGGAAGAAGGTACAAGTCGCATTCAAAATCCCAGTTTTGTATGAGGTAAATAACATTTTAGCCTGCTCTCCTTCGTTTAAATATATATCTTATAAATATATTCTTATCTCATCGTTCTTTGACATTTTGTAATTTTGACGCAATACCAAATTTTCCAAATATTGTATTAGCTTCATTACTTCCAGATGAGCAGGGTATGTCTTTCCTCAATCATGTGCCATTGCTTTTGTAAACGAATAAACAATTTAATGAAAAAATTAGTCAAATATTATTTTGAATTACATGAAAATATATTAATATTTAAAAACAGTTTCTGATTTTAAAAGATAACTTAGTGTTTCAACAAATTATTTAATATAAAAAAAATCAACTTTTGCTAAGAATTTGATGTAAAATATAACGATATAGTATACTTTCAATAAAAAGAACATAAAAATATAATGAATGAGTGAATTCTTACTTTTATAAAATACACTATGAAAATAAATATTTAAATCTGATTGTGTTATTCCATTAGTTAACGTTACTTTGGTTAAATCTACCTGCAATTTTTGCAAGCATTCCCACTATTTTTAACGATTTTATAATGCATTACATGAGCAATAAATCATTTTGAAAATACACTAATCTTAAACCGACCAACTACGTTTTAACAATTGCATAAAATGCCGAAATACAAACACTTTTTAATTAGGAAGCTATCTGACTTAATCATACCATTTAAAATTTCCTATTGTATGATTTAACTACATGACACACATGTTACGACACTTAACATTCTAAATACTTGACACATATAGAAGAAGCTTAAATCATTTAGTGTCTTAATAACGATCGTTCAAAATATGTTTTTATTGTCAAAGCAATGTGTAGTTTTTTTGTTATTTTAACAGAGGTTGCTTAGAATGTAAATTGACAAATTATAATATTATTTTTGAATGCTGGGAATTGTCTTAATCTAATTTTATTATAAAACCCCTCGATTCAAGTTTGTTGTACTCCTCAATTAGTGTAACTTAATGTGCATCTAAATACCTTCAGAATATATATCTGCAACTTAATTTTTTTAATTGACAGCATACTTGATCAAATGCTATACTATAAGCTTACTGTAGTGTGTGTATTGTATATGAGTATAAAGGAAACTTAAATGCCGCATATTATGAGGAAAACTTTAAGAGATAAATAATAAATAGTTATACTAGGAAACAAGGTCGCGTTTTATGAAAAGGCATTAAGCGACACAGATTAGCTTTTACGATATTATTCTTACAAATATTAACTGAAATAGATGAGTTTATATATTGTTAATATAAATAGATCTTAAACAATGGATTTTGTAAATTTCTGAAATATATTTTAATTTATAGTCATAATTAATATTATATAAAAATGTACTTTTATATTTTAAACATTTTAAGTATGTAGTAAAGAGTTTATATACACAACTGCACATTTCTTACTATTTTTTAAAAATCATCCAATTTTAATTCAAGTATTTAACTCGATAGTAAAGTGTATTCTTTCTAAATCAGCACTTCTATAAAGAACCATCTACATTATGTGTCAAGACACTAAAAAAATCAGAAGGCCGCTTAGTTCATTAAACCACTGAATTACATAATTATTTAAATACTCCTATTATGAGAGTATACATATGTAATATATTTAAAAGCTATATTAAGATTGTAATAATATCTTATTAACATTGTAGTTTTAATTTAGATGTTTATATCAACTATTTTTCAATAATTACTGAAATTAATGACTATTTTATTTCTTTAATATATTTAAGAACTTCATTGATTAATCATACATGATCAATGTCACTAATATGTCTTGATATAAGTACTTATAATTAAATACCTTCCTTAATGAGACAGGATGTATATCAAACAATAATACTAATTATGTGTTCATAATTTCAAAAGCAGGTCATAATCACGTCATGTAATTTTAAACTATATTCTAATTCCGGGAAATAAAAATATTAAATAAATATACTAAAATAAGGAAAAAATAAAATAGGACAGATAACTTTTTGTATGATTTTATTAATTAAAGCAGATTTTTTTAGATACTAAATATTGTACATATTGTAAATATTGTTCATTATAGAAGTACAAAGGGTACATAATAGTATATTGAATCTAAAGTGACGTAAAATGTATTTAAATTTTGTTTTCACTCATAATGAAACAAAACTAATTATAAGTAACCGAACACATAACTTTGTATTATAAGGACAACTATCAATTGTTGATACAAGATTTGTCTGACAATGTTATACTTTGTATCACTGTCTAGCGGAATAGATAGATTTCTAATACAATTTCGAAATTAACTTTATTTTCGGAAAAGGCAAAATGAGTCACTCATATATCTAAAATGTTGAAATAAAAGGTTATATAAAACTACGATTTTACGAGGTATATTAGATTTATGTAGTTAATGCTGATGTTATTATAAAACATTTTGAAAATACAAAATTTTAATTTCGTAATTATAATTGAATGGGTTATTGACAAACATTATTTGATAATTGATTTATTGGGTTATTATAATATAAACATAATTATAAAAAGCTGAGTAGACATTGCACGTATTGATGGATAACTGGTGTTGTTATCGATAACATTCGCAATTAAAGTTTAAATGACGTAAAAGCAGTTTACCGATTGGCTGCGCTGTTTCCATAAAATTGTTTTTTAATTAAAATTAATGATAATTATTAATCACAAATTTTATTTAGCAGATACGCGCGTATAGCTGTGTAAAAATCATTTTCTGGAAATTGCACTAGGAATTTAGAGTTTTGTATAAAAACTGTTCCAAATACTTTCTTAGTGATTGCTTCCAAGGCAATAACAATATTGATACTAACAATTCTACGAGTACTACGAAATTAGACATACAATTAAAAATTCGTAGCGACACATTATTCGTCAACTAACGTTAATTTACTGAATTGGTAGTGAAGTACTATGTATTAAATAAAAAATAGCTTAAATTTCGACATGCGGGTGTAATATATTTACAGTACATGACACCAAAGTGTGTTATGAATTTTTATTTATTTCGTTCCTCGCGTAACATCAACAGCAGCAGTCATGTAAATTGACCAGATGCAGCTTTTAAAACACTCGAATATTTATAAATAAATATAAATAAGCAATAAAGAAATCCTCAAAATTATATATACATCTCAAACCATCAATTTGCACATCATTCTACTGTTAGAAATTGTATCTAATAAAATTGCGATTGTTTTAAAGATCATTACATTCTCATGACAAAAAATTGTGGCAAATATATTTGTTATGACCCTACATTAACGATGTACTGAAGTTATCGTAGAATAATTTAGCTATGATAACCAGAATATTTTGCAAATAAAATAGATAAAAATGTATGTGAAGGTAGTTTCTTTATCTCTGGGTACGTTTCATGCTGCTTATAACTAATATAAATAGTATAAAACAACAAATACATAAACTATATTTACATTATTTTGTAATTTTTGTATTTGTAATATAATTTACTACGCGAATTGTGCTAGCTAATTCCTTAATAATAAATAGAAAAGTTAATCTTTGCATTTATACGACTTTTATTAGGGGAACCAATCATACATGGTGTAACCATAAAGACGAGTTTTTTTAAAAAACTTGTGACTACACTTTTGCACAATTTGATTTTAACGCTAATGCATGCATACAGCGAAACTAATTAACTAATTAAATTTTTTAACTAAACGACCATAAATGCAAAAATATTGTAATCTTATGTTCGAATTTTTTTGGAAATAAAATACTTCTAATATTTTAGAAATTACTTAAAAATAAATTAATGTGTTACAGAATAACCGCGAGTTTTTTATTAAATGTTTTTCTTATCCTATGTTTTTGAGTAAAATGTTAAGTTTGAAGAGATTTGTCTAATAAAAAATATTATAATATTTTTCAGTCGGATTAAAAGTTTCGTATTTGGTTGTTTGCAATAGAGCGCACAATGCGTTTGCTTTTTTGCGTTGCCATATTAGTGGCTTGCTCAATTTCGGCTTTAGAAGCCTTTATGGAACCAGTTTATGAGTGGAACTACGTAGATTATTTATGGATATCTGAGGCGAAAAGACAAGAAGCTATTGAAAGTGGAGCATATGATTTTTCAAGAATTTTGCCTATGGACGTTGATAAATCAAACGGTAATTCTAATTTTTTGTTAATTTTACTTCAATTATATACATTATTAAATGTGTAATAATAGCTTTGTAGCAGCATATAATTAAAATATAATAAATTATTATTTTTATGAAAAATGTATTACACACATATAGATGGCAGAGTTTTTGTTTCGTTTCTTGGCATGGACGGCGTACCAGCTACGTTAGCTACTGTTACGGATAAAGTCGGTCCTTCTGGGCCTCTAGTTAAGCCATATCCAGACTGGTCTTGGTTCAAGAAAGGTGATTGCGATTCCATTACAAACGTGTACAGAATAGCGGTAAGAGCAGCAATTAATATCTAATATCTATAGATTATTATAATAACTTCAATACTGAATGATTATAACTTGTTGATTTCACCCTCCATTGTTATTTATTAAAAGGAATCGATGTCGAGGGTCAGTTTTTTAAATAAATAAACACTATTTATTTAAATTTTGTTGTACAACGTTTTGTCTGCGTGGTTTGCAGACCTCTTCAGGTACATTGATACACTGAACAAAATTTAAATAAATAGTGTTTATTTATTTAAAAAACTGACCCTCGACATCGATTCCTTTTAATAACTGAATGATTATATTTTTCAAAGTAACAAATCATGTAATACAAGCAGTTTAATACAAGTAGAAGTACTAAATGATAATATCTATGTATAATTTCAAATATAGTGATTAATTAATTACGCTTTATAATTGCAGATTGACAATTGTAATAAACTGTGGGTATTGGATACTGGATTTTTGGAAGGTCAAGTCATTAATTGCCAAGCTCAATTGCTCGTATTCGATCTCGACACTGATCGCCTCGTTCGAAGAATAAAAATTCCTAATGATGTTGCGAGAAGTAAAGATGGACAAACATTGTTGGCAACTCCCATTGTTGAAAATACGAAAGACTGTGCAAATGACAACGCTACAGTAAGATTATCTAACGGGATGTCGGACTCATATTACAGGAATCTACACCTTTAAACATAAGAATTATCTTGGAAAAATTGAATTAAAAAACTAAAAAAATTCATATGGATAGTTTAAAATAAAAGCAGGGGCATAGCATTTTAATTTTATAAGAAAAAAAATAAATTTGTTAATAATAATTGAATAAACCATTTTCGGTCGGTAATTATTGGTCTAAAAAAACATGAATTTTCAACGCAAAAATCAGAATTAAATTACAGTTTTAAAAATCTAAAAAAATTTGAGTATGTTTTTCAAAAATGTATTCATTTGTTTATAAAAAAAATACAAAAAATTACCATGTTCTTAGTCCGACATCCCCTTAACAACATTATACATGCAAGGAAATGACAATAGTTCATAAAATATTTTGTTGTAATTACCAATTTTTTAAGGTGTTCATTGCTGACGCAGGAGGTAACGCTTTAGTGATATGGAACGGTGTACGCTTATACCGGTTGGAGAGTCCATTATTCCAACCAAATGAGGATGCTAAACAAGTAACCGTAGGTAATTACACAATGGATCTTTCTGCTGGTATCGTTGGCATGGATATTTCGCCGTCTCTCTTCCCGGGTGAATCGAGATTTCTCTACTTCCACGGTCTTGCATCATTTGACTTATATGCTGCAGACACTGAAGTACTTAGGCGAAGCACATATGGTGATACTATACGCTTCCTAGGTAGAAAAAATGTACTGAGTAGTCAAGCTATAGGCACTGCTTTCTCGAGCGAGGGAACCCTATTTCTGGGCATGACCAAGGAACTTGGTATTGCTTGTTGGAACCGGTACACAGAGTTAACCAAGAGTAATTTTGTAAGTAAACTCTTTTATATAATCTATGGAAGCATTCATACATACTTATACATAAAATATCTTCTCAGCTTTTCTTTCCGGAACGTAAACGATTATCATTGTAGGTATACATATAACAGCTCCGAAAATGATGTGTTCGAATAAAAATTGTAGTATAAAACTGTGTAAATGCTATTTATATAACGTCATGAGAATAATCATTAAATGCTTCTTAAGACACTAACTCATAGAAAAGAAATGTAAATAACTTATTTATTGATCGATTTAACTTAACATAGACGTTATTTCGCTCAATCTTAAATTACAAATGAAAATAACATTTAATTTTCTATTTTAAAATAATTTTTTATACGGAATTTTTTTCTGTTCTTTTTTATCGATTGGGAGTTAGTTTTCGAGTCAATAAATGACCATATAGTTAAGTCGGTTGAGATTAGCGATGGCTAAATTGGTAAAACGATGGGCTCGTGACCCGAAAGTCCCCGGTTCGATTCCTAGATAATCTCCCAGGTAATGCTCGATTAATACGAGCATCACTACGAAATTTATTTTGCAAATGCCTCGGATCGAAATACAACCTACCTTTATATAGATGATTACCATATTATAATAGAAACATAAACAGAATGATATTAAGTAATGCGATACAAAAAATCAAGTCAACATTAAAATACTATTCTAGTAAAATAACTAGTCGTTTTCTAAGTATAAAGTTAAATATTGCTGAATAATACTCATTGCTAAAAATTATATATGAAAAATATAAAGTCTAGACATCTTTTTTTATTTATTTAAATATTATATAATTTTTTTCAATTATATTTTTTTCCTTCGCTTGCTGAATTATTATTACAAATGAAGATTATTAAAAACTTCCTTCTTAGTATGTGAAAAAAATAATGTTTGCCTTATAGCCAGTTTACAACCTCGTATAAATTGTACGAGCCGAAAACCAACTTCACTAAGTTTAACCTGACTAGCTTGAAGTTAGTTTTAAGATTAATATATTTTTTGTTTGTCAATAATAGTTTAAAATTTTTTCCATTGTTTCAGCAATGTATTAGTTTTAAACAAATATTTAATCAAATGATTATATGCGGTTTAAATAAATGGTGTCATTTAGAATTTTTAATAATATTTTTACATTAACACAATAAAATATTTATAATTTTCAGGAAATTGTAGCGCAAGACAATGAACGTTTACAATACATCAATGGACTTAAGGTTATTCCGCAATCGAATACGAATAAAGAAGAAGAATTATGGGCGTTGACGAATCGATTCATCGGTTTTCAACTTGGCCAGTTGGATGCCAACGACCTTAACTTCCGGGTCCTAAAGAGCCCGGTAAAAAGGCTAATCTCAGGCACCAAGTGCGAATTGCCTCACAAAACTCAAATTGCACTGCAACAGATCCATAGACAAGATGAAAGTGTCCTCATTGTTCAAGACTAAATGCGAGTAAATTTGACTAGAACAAAAAGCAATTAATATTATACATCAAAGATGAAAAAACTCAAAATGATACACTAGCGCAATAAAAAAAATCAATTCAATTTGAAAATTCTTTATTAAAGTCTACATTAAGATGGCATATCTATATGTATTGAGTACACATTGACATGACTCAATAATTTATTTCAATTATTTTATTAAACGCAATCATATTTATTTATTCCTTTAATTATTTAACATGTTAAATACTCAAATATTTTTAATAATGATTAATATCAGACAAACTTACATTTTTTCTTCACTGTATTGTAATATCATAATAATTATACTATCTGATACATCGAAATCTATAGAATATATTTTATACGGTAAAAGACGACAAGATTTTGCCAACTTATAATTTTATATTGACAAGATTCCGATTCAATACGGTCATTTTAAATAAATTATAATTCTTCTGAGCCATATTACAATCAACTCCTTTTTGCAAATAAAGAAAATTAACAAAAATTTTATTGAAAAACGTCATTTGTGTAACGCCTAAGTCTGTTAATTAAAATAAATAAAGTTAAAAAAAAACTGTGCTAATCAAACTTGGTAAAAGAAAACACCCCATTTTAGCTTGTCACACCCTTTTTATCGACATACCAAACATCATCTCTATCTCATTCTTTTTTCCACACAATTTCCGGTGCTATGTCAATTTCAAACTATTCGAAACAACTGCGTACAAAACACTTCCATCACAGACTGTCTCTACGACCCACCATATTCAAAAAATACCTTCTTAATTGTACTTTTGTTGGAAGCTTCTTCAATTATCGACTTTTACGTAGTCATGGCAAGAGAAAAAGGTGTTTACAGCGATGACACTGCCTTCTGAGCCACACCTTATTTATCTGTTCAGTCGCATTACTCATTTAGTAAAGTTAATTATAAACTTTAAAAAAATGAAATAATTAATTACAAGTTTAGTAGAATATCTAATTAGGTATAACATTTATATTTTATAAATATAATTTTATAATATTCAAAGAAACGTAAATTATCTTAATTTCTCAAAAACGAAATTTGTCTTTACATAGCGTCTCAAACGCAAAAATAACATTGCAAAGCGTGTACCGTTTTGCAAATTAAAAAAATCTTGATAACCCACGCGTGATGAGCTGCGTGAGAAACTCCAGGTTCGCGACACACAATACTCGTTTTCGGGATAAATGCGGATTCTGCATGGTTTTATCGTGAGAAGGTACATTTACGAACATTTTAAGTTTATTATTTCCGGTTTTGGCAACTTGAAATATATATATACGTGTGTGTGTGTGTGTGTGTGTGTGTGTGTGTGTGTGTGTGTGTGTGTGCGTGTGCGTGCGCGTGCGCGCGCGTGTGTGCGCGTGTTTGTGTATATGTGTGTGTACCTTATGATTGGCGTAATTTTGTAGAATATTTAAAATAAAACAATGTTTAACGAGAATAGTGTTAACAATACCATTTTCATAAATTAGACGTATGAAAATGTATAAAAAGCATTTAATTTTTCATTTATAAGAATACCTTTTAAACTTTTAAACCTAGTACCGAATAACAAGACAATTCAACGCCTTCATTCTACTTTAACTCCTGCAAGTATGTGCAATGGAACATGTGTAAAGTCAACCATGGTAGCATAAGTTTGATATTATTGTTGCAATAGAATAACACCCAAGTCCTTCAAGATCGAAAACTCCCACACTAAGTATTTGCGTTTAGAAAAATGCAATGTTTAAATCTCTCCAATATTAATTGTAAAACGTTACTATGAGACAAAATTCACGTATATATGTCTCTTGTACTACCTTTTTCGGAAAAAAACAAGTAAATACCGTTTGAATTAATGTTAATAATGGTTTCACATATTTATCAATGAGAAACTTCGAGAAGCAACTGTGTCGGATATCCATGCGTATGAGTTGCTCCGAACGGACGTTCTAACCGTCGAATGCGCAATATAAGCCGCTTAGAAACAAGCACAGTTTATTTCTCACACCGACAAAGTGTACTATTATTATAATATCACTAATTACATGAATAAATATATGCCTGAGTATTTCTAGTAAGAATAAGAGTAATACATTTTTATTGATTAAAAATTTACGTACTAATACACTATTATTATAATATCACTAATTTTACATACTTGAAAAAATTTTCATATTATTTCGCATTTTGTCTCATTTTTCAGAATATTGAAAGAAATATATATTTAAATACAAATGCATTATTAATTTTTTTGGTACAATATTATTGATATTCATGTGTGTGCAATATATACACATGTGTATAACATTACCTGTTATTAAAACTATATTGAATATAAATTAGTTAAGATTAATATTGATATAACTGGATTAATATAGATCCAACACTGCACTAATATTTGATAGCAACTTTCATTTTCGGCAAGTTATAAATATAAATAGTTTGCAATTTTTAAATTAATATTTAAATTATTAAGCTACAAAGAGTGTGAGAAAAATTAATTCTAAAAATATATAACTTATGAACGCATTTATATAATGGATAAATGTATTTTTTAATATTGACGGAAACCAATGACTTTACGCTATGCCAATGAGTTCGTTTATAATATGTTACAATGACTTCGTTGTATAGTAGAAGATTACGAGAGTATAATTTCATTAGTTAAAAATGTTTTTCAATAGTCGGTCAAGCTAACTCGTATGACAATGTAATAATAATACAGATTGCACGTACATACATTTTAATATTTTAGTACAATCTTTCTTGCGTGAAAATGAACAAAATTTTAAACAAATTTGAGACACAGGAATAATAAGTATATGATATTTTTACTTTCATTTTCACAATTCTTACAGACAAGCCTTGCTTTATAGAGCCTTTTACTTTTCACAGACCTTCTTTGAGTGCGATTTGTATCACGTATGCTACAGTTACGCGATACGTACACAATGCGTGTAAAACGCGGACTTTTCGGTGTCCTATTTATAAGCTAATGTATATAATTGCTAAACGTAACACATTTTTACGAGCAAGTACATACATAAATTGTGTTAGATTTAATAGTATTCACACATGCAGGATAAGTGTAATACACACAATACATGGAGCGCGCGTTTACGTGTGCCCGCGAGTGTATGTGTGTATGTCAGTATGCGTAAGACGCGTATATGTACGCGTGCCGATACGTAAACGCCTGCTATTGAAAAAAAAAATTTTGAAATAAATTGCTTTGAATAATTGATGTAAGAGTATCGATAAAAGCGATCTTCGGAATACATAGTAGTTGATTGTCCGAAAATCTTTGGACAAAGGTCAGTACACTAAGAACTGTAACTAGGGCATGGTCACTAGAGAAGGCAAACAGACGGCAACAGTGGTATTTGCTTTCTCTACGAGTAATGCGACCTCTCCCATGGTACGAACAATTGTTGTTAATCTGATATTTATAAAAAATCACAAACTAGTAGACAGCGAGTGCTATTTCTTATGCCATACTAAATTAATATTTCTACAAACAATAAAACCACTTATTAGAAATAGATTTTGATCGATGAGTGTTGTATTAAACATTTCAAAATTGCGTTATTATCGTAAATTGTTGCAAATAATGTACCGCGATCTACAAGTTCTTGAAGTTCTATACTTATACCAATTATAAATTTATATCTTTCAAATATTATTTAAATAATATCGTTATCGCTTTTTTCTAATAATCTGGATTAAAATGTTGAAGACTTCAAGTATGTTGAATTAACAACTTTGTATTTAATTAAGTTGTAATCTGTGAATTATTAAACCGAAAGTATGGTTTTATTAGCTGCACGTAAAAATGTTATTTTTACACAGGATTCATAAAATGATACGCATGATTAGTTGACGATTAATTTGTAGGGCAACGAAAATAATAGACTCGTTAAATAACATTAGATACCTCGATAATATGTTTGCAAGATAGATAAAAAATAAATAAAAAAAAGTCGGGATATAAATCGATTTGAAAAAATTTGAATAGACAATAGATATGATAATGAGGTGAGTTTTATCTGAACAAGATCGTGCGGTAACGATTTAGCTGAATACATCTAATATCTCTCGGACTTTCTCACCTCCATAATAATGATCATTAAGCGAAGGTAAAAGAAAAAAAAAAGAAGCCCGGTCGGTCGCACTCTCCCGTTTCGTAACCTCCGCAAAAATAACAGCGTTGTTAAGACGCTGAACGAAGTGGAACGTAATATATATATACCGACAAAAATAGGAGTCAAGAGCCGGAGTTCAGTGTTCTTTGTCGTGGAAATTTTCGCAACAAAACCAGGAAAGAGTTGTTATACCGCCGCCGCTGCTGGTGCTGCGCCAGAGAAAGGGCGACGTCGCGCCGACGGTGGGGCAAAGAAGTCTGTATATACTTTCACATAATATAGCTGCTAATATTCCGTTCATTCAAATATAGATGCACGAGCACTCTCATTGATAACGCGTCTCGAGGTACTCGTATCGCACGCACACACTGCACGCATACGCACATCCATATTACACTCCACACCGAGAGGAAACCTTACAACGGAGGATCCATCGGAAAAATCCCGCGAACGAGTGAAATATGTCGTTTTCGAGATGTGATTATTTGGTGCGACATTTATAGTTTTCTCCAGTGGCTAAACGGAAGATCCCGAAAAATGTGAATCGCGCGCAGGTTTATTAAACTTGTACCGCCGCTCGTACTCACTTTTACATACAGAGTAGAACTTGGCTCGTTCTCCGTAGATGTAGTGTACTTGTCGCTTTAACACTGCGGAGGTGGATATCGCTGATAAAGTTAGAGGGAACGAACGAGAGATAGAAAAATAACCGGAGGAAGGGAGAGCGAGAGACAACGAGTGAAAGATGAAAAAGAGTGTTAAAATACATCTGGTACTGTGGGTTTTCGCGCTCGTGGCCGGTACCTTAACACCAACGTGGGCGGAGTTACAGACTATTTATGAATGGAAATACCTGGATTTTTTATGGGATTCGGAAGGGCATAAGCAGAACGCTATAACAACGGGTAACTACAATTCTTCGCGCGTTCTGCCTTCGGATCTCGCAGTTGCTAAAGGTACTTACTTCTATTTAATATCAACACAATTTTTAAACTCTTTTAAATTTATTATTTTTAATTATTGCTGCTTCTGGTTTTGCTCTTGTTACACAATACTCTTACGATATCGTAATAAAACAATTTCATTTGTATTCGCGTTATGTTATCAAAAATTTAATCGATTATTCTTGTGAAAGATTACATTTATATAAGTAGAATTCACCCATCCTGTACTTGCAAAATTGTCATATAACTGCATAAGTTATTACATAATTTTTTCATAATTTAATATAAAATTATTAAGTATTACAAGTAATTGTATGTCTATTATACGGTAACCTATAATTCTAACCAAGAGAAGGTCTATATACCAAAACACCAATTTTGTCCGTTCAAGCAGTAGGACATGTATAATGTATCAATTAGAACAGTTGATCGGTGTACCGTTTGATTAAAAATTTGCATTATTATTACACCTTACCACTTTTAAAAATGAAGAATGAAAAAACGAAAATATTAATGTACTCTTTCATTTCAAATGAATCGGAAGATCGAGCAATTAAATTATGTCACCTTAAAACTGTTTATAGTAAGGTATATAAAATTCCGCTGCTTAAGCACTCGAACAACATTATCAAGGCATAAACATCTCAAAAAAACTTATTCCCACAAATTATATTGTTAACCATTATATTATAGTAGATATTAACGACTTAATTATATAGTATATATAATTAAATATATTCATTAAGTCGTCCAACTTACGAATGTTAATTTATACGTAAAAGAAAAATCTAGACGATTTTCATATAATTTTGCAATAATCTATGCGTCAAATTATAACTGTTACAGATGGAAGAATATTCATTTCACACATCGGGTACGCCGGTGTACCGTCACGTCTCAGCACGGTATCAAACATTTCATCGGAAAGTTCGGGACCCCTATTATTGCCATACCCTGATTGGTCGTGGCACGCCCGAGGCGATTGCAACGGCATAACCAGCGTTTATGGACTAGCCGTAAGTGTCTCTGTCACTTACTTTGCACTCTTATTTTTCTTTCTTTCTTTTACCGACTGTCCCTTTTAAACTTTCTATTCGTGTTGTGTGTGTGTGTGTTTGTGTACGTGTGCGTGTATACATATACCTGCACGAGATATTACATACGTCCACTTAAATACAGAGCACATTTAAATTGTCAGCTTTCCAATGATAATAAATAAAATCCTATTGCAAATTTTACTATATACGACTCAGGAAACTATAAAAAACATTGAAAATACATATTTGAAAAATAAATTCGAAGGAATTCACGTATTACATTACTAAAACCGTTTAATTGTTCACAAATAATTATTTCGAAACAATGGGATAATGAGTACTATTAAATCCATTTATTGACGATTAAGTAACAAATTGTTAGTGAATTTTAATGGATTTAGACCGACGCTTTTAATGACGGTAATAATTTGTATAACGGAAACTTATGATGATAAATCAATTGCTTTTAATCGTAATAATTTTAAACACGGAAATTATTAATAAAAAAAATTTATGTTAACTGATCTATAAATTAACTAAACTGATTATTATATCAAATAAATATACTGATCTTATTTCCCTGTTACCTATAATGCATACTATAGGTACCTATATGCCTTTATTCAGTCCTCAATTAAATTCGTTTACCATTCATTAAAACAATTGATTAACAAACGATACGATCAAATAAATTATCAATTATAATAATACTTAAAATTTGTTTAAACGCGATTATACTTAATACCATTTTTAATAAATACAAATTTCTTTAAATGATTTGTATTAGTCTATTCTAATTAGGAGAAAAAATTGATTAATTAATTAAAATTGTCACATGCAGAATACAATTAAACGTTGAAATTAAAACCAATTAAATTGGATATTTCAAATAGATGCGATTACGATTTAAGGTGATTGATGTTATTGAAACTATCCATACAATATATTAATTAAATTGTTTAAATTCCTAATTTTGAAAGAAATGTCAATATGCAACTTGTAATAAGTGAAAGAAATTATTGATAACGTTACCCTACAAATATTTAAATAAATTCAATCAATAAATAGTTTTATCTTTTACCTGCTTGTTTTATTATCTAATTATTAATGGACTATTCTAATAATCGTTTTAATTTATCAGACCAATATTCTCTTTATCATATTATGGACTAAAATATAATTAGGAGTAATAAAATTTATATAATATATGTAATCATACATACAGTTACACATAGTAATGTGTAATGAGACGCAGTTAAATATATTTTTATAACACATTTAGTTAAATATTTTTACACTTAATTAACTATACATAATTACATATAATAACGTACAAATACATGCAAAATGTAATCTGATAATATAAGTCTGCGTGTACGTGTATATGTTGGTTGCTAAAACGTATTGCACAATATATACCATTAGACATAAATATGTACAGACTGCATTTCTATTTATTAAATTGTAACAATTTATCAAAATACTAGAACTAAACAAAAGCATATTTTCTTTTTTAGTAAAAATTATTCTATTCTTACCCGTTGAAATAAAAATGAAAGCCTTATTTGAATATAACTATAATAAATGTATTTCTTATAAGTCCATTGTATAATTTACATGAAAAATATCAATGGTAATAATGAACATCAAAATATATTGGTTACATAAGTAATTTACAGTATGTTTATATATGCGTAAAAGAAAGAAAAAAATGTCAGAAAGAAAAAAATGAAGAAAGCTATCAGCTTAGACAAATTTAATTTTGACAGATCGATCAATGCAACAGGTTGTGGGTTTTAGATACCGGAATTTCGGAACATTCGACCGCGAAACCCTGCCAAGCGCAACTGCTGGCTTTTGACCTCGCAAGGGATAAGCTAACCAAAAGAATTAAGATTCCGAATCACATTGCTCAAAATGATCAAGGCATGACAAGGCTGGTCAAACCAATCGTCGAGACTAAAGGTCAACAGTGTGATCACACAACCGTAAGTTTTTCAATTATTACTATTTTTAATCAAAAAATGACACTCCTACAATGCAAATTTAAACAATGATAAATGTGCACTCGACGTTCAGTTGAATATAAATAACGGTACTGCAAATACTTTTATATACAATTTCAATTTCATGATCACTTTTCAAGTTGAAATAAATAATAAATAAGAAGAACTCGTGAAAAGAAGGACGGATCGAGAGCTTCCGTTTTCGTAATGGTTGTTCTTTTCAAAGTTACAGATGCCTATGCACTTTCTTTCTTAAATCGCTTTTATATCGCACGTGTCACTCGTTACGTCAGCTATACCATGTATATATATATATACGTAACACTCTTCCGAGGCAAATATATAGGTCGACGACCGCGTCGATAAATAATTTAACACAATTCTTGCTATAAAGATATTATGGTTTATTTTCCAAATTTTATAGAAACTTTCTATTCGATATTGGCAATGCATTTCTTATCCAATTTTGATAAAACTTTACGACATCTGTATAATATAACTAATAAAATCGTATAAATTAAATTGAAACCGCATGCACTCTGATTTTTAATTGAATTTCAAATTAATCTTTAAATGGTTCGCTGTTATATTTTCGGTGTGAATTTTGTTTCTAAAACTTTACAAATATGTTTTTTAATATTTCGAATATCTAAAAATTTTATATGTTGTTATGAACTGTTATACACATATGCTTTTTATAAATAAAGTATAGTTTATAAAAAAATACTATAAGAAGTTGAAATTCTTAGTGGTATAAGTAACATACTTTAATTAGGTCCTTAGAGATGATCTTTGATATCTGAAAATGGATCTCAATAGTCGTGAATCACACTAATATTTCAAAAAATCTCTTATTTCTATAGATATTAATATCTTAACCACAAGTATATAGATTGCTTTCAACATATAATTCATTTTAATTATCAGTTATTAAATTATTAATTTAGAGACCGTTTTTTAGTTTATGTATTTATAGTTTAGCAGACACAAGAGAAAGATATTAATCATAAAGATTTTTCAATATGTGTAATAGTATCTTTTAGGTAACTCATTATCCACTTCTTCTTACTTATTTAAAATAAGTCACTCTAATAAAAAATTATACTTTATTGTCCAATATATACAAAATTTCGGTAGTTGTACTACCATTAATGATAAAGCTATTTTCTAGTTTACATTGTTTCCATTTACAAAAGCTAGAGATACTAGGCTATATTTTGAATAAAAGAAATCCTCTGTAAAAGCAGTATTAAATCCATTTTTCATATATCGAAAAACCTCTTATTAAAAAGCATAGCTTTTAAAAATTTTGAAATCTTGATAAAATTATTGATATCATTGAAATTTAAAAAACAGACATAAGTAAAAGAATACGCTGATAATATTTAGATTTTTATTTAATTAAAGTAATAGCGCTATAAAACTTTATTTTATAATGTATTTTACGCTTGTGATTTATCTAGCATTACAATGTACTTGTAAAAGTTCAAATTAATTGTTTAAAGTATACAATCTGAGATCCCTTGTTATCGATTAGTAGGTTGCTACGCTTTTATTTTCGAATGCATTGTTCACCTAGTTCTCGATAACCATAAACGTTTACATTTACAAGGCTTTATTACAAATTTATCAACGTTAAACAAATATTCGTTGAATTTATTTAAATTCATAATGTACCTAGTTGAAAAATAAATTGAAGTTTGAGATCACAAAGTATATCTCTATACTCATCTTCTCATATAAATTGAATTGTAATTAAATTGTATTATAAATTCCTTAATTTATCGATGAAGTGATATTAATTACAAACGTATGTGAAATATCACTGAATATCTAGATTGTATAGAATAATAATGAATTATAGTGCTTTTTTTCCTGGCATCAAAATTGGGAAGGTTTGCGCGAGGAATTTGTAATAAAATTCAATTACTTTGAATGCTTTATATTGTTATAATTTTTTAGTTAAAGCTTTATTTCATAAGTAATATAATAGTATAAAGTCGATTTATATGGAATAAACTGACAAGGTTACACAAAACCCTGTATCGATAATTTTAATCAATAAGTAATACTAAGGATAATTTTTATTAATTTAAAAAATTTTTTTTAATTTACAAGTATTGCCTAAAATGGGAACGATTTTTAAGAAAGTAATTTTCCTTTACTTTTGGGACAATAAAAATAATAGGATATAATTAAATTTTTTAATTGACTTTTCATCTGTTAGTGTCGTACATAACATGGTGCATAATGATCATTAAGAGGTTAATTTAACCTTGCAATTAATTACATTGTTGCAAAGTTACTAGTTTTACTTAGAAAATATTCAATTCAAATTTGAACCGGTTTAAAAGCATGTTATAAAATACTATAAGTGAATCAACGTCAAATAAATGCACTACAGCGGTAGTCAATATTTATTTTTTATAATGTAAACACAAATACATCTATAAATATATATTTCTAATTTAGAAATAACCTTTTATGTATATTTTGTAAATTCGACAATTTAAAAAACAACTTCCATGCATCTTAACCGAATAAGGTACACGACCCAGTGATTCTGCTGTTACATAAAATTATATAAATATAAAATTTAAATTAAATAATTTTAGAAGATAATCTTGTTGTTTAAATTTAAAAATATATATTTTAATTTAATATTTATATGAATTTATGTAACTGTCCAATCATCGAAACTTTTACCTTAATTGTAATTAAAATTTAATATATGTCCCTTCAAATTATATAATACAATATTTCGTAACATTAAATTAGTGACAAACAGAAACAATATATAAATTGTTTAAAAATAGTAAGCCTGAATTACAAAGATGTTAACCTTTCGATTGCCATTTTATCTCAAATCTATGAAAGAGACAATTCATTTAGAATTTGTATAGAAAATAAATTATTAATCGATGAAAAAATAAAGCAATATCCAGAATCATACCGAACTGTCATTATGAAATTCAGGCAATAAAAGGTAATATATAAATGCAACTGTTTAATACATTACTTACTCGAGCTTAAAAATTTAAAATAATACAATTTTTAATATCGCTTTATAAAAAATGTTTGTATACAAAAATTATTTTATTAATAAATGTAAGAAATAAATTAAAAATATAATCATTTCATTAAATCAATTAAAAATTTTATAATTATGTATAAAAATTATTGGGTATGACTTCTTACCAGATCTACATAATTTTTATGTAACCACGATAAATTATTCCCAAATATGTTCGGAATCTATAAGCAGACATCCATTTACGGCTTCAAATTTGATCAAATTTATTTGGCAACGGTGTTAACTCGAAGCTCATGCTCAGGTGAAAGCGAGCGTTCAACGCGTCTTGATTTTTCTCGCTCTTCCCCCCCTCTTCACTCTTTCTCGCTCTTTCTGCGATCCAACGCGATCTTTGGCTTCCACATCACCTATTTGGAGTCCAAGTGTGGTAAAAGACGACGCTACTTTCTCCGCACGACTCCCGGACTAGCTTCGCAATAGCGTTGTCACTCTAGTTACGGAAGTCCAAATTATCTTTTAAACTGGTGCCTTTTAATTAATCTATTCGTCTAAAATCTAATTCGCCATTATTGGAGTATAAATATAAATTAGCAGATAATACTTTTAGATCCGCGTAGGTAGAACAAAAGCTCGTTTATGCATATTTTTTGCATATATTAAAAATTACAACCTAATAAAGACACGTTATAGGTAAAGTTTCTATACCTGTGAAAAATATATGTGAACCAACCTTGAAAATATACTTTTATTTATTTTTTTACTGGAATTTGTTTATTATAAAATGTGCACGCCGTTTATTACCAATATTAAAGTAGGCTATAAACTATTAAAATTTTATAAGTTTCTCAATAGTTGTTTCGTATAATAATCTTCTAAGCATTTGGAAAGTATGAAAATTCGCTTTTACAAGTATTTACGTATTTATGGCCATATTTTATTGTATTTATGTTGATTCCATTAATAAAAACGTCAAATGGTTATTATTTCTTTTTAAATGAAAGTGGTTTCTAGACATAAACAATTTTTCTTTTTCAATATTTTAAAATTTCTTATAACAAACTTATTATGTTTTTCAATTTTAAATGCTTTTCCTGAAAGAGCTATTATTCTACGAAGCATCTTATTGTTCTCAACTAATAAAACTAAAAATTAGAAAAATACATTTATTGTAGAAAACCATTAATTTGTTATTCTAAACCTAATATTCAAAAATTCAGAATATTACAATGTTCAATATTTAGGATATTTTTATTCTAACGCATATTCGGTAATTCATGCTATTCGTGTTGTAATTTTCGGTGATGAAGTACTCGCAAGTAAACATACATACATGCATGTTTGTAAAGCAAATTTATGGTAGAGAAGATTCAGGTAATTCGAGTTTTTTTTTCGTAAACTGCTTTGATTATAATTGCAAAATGGTACGGTTTGTTGAAGCTGTCGTAGCGAATAAAGAAAGAAAATTGTATTTTACGTACATTAACATGTCTATTTCAATAATTAAATTATACTGGTCGAAATTCATGATAAATAAACAGCAAACGAAAACTTCTACATTTTAAAGCTTTATAATATTTGACTAAAAATTATAGTCATCGTGGAGTCCTTGTATAAATTCATTGCCTTTTGGGGAGTACTATTAATCGTAAATATAATTTTCCTATGAATTATTCAAATATAGGTGGTAAATAACAATATTTACTGACGAAATTCAATTTGCCTCTGCAATATTTTGTTAAATGAACTTTTATCAAGATTAGAAAACTGATATGGATTGAAGAATATACGACGCTGTGTACCTCAGACCTTTACTAGAAGTTGCGAGCTGTGCCGTGTAGTCTGGGGTTGGTTACTTTCCCATGAGAACCAAAATGTCGGAAGATAGGAAAGAGTGATTGTTGTGCATCTAAATTTGCAGAATTGGAATGCGATAGAGAAAAAAATGTATATAAATTATATTGTAATATCAATATTTTTTACTTTTGACTTCTTTCTTTACAATTATGTTGTTTTTTTATTTATACACTATAATTTAATAGGCAATACATAAAAATTGTAAAGGTTTGTAAGAATTGAAGCTGTCGTCAAATAATACGCGCACTCTCGTTTTAACTTGAACAAATGAGAACTTTTATTGATCCTAACCCACGTGAAAAAATTTGCCCAGTCTGGATAAAGATTTCTATATGGAAGCCTGTGATTTTACACAGCCTATATACAGCCTGTATACTGCCTAGATATAGTATATATAGCTTATATTTATAATTTTTTTCAAAAAACATATATATATATATATTTACAGTCGATTTTGTTTGCAAATTTTAATCCGATTAATAATGTAAATAACATTAATAATAATTAATAATAAATAACAAATCTTCTTCATTTCGATATTATACTTTGTATCAATAACTTGCAAATTACCTACTGTTATTCAGATGAGTGTAATCAATGTAAATAAAAGTGATTGTTTAGTTAATGATAATTTAAATATAAATTTGCGCAATATGTCATTCCGATTCGAGATACTTATTATATATGCGTTATACCCGTATCACAAATTAAAGGAAAGTTGTACCTGGTTCAAAATTATTTATGTTACTCTCCAAATAATTTTGAAAAAAAGTATATTTTAAATTTGTCAAATAAATGTTCGTTAATAAAAGTATTTTTTTAACATATCATACTAAATTTACTTATTTACATAATAAAATCTTGCGCTTCTGCATTTTCAGTTAAAGATATTTTAATTTACCAAAAAAATCAAATCACTAAGTTTGTATAATCCGTGTATTAAATTTCGGTACATCGAAGGCATTAAAATAATAAAAAAAATATGCTTGGCTATAATATACAGACTATATACAAAATGTGTATAATAATTTGTATATAAAGCCTGTATACAGGCTTTTGTATAGAATCTTTACCCAAACTGGGCAAATTTTTTTACATGGGTAATCCTGATAAACTTGAATTAACTGTTTAATTAACTATAATAAACTTCTATTCAAAGTTGTGATTGTCTACAACATTTTAAATAACACGAAACATTTTTCAGATTATTACAATACTTTGGACTATAACTTAGATTGTATGAAATTATAAGTATTATAAAATTTTTACAGGTGTATATGACGGATTCTGTTGGTCATGGATTGGTTATCTGGAACGGGATTGGGTTGTTTCGGCTCGAAGGAGAAGTTTATAATCCAATAGATTCGGCGCGAAATTTGACAATAGGTGAACACAGTCTAAATGTAGGAGGAGGAGTCGTCGATATGTCTTTGTCACCTAACATTTTTCCATACGAACCACGTTACCTCTTTTTCCGACCTCTTGCCTCTTATGACCTATACGCAGCCAACACAAGAGAACTGACGCGCAGCGTTTACGGGTATCGAATCAAGTATTTTGGTGCTAGGGATATCCTGAGTAGCCAAGCGGTAGGCCAAGCCTTTTCTTCGGATGGTACTCTTTTTCTGGGTCTTACGAGGGAGACCGCTATCGCTTGTTGGAACCGTTACAGAGAGTTATCAAAGGAGAATATTGTAAGTAATTTTTTTCAAAATACAGAATTTTCTCATTTAAAAATCAAATGACCAGTTTATAACCGCATGAATGGAGCAATCTTGCTTAATAATAGCTAACATACTTTAAAGAAATTAGTGATATTTTCTCTATACAAAGAAATATTTCTTTGCATAGTAAAAAGTTAAACAAAAGCAACTTTTGTAAATGTATGAATGTTTAGAAAGATAGTTAATTATAAAGATTAATAATACCTAATACAATTAATGACTCTATTTTTTACTGGTTAAGGAACGTACCGCAGTATTTCATAATTCTTTTTATCTCAAGACAAATGTGCATCCCAAATTGGCATATGTTCAATTGTTCTTCTTAAATAAAAGGAAAACTAGGTGCACGTGCCAATACTTTTTCTTTAAGAAATTATAGACATTAAGATTTCTTATTTTTCATACTTCAATGGTTTAATTTAGAGAACATTGTATCTATACTCCGAGTTACACAATTTTAAAAAAGTTGTCATTACAAATACCTGATTTTATTATTTTCAAATTTTTGATCTTTTATATTCGTATATTCGTATATTATTATTATTATTGTTGTTATTATTAACAAGATTAATTGTGTAGGATTTTATTACGTTAATATTTGACGCAATGGTTACACAGTGACTTTTGGGTAATAATTTCTGCGGTTTAGAAGAGAGCTGTTGCGTGAGAAAGCATTGTTTATTTATTTATTCGGCGTAATCGCTCTCCCAGCTTGAAGTATAATTCTATCTACGGGTTTTCAATGCAGTAAAAGTCAGTTAAAATGTTGTTGTGTCCTCTTTTGGGTATCATAATTTAAACCTGGTTCTCAGAGTGAAGAATAAGTCTTTCCTCGTAATTCGCATTAGATTTAGAACAAACATTTCCTTCGAAAAATATATTTTTCCAATAGTTAAGATAATGGCAATTGGTGGGCAATTATATCAATTATGTATTTATTGATGTGTAGTGAGTTTGAAAATACTAGTAAACAGTAAACCTCGTTTATTTAATCATTCTCGTTATCTCAATTATGTAATTGAACGTACATATTGATGGGGTTTATGACACTAGTATATATAATTGTTAATTTTATATGTTTCAATTAATAAATGTTCGCAGGAAATAGTGGCTCAAGGACAAGGAGAGACTGCAGTATCCAAACGGGGTCAAAGTAGTACCAAAGTCAATAACGAAGACTTCGGAAGAATTATGGATATTAACAAATCGATTTGTTAGATTTGAGTTAGGATTACTTGATTTCTATGACATCAACTTCCGCATTATGAAAAGCCCGGTTAAAGATATAGTAGAAGGAACTAAATGCGAGTTACCTGCACAGTTGAAAGCGGCGCTCCGTCGGACAAAATCGAATTTATCGTACAAGTATCCAAAATAATTCTGTCTTTATTATTGTTAAAATTTAGTGCAATTAATATTTGAATAGAAATTAATTAGAGCATTTATATATTAGTTTAATGAAAATTATCATTTTGTTTTATAAGCATTAACGCCGTAAGTTAGAATGCACGCACGCCCATGCTCACATCACGCACCCACTCACGCTCAAAGAAATATTCAGTCACGCACATAAACTAGATACAAACATTATACTCATTAGTGTGAAAGATACAAGTAATGATCGATCTAGATGCGATTTTCTAGCTTATATACGTACGTAGAAAATTTTATTTCTTTCAAATAGATGACACTTTTTTAATTGAAGCATTTCTACTTTTAAAAAGTTTGTTGTGGAATATGCAGTATGTAAAAAATATTATTAGTATTAATTGTCATGTAAAATATTAATATTATACACGCTTTTATTTAAGTTGCCATTTTTCGATTATTCGCTATTTCTTTGTCAATTATATCAAATCGGATATTGTATAAAAGAAATTAATCCATCATTTTAAATATAAATTGAATACATACAATTATCTCAGACTTGTAATGGACTTCATTCTCTTCGTTTTATTTTCTAATTATCGTCAAATTTTTAAAGTAAGCTAATTTCTTAAGTGTAATTAATGCTATTTCTGATTCTTTCGTCGCAAGTGTATTTGTTTTATATTGTTAAATAGAAGTTTGTTTACATAAATGAACAAATTTGCGTAAGTCAAGGAACTCAATTTAAATTAGGTATGTTAAAAAAACGAGAATAAAAATGGTTTAATAATTATAATATTTGGCATATGCGGAATATTTAATGGATAAAGGTAGGTATAAATAAAAGTGATATTATGGTCTCTCTGGTTTTTACAATCTTCAATATACCTACTATACTTTTTTAATTACTATAACGTCGCTCTTTTTATGCTCTTAAATCGGTGCTAATCAGCAACGGAGGTTATACGATGTCTTTGAGAAGAAAGCACTTGTTGAAAATACATTCTCCAGTCGTGCTTGAATCAATCGGCAGAGACCGGGAATCGAATCCGGAACCTCTGGGTACGAGTCCACCACTCTACCAATAGAGCCATCACAAGCCTTATAATATATACTTACTGTCTTTTTCCAATTGTAAATTTTGTTAATTATTATTGAAAGATAACATTTAATTGTTTTCCGTATTTCTGTGTTTCTTTGTATTTTAACCATCTTGCTCCTTGACTTGTTTTGTCAAACTCAGAATTCTCAATAAAATATAAACCAAAAAATAATTTATTTAATTATTTTACAGCTTGAAAATCTTTATTGTTTCACTCTTCATTAGCTGCTTTATTACATTTTGTTACTGGTGATTTCAATCTACCAAAATGTAGAATCCTAAATTTAATAATCGCACAATAAGATAATAAGATTCTTTATAATTTTATATTTTAGGTGGAAATATACGTAATTGATAAACAATAGGTCATTCAACAAAATAAAAAATAATTTAATTAATAATAAAAAAGCGGCAAAAATATACTCAATTGGTAAAATGTTTAAAAATCTATGACAATTAGTCTGGATTTTATGAGATGTAACCTATTTGTATAATTAATTCAGCCGGCGCTGCACGCAAAGTATTTCGAATTTATTATGTTGGGAATTGTTCGAAAATAATAGCTATCGAAATAGTAACTGTACACCTGGTTGCCTAAATTATTATTCAATATTAAACAAATTTAAAATATGGATATTATTTTTTAATTCCTAGAGCTTACATAGCAATTTTTACATGCTGCAATATCAACATTTTTCTTTTTTTTTAAGCTTTGTTATGTAAATTGGCTATTAAAGGGTTAATAAATTATACTAATTAATTAAGGTACGTAAGCAAGTAAATATTATAGATGTTCAGTATTTGAAGTAAAAATTAAATCTGCATTATTATTAACAATACTAATGTAAATCTAAATGAAAGTAATAAAGTATTCAGTCATTAAAGCTGATTTAGGTATTGAAACTTTTATAACATTAATTAATAAACGACAAGTTCCTATTTTACAGATTATAAATTATATTATGCGCACAAAAATAATTTGTTGTGAAGATTGGTTTAATAATTCCTTTGAATAGTTACAACATATTATTTTGTATAAATTCGATTCAAATGAAATATGAAAAGGGGAGGAGGTGATAGATTGTGTTCAAATATATGGAAAAGTTTGAGGTTTCTACTACACACTAGCCAATTGACGTTGTTATTGTACGCAAGGGAGCTAAGTAATCATCATTTAAATTTGGTTTTGACTTAGACTACTAATTTGAATAGTATAAAAAATTGTAATATTTTTTAGGGTTCTCCTAGCTTTTTAATTTTATTTATAAATCAATGTTGTATTAATTCGAAATCTTGACAATAAAATATTCGTTTTGAAAATATAGTTAAATAATGCTTTTTATTTACGAATGATTGAACCGATTAACGATCTTACATAATTTCAAGGTTTTGTTATTTTGATGATATGATATTATACATATATAGATAAAATGAATTTGAATCCGATGTAACAATGTTTGGAAAAATGTCTGACGTACGTTGTGGGGAGAAAGTGAAGAGAATATCATCAGAACAAAGACGCATTAATAGAGGAGGGCGCCAAACCCTGCCAGATCCAGTAACTCTTGTATCTTCTTTGCATGTCTAGTTGCTCGGTAGCGATATCTGCCAGATCGTATGCAAATCTTTAGCAGCTTAATTACGCAAACACGCCTATTGCATGAAGGAAGAAGGGTGGGTGAGAGGCGTGGGGAGGGAGGGGTGGGAGGGGGTGGCGGAGGTGGAAGGAGTAGTAGGAGGCGGAGAAGATTGAGGAGAGGGTTCGAAAGGTATGGAAGCTACTCGCTCGGTGTTCGCACCAACCCTTTCGGAAGGGTATACTCGGAACCGGAACCTCATGTATTTTACAGCAATAAGAACTAACTCGGTGGAATAAATCCCACGAGAAAAGAACTGCGGTACGATATGGCTAACGATCTGCATGTACCTACATCCTTACAAGATGAAAACATCGCAACCTTCACTGGGTTCCAACCTTTTCCGCATATTCTCAAATACATCCATCTCGATTAACAATATTTGAGTTAATTCAATATGCGAATACGAATATGCATTCAACTATACCCTTCGGCAAATATATCTTCAGTAGTTCGCATTTCAACAAAATTGATAATAAATTCTTATAAAAATTATTATTTAATACACGATAATGAGGCTTTTAACTGTTTAAAATGAATATTATATAAGTTACCTATATACAATTTTAAAGAAATGAATTCGATTTTTTTATTTATTTCACATAACTTAGACCCTTCATCTGGTACATATATTACTATAAAAATTTATGTTTTATCACTTTTTTTGTTTGTAATAGGTATTTATTCAATGCATAAATCATTTTATACATGGATAAGAAGCCTTCGTTTAATATTTGATAGAATTTTTATTACTGCAACTTCCTCTAACATAAATGTTTTATACTGCTAGCTGTTATGAGTATACGTTATCAATACATCAACAATAATTCACCAACCAACATAACGTATCTTACAAAAATTTAACTAATAAAAACTAAAAATGTAAGGTACCGTGTAAAATTATAAAACTATACATCTTTCGAAATTAAAATCGTTATTAATGATATTAATTTATTATAATGGTGCATGCAAAGATTTACTTTATATCATTATCAATTTGGTTTTTTAAAATTAAAGAATTATCTTTATACGTGGTTAAAATTTTTATATATATATAACCATCAGGAGACTCATAATGTTTCTACTCTGAATTCACGTAAAAATAATTTGCTTACTTTCTCAAGGCTTTCTCTTATGGGAAAGTAATGCGATCCTTTTGTATGGCTAAAAATCTGAAAGTTGTATATGACAATTACATAACTCGCGGTGTAAACATTTTGTTGCAATTAAATGAACACATATTAATATTATTTCGGTTATTAATGATATATTTCTATACAAATTTTGTAATAGCATGCACTTAATTATGCAACAGGTCTGCAAAACAGTTGGTTTTCACATTCAGTTGCGTACACTATTTTTTCTTATTATACACGAAAAGTCGAACGTTTTTACATATAAAAATTATTTGTAGTTTCATTACGTATTTTATAGTTAATAGATAATTTATAAGTAGCGGTATGTGGAACCAAAAACATAAGAATTGTATATTAAAAATATTGTTGTTATTAAAATTTATCTTACCATACATTTCAATGAGCTGTATTAGTATAGATCCTTACCTGTAACATAAACAAACATACTATTAGACATCAATTAAGAGTAAAATTAAAACCTACATATAACATTTTGATAACATTTTTTATAATCTAAAATTTGAGGACTGTCAGGTTCATAATTTATTGAAAATTGAACAATTCTCATTCTTACGTATAATTGTATTATTCGAATTTTTGATACTTCATGCTCATAATGAGGAAAGATAATTTCAGTTGCACCACTTTATTAGTAAATTACATTTACTGAGTCTTAAAATAATAATCAGATTGCTAACCACAACATGTTTCCTTGACTTTTACTTGAATTTAACATAAATTATGAGAATACTATCTACCTATTAACAAAATAAAAAATTATATTAAAAATCCAAGTTTCAATTAAAATTAATCAATAAATTTGATAAAGTCATCAAGATCAGTATTTAAAAGAAATTAATAGATGGAGGGAAAACATGGAAAAAATAGTAAAAAAGCTTAGATCTTAGAATTTACACAAGTTAAGTTACCCACTAAGCAACTGTAATTATTACGATTATGAATAATGTCTCTCGGTAAGTACGCATTCAGCCAATATATTATTTCTTATATTTTAGACGAATGATGGCTTGATCTTCTGATGATTTATATAATTAGAAAAAATTTTGCTGCGACTGGTGCGTGTGCATGCTTGTTCACAATTCTTATTCGAGTGGAGCGTTTTACGTCATTGAACGTGAAACGAACTATGCAGGGTAGTTCATCGTTTGAGCGGACCCCATGAAAGGCCACTTAGACTAATTTATTTCCCTTTTTTTCTCGCTTGTTACGCATTGCAATCTACTAAAGATGATAAATATACAATAAATTCGCTTCAGAATAAAACATACATGAAAAATATTAATTATTAAATATTAAATAAATGAGTACATTCATTAGCTAATAATATTTAGTGGTATTAATTAAAGATGACATCCATCGTCTTGATGAAAATTGATTATAAAATAAAGTCAATTCGTAAAATACATATGTATATATAAAATTAATGAATCAAAAATATTGTTTTTATAAATTACATACATATACGGTTTGAAATTATTAATGGTTGTACAAGACTTATTATTGTTTCGAATTATACTTAAGTCAAATTTAAACCTCTTCATCCAAGCTATAATTTTATTTGAATGCAAAAACTACTATGCTACAAAAAACTTTATTATCAAATATTATATCGTGCTAACTTCGAGCATCATCTTCAACAGCTGCATGCAGTTCAAGGCAAAATATATAAATTTTCGAGGCATAAAATAAAAGTCAAAGAAACTTTTTTTAACAAATTAGTATTGTATCATCTAATAAATATTTATTTATAATGTTGATGTACATTAAATGATACACACATACACAACATATTCACACACATTATGATTTTTGACGTAATACTATCATAAAATTACCATTTAATTATATTAAACTCACTTTCACTTATGATTTTACTCGTGGACATGAAAAAAATATTTATGTAATCGGTTATTTTAAAAACACTTGCTAAAGTTATTGTACAGTCCTTACAAAGACAAGCTCTGGTCACCATAAAGCAATATTATAAAACTTTTAGTCAAAAATGTTTTTTTAATTATGATAATATAAATCAAGTTAGGTTGTGTTGATTGTGGTGTTGATCCTAACTCTAAATCTATATTTGATTAGAAAAAGTTAATTAAACTCTTTAGATTTTGTCAAGGATATCGACGCGTATAAATATCTTTTTTAAATAAACTTTAACTTTTGTCAGTTTCATTTAATGCTAGTTGAAAAATTTGATCAAAAATACTAGCTTTGACAATAGGATTTTGTTCTTCGCGGATACGATGGAATATGAGTATAAGTCGTAGTAAGTACTTGTACATACAGTCATACGTCTATAACTTTTTCAAACTTTATTTTTTATTATCTACATAACATAGTAAAAAGTCTAGTGTATGGTAGGGAAATTTTAAAGTTTTAATATTAACGTCTGATGAGGTATGCATTGAACCTTCAAGTTTAATTTCCATTTGTATAATCAAAAAATGATTTACTTTAAATTTCTATATGTTAAATATATTTAAATATAAATTTTGAAACATCGTCTGATGTAAAAATAAGTAACATAAATATGAAATGAATCAACAACAAATGATTTATTTACGTATTTATTTAGATTACAATTCGATAGACGACTGAACTGTGTAAACAATTTTTTTATTTTTCAAATTGGTAGTGCGTAACTAAGTTTCTTTTGACTAAATAGTCGAATGGTCCGATTGTCTTTAAGCCACTGCTGCTCTGAATTTACATTAACGATATCAATAGTGTCCTTGTCACAGGAAGCATCAAACACAATCTACAAATTTACATAGAGAACTACAAGAGACGAACTGCAAACAGCCTTAGAGAGATGATCGAGAGAGCTGTGAAATCACTGGCGAGGTGAGCATGCAAAGTGTAGATGCGCACTTCAAGTTGAATACCAGTACTTAAGACTAAGGATATCGGTGCTGGTAGTACTAAAATTCTGAACTGCATTTAACCCACAGATCTATTATATGAGTTTGTCTTGACAATAGTTCGAGGAAAACTATGACCTCAAAATACATGCGCGAGTATTTAGTTCGCAGGCTATTCGATGGATACAGAATATGCATTATTACGATCGGACTCGCTAAATATCCTTTCTTTTCCCAAATAAATTACTACGACGATCAAATAAAACGTACAATTCTAAATTCCAGAATGCTTTGCTGTGCAATTCTCTCCTCTAAAGCATGCATATATCATTCATGAAGTTTCACGTTACTTTGAGCAATCAATTTCAAGCTTTATTTCTCAATTTAGCCCTCAAAATTATGATATTTTGTTTGATTTCCACAAGTTGGAGATTAGCTTATGAAATATGTGAAATATGAACAATATAAATAAATATTGCACACATATTAAAATATTATTTCTCATCTAAGCAACGGACTTGAATAATATGTAACAAACTCAAGGATTAAGGTTTAAGGATGATTATTGGTGCAAAAAATGAACACATTAACATTTTATTGCCTTTTACCTTGTACCTAATACTTAATTACGTTTGCAATAAATTGAACAAAAGCTATCTTTACGTCTATACTACAATGATACTGAAACAAATGAAAGATTTTAAGTATCGTCAGAGCACAACAGAGATTATCCAAGCATGGCCTACTCCAACATTGAGAAAAAAGTAAAAGATGCAAAAGGAGAGTGGGGGAGTGAGAGTGAGAGAGGGAGGGAGAGTAAGAGGAAAATCCGGAAGAAAGAGAGAAAGAAAGACGCAGAGAAGTAGGGAAGTTAAAATTACCGCTGTTAAAGCAAAACGCGCGCGAGGGGAAATAAGATTGAATGTCTTGGCGAGTTTGTACCGCGCAAAAGGTAAAAGTTACCGCGCCGTTAAACTTGTGCAATGCCGCGCAGCATCATCGCGTATAAAAAAGAGTAAAAAAAAAGGTGAATAAAAACAGGAACAAATTACATTTAAAGTAATGGTAGATCAGGAGAGAGGAAAAAAGAATTGCTGATTAAGGAGGTAAAAGAACAAGATAACATCACTTAAAGAAAACTACACAACTCGACCAGTAGTGGCATTAGTAAAGAGATACATAGGTGTACGATTTATTTGAAAGTGTAATGTAATAAGATAATTAAGATAAAATACCTGAATTAATGTAACAAAGTGAAAAGAAATAGTACACTGACGTATCGATTTTAAAAGTTAAGTAGCGCTTTTCTCTGATAATTATAATAAATCTTCTAAAAAAAATAAACAATATAGTGCAGGAGATAAGTCAAAAAAAGAATTCAAAGCAAGTCGAGGGTTCGTACGTATGAACATTTATGCGCAACTCCCAAACAGTTTACAGAAGTTAATAGAAAGTTCGTATATAGTTTACGGAAACTGACACGTGATTATATTCTCTTACAATCACCTCGCAACTTAGTCATTTAAAGCTTGGGGTCGTAGTACATCATACAAGTTACACCTTTGAGGTCACCTATTTTTTTTATGGCTTGTACAAATTATTGATTTTTCGTCGGGTTTTATAGGTTTACCTAGCTGTGCCATGTATAGGCTAATTCAATTAATTTAATGCACAGCTATTTACTTTCAATAAAAGTTGTAATAACCAATTTCAAATGCTTTGCTGCAAAGAGTTGGTTAAAATTCAACTGAAAATCAAATTTCTTTAATCAATTTTGATCATTCGCATTATGAATATTAATCATACTTCAATTTAACAGAAGAAATCTGATTTTATCGAATTAGTAACAGTATTATCAATATCATAGCTACAACTCTTTCGCAGAAATTGATAAAAGATAGCGGAAATTTAATAAAATTAAAAATTAACAAATAGTTGATCCTAAATGACGATGAGCATGCCGGTTTTGCATCTCCTTAAGAAAAACAAAGTAAAGGAACGTTAAAAAATTTTTATTAGAAAATCTATGGTAAGTACAGATTTCGAAAGAAGCATATAATATGTATCCTGATAATTGATAGAATGAGATATAAATAAGAATTAAAAGTTTCACACGAACAAAAAAAAATTGGCAACATATTGCATAGAGCAATAGAAAACGCGAAAATTCATTGCTGTGGAACATTCAATGTGGCTTCACGAAAAATACTCGTCCTGTCTCTTTTGCTCGCTGCTGCTTGCTGGAGCAAGATTTATCGAAAGTTTTAAAACGAGCGTCATCGATAAAGTTCGCCAATCGCTTTTTGAGAAAGCATACCACTTGGGAAAGGGCAGCAAGTGATTTTAAACTTTTAACGTGTTCTTTACTTCCTTTCTCTTGTTGGCGGCTGTGAGAGAAACTTTAATTTTTCCATGTACCCACTTGGTCCGCTGCCTAGTTCGGTGTCAAAAAAACTAAGGGTGAAAACGAACCGTGGCCAGAGGGAGACAGCATGAAGGAAAAGAATGATTTGACATACTGAAAGAAACTAAATTCCAAAAATCATTTTAGTTCTTATTTAAATGATACATAACTTTTTTTATTTGCCAAACATTATACATTATTATTCTGGCAAATCTATTGATCGTAAACATTAAAATTAACAATGATTATGATTGGATATAGCTTCTCTTGCACTTTATAAAGTTTTTGCAAATATATAAATTAATTTGTAATATAATTAATTATCAAACCAATAAAAATCGATTGATTAACACGATCATTACTGATGTACGATATCATCAATAATGCGTATCTTAAATTTTGAGTAATTGAAATCCATTGTTCATTTTAAATCCTATACGATTGTATAATGCTGACTGAACGCAAAAACTTATTTATATACATAAATATTGGATTTATAAAAATTTACAATAGTTACGGAAATAGTAAATACAATTGTTCTAAAGAATGATCATTTAGTAAAAACTACTTACATTAGTAATCAGTTAAATGCAATAAATTTATATAAGGTTTCACTTGCTTAAAGAATAATTATCATATTATTATAATATATAATGTGCATTTTATATATACGTATATTATGGTGGTAGCATAAATTGTATATATTTGCATAATTCATGCATATTATTGGTAATATATAGCATAAATTTTATGCACTTTGGACTATAATATTTTAATTTATTAATTAATAATAATTTATTTATAATGAAATATTTTAATTTTCATAGTAAATCTTTGTTTACGTTTACTTGCACTCTCGCAGTTATTTCTTTCCGATTCTCTCTACACATTAATAATATATAAATATTTAAACATTACGCCTGCCTTACTATTACAAAATCTGTTAAATATTTGTTATTGTTATCGTTTACATTTCGTAAGATAAAAATATCGAATGCTAAAAGTTAGATAAATTAAACTAATGAGAAATATTTATACTACAATCGATGTTAAAATAATCAGGATAAATGTTATTAAAAAAGCAAAAATTATTTATAATATAAATTAATTCTTGCTGTTATTATCTTGTAGTAACCAGTTATATTTTAATAGATGATCTATAAAAACAATTTTTTGTATAGTCAAGCTCGATATTTTAGTGGCTTCTTTGCCACCCTCCCTACAAGAAGAGTGTCAGGCTTCCGGGTCTTGGATTTTCTAAGTTTCGGTGAGATACTACCTTATACAAAACTACAAAAAATTCCAGTTACATATTTATGTAGCTTTTTGTCTAAATTTTTTAAACCTTAAATACTTTTTTTAAAATCACTGTTTTTTCGCATTTATTACAACAAATAATTATTATTAATATTGGAACTTCATTTTGAATAATAAATTCTCAGAATATAATGAAATTACTATTAAAATTGTAATATATTTATATATTCGTCGTGCACCAAATTGAATATTAAATTAATTATTTTATTAATAGTTAAATTTGCTATACATAAAGTACACAACAAATAACATTTCTTTATTCTATCACAATTTTTTTCTCTTGCTTTAAATAATATCCACTTGTTCATTTTCATCTCGCTCGACTTTTTCCATTTTATACGACAAATATTTAATCATAGAGACCTTGGAATTCTTGAAATTAAATAAAGTGCCGCAAAGAGAAAGAGAAAAAGAGCAACGCTAAATTGATAGTGCGATAAACATTTGTCCAACATTTCATAATCGACCGGGTTTGTAACTACTTTTGTTGATTAAGTTCGATTGAGGTTAGTACTGCGAATAAAAGTATAAACGTGTCAATCGATGAAATAGACCGAGCCTTGGTTATCTTTCCGTTATTGACAAACATAAATATTTATGTACTTTGTATATTAATAAAAATGAAGAAATTACGTCGAATTATAATATTTGTTTCAATGTACTAATTATTAAAATTAGTTCAATATATTTTATAATTACGTAATGTGTGCAGCTTATAAAGACTTATAAATGAAATTTAAATTTTATGATTTTGAAATATATTCAGCTTATTTGGATTGCATATAGTCAGGTTACGTAAACATGTAGGAAAGTAATCTCTTCCAATTAAATTCTAGAAGAAGCTCAATTAGTTAAAGAGTTATGCAATACTACAAATTAATTAAATTAAATATTGTATCGATAATCCGATTAAAACTACTACTGTTTACAAATAACAATTTGATTTCTTGAAATCTCATGTTTCTGTAGCCTATTCGTACAATATAGATTCCAAAATTACTAATTAACGTAAAAGAGAAATCAATATATGATAAAAGTATCAAATATATAGAATTTTGGATAATGAGGAAATGAAGGTGCCTCATTATCCTACGTATTATAATTAATGAGTCTTGTGTCAGTACACATACGGTGAAATCATTCGTTCATTGCTACCCATGCATCATAAGTCACCCAAGTCCCGTGACTCGTGAACCGCAGCAAATGCATGGGCATATGGTAACTACTGATTCTCGCACTCTCACATACAATATGTGTGTAATCGCAACAATGTGTGATCCCTTCACAGGTACCTCACATGTCCTTTCTCGCATATTTTCAATAAGCTTTCGTTTATGCAATTCATAAACGCCAAAAATTAATTAGTTGGATCGAAATATATATGAATGGTAGTTTCAATAATTTTTGTAATCCCATCTAAATGACTTTAATAACTAGAATCGCTTTTTAAATGCAAACGTTTTGTCGAAACTGTCTTTTACTTATAATATTTTTTTGACTATACATGTAAAACGTTAAATAATGTTTTTAACTTCGATTATTATTCTTTTTTAAAAATAGATGTTTTATTTTTAAACACCCTGAGTTTTGAATCACTGCATTAGGTTTCATTAGAATAAAGCCCGAAGCAGGAATAATTCAATATTTAATTATATTATTATTATAATGAGTGTCGAAACATATCCCGAATTATAATTAAAATTAAAGTTCTACGAGTTTCATATTTTTTTGCCAGTGGAGAATTATTTGAACCTATTGTGAAAGATTTTCCCTCGGCTGTTATTTCATAAGAACGTACACACGACGTTTTTTTAATCTGGCCGTAAAGAAATTTTAATGCGCTTGTTTAAAGTAACACAGTTCGAGCTGAAAATAACTTAATATAGCAAGTAATTGAAACTCTCGTTTTGAGCAGATGTGTGGAGCATGGCGTACACATATATACCCACCCACATACAGATACAAATAAATTTAGCACAGTATTATGCAGGTTGATTATCCCAACGGTTGACTCGAAGGAGAATGACTCTGATTGCAATTCGCAGATTATTGACCGATCTGTGCATTCGTCTCATTTCTGCACATGTTATAATTACCAAATGTACGTTGCACCCTAGAAGCGCAGTGTTCATATTTGACTGTCGAATGCGCAGATTTTAATTAATTCTACCGGAGTATCTACTTGTTTTACTGATCAACTTGTTACAAATATCTTATGCATACATTTTTAAAGTTAATTAAATTGTACAAAATTAGTCTGTAATAGTAAATATTTAGTTAACTTCAATAATAATGAATTTCATTTTTAATATTTAATATATAATACAAATTAAATATAATATCTTGTAAAATATTGGTTTACGATAATAATATAATTCTCAATAAAATACAATAAAATTTAATATAAAATCAATTTTAAGTACACATAAGTGTTAGTATATATTCACGTTTCGTATTTGTAACAAAATATTATATTCTAAAGTCTCGAAATTATTGCAATATTCGCTATATTTCACCGTTAAATATACTTACTCTGTAAATTAAATTAAAATTCAATAATATATATGTATATATATATAATTTAATACATTAACGTAATGAATTAATTATCATAAAAAGTATAATATAAAATGTACATTAAAGTATTGCACTTATTTAAATAAAAATTTAATATTACTGTATTATACAAATATTACTAATTATATAATAATACAGTAATATTAACTGTGAATTGAAATAATTTTATTAAATCTGATTTTACTACATTTTTTCGCATACGGTGCTTTGTACTATCTTTCACAGTATTATCAAATTTGTTACCTTGCATTGCTTTATATACTAGATGGTACAGCAACAAACAAAATATTAATATAATTTTCAAATCAAAATATCAATTTATCAATTGAAAATTTTATGTTGGGAATTACCATAAATTAATTGTCCTCTTATCGAATCGATAATGAATAATTAATCCTATCCGAAATTTATGGAAATAGCTCTCAACATTCGAAGCGAAATTCCGCACAAATTTTCGTTAACTGCATCAATATTGTACGAACAACCGACAATACAGATCATTTAAACAAACGAAAGTTAATCGGTTATTTCTTGAAATAATTAACTAAAAATAATAAAAAATCTTTATCCGGAACAACTTTTCGCGTATTATAATGACTGGTAATTCACTGATTAATCGCATTACAATTAATTATCATTAAATGAAACGTATTTAATGATAAAGGGTTTAAAAAACTTGAACGCTTTAAGACGGCGAGTTTAAAATGATCATCGTATCCATATGATTGAAATAGTAAATAATTAGATAAAAGGTGTGCATCAGTACATGCGTAACATAGTGATTTACATGTATCGATATGTACCGATTCATAAATATCTAATACTTTAAGCAATTAGCTAAATCATGCGTAAAAGTGTTGAAATTGTTATTAAATATGTTACTGGGTTAAATAAAGTCTTAAGTTGTATTACTTCATATATTTTAATTGTTTATCTGGAGACATTCACGGTTCAATAATAAGAAAAATAAACCTTCTTAAAAATTTTTTTAATTCTGTAGATGGGAATTTTAGTATCACACTCCAATCATTGAAAAAAGGGAAACTTGTGGTCGTCTAGGGGAGTGGCGACAGATAGTAATAGCAAATAACGTTCCGAAATTAACGAAGCGTAAAGAAGAAGGGAGAATACGAGAAGGCCTCGATTTATTGGTTCGGAGGTACAGTATTCGTGCGTATAATTGCAAGAGAGGGAGAGAGGTATATAGTAAGCGAGCGTATACATCCATATATATGTGTGTGTGTGTGTGTGTATATAAATATATATATATATATATATATATATATATATATATATATATATTTATACACAAACTCACACATCACACACACACACACATTTACATGTAGATATATATTCGAGTCCTCCGCCCTTCTCGTCAACTGCAAACCGATCGACCTGTAATTAATACCGCGACCTCTGGGATTATGGTTGTGATTATCATAATGCTGGATCGCATTCCGGGATAGGGGATTGCACGAGTAAAAGGTCCGGAATTTTACGAGCCGAATAGATGATCCACTTTCAGGTATCTATATCGACCAGGCAATACGCATCCGCACCCTCATTGCAGTCGACCTTTCCGCGTTTCGGCTGATCTCTATAGCTGTAACTTTACGAGGACATGTGAGTTATGCCTGTCGATAGTCGCGTGTATGAATAAAAAATTAATCAGTTTTATTTTAAGCTTTATTGGATTTTTCTTTTTTCTCCACTCTAAGTTTTATTGAAAAGTAATAATATTTTAATATAATAAAAAATATATAGACGTTTATTAAATTTAAATCAACTGTTACGTCTCTTTTATAAAAATATATTTTTTTTATCAACGTTATAACTATTCTTTATATAGATTATCGTACATTTATAATATATATATACATCTAGTAGTTTCTATAATCTAATTGATAATATTAAGGTTTAACGGAATATCCAGAGGGCTCTATGTATTCGTAATGAGAAAGAGCATTTCCTAAAAATGGCTTTTGTTTTGTTTCACTGCAATATCGAATTCCTTTAAAGTTGAAATTTAAAAAATGGTATATTTATCATGATTCATTAAAGAAACAGTATCGATACTGTAAAATTACATTGATTATAATATTTCAATGGCTTCCTATCTCAAAAGACAATTATATTTAATTTAATTATCATAAAAATATATATTTTATCTGAGAAACTAGTTTGGTGTGAATGTAGTGTAAGAATGAACGTATTGCATAATAACTACATAGACAATTAGTAGTTGAAAGTAGAGAATAAATCGTTTAGTGTCCACTAGGTTTTATTCATCCAAGCACTTTTAAGCCACGAAAAGTTGATTGTAATTTTCTTTTTATTTTAATTATTATAACGACGGATGGAGACAGTAAACAATGTATTTGTGAAGAAAGCACTTGGTGGAAAATACATTCTCCAGTATAAAAAGGAGTGACCAGGAATCGAACCCGGGATACCTCCAGGTACGGATTCAACCACTCTACCGATCGAGTCATCGCAGGCGATTATAATAAAATAAATTATTTAAAAATTTGTAATCTAGTCTTCGAGAAGACATAATCGTAGAGTTATCTTAAAGTAATTAATAAATCAATTTTATACCTGGTATTACATTTACGTATAAATTTTAAAGTATCAATATAATTAAAGTATAAGTACATATATTTTCTAGATCAATATTATGCTGTAGGCTTTCGGAGGGAAATTTTTGAGGTATTATAGATACGTATTGTACGTACGCAAATACACTAATAATATTTAATTTTTCAAGTTAGGAGTTACTGCTGAACTAACTATTTAAATTGACTAGCTGAGGGTCAATTTTGAAACATTAAATAATATTATTGGATCTATTTGTTTGAAATAATAATTATTATTTAATTAAATACACGGCTATACACGTGATATTTTACTTTATATGAAAAATTATAGAAGAACTACAACTATATGCCTGAATGAATTCGAATAAAGCTTGTTGTAGAGCAAAGATAAATAAATAGGGAAAATAATGCTTGATCAATTGCACAAATAAATAATGTAATAATGCAGAAATTAATAAAAGCAAAATTCAGAGGGCTAGTTAGCTGTATAGAATGGCTTACGCGCCCACTATACTTGCGTCAGGCGCTATCGCGCTTTTGATCTAATAAGGTAAATGCTCTAGTAGGTGACCATCAGGAAATTGATGCTAGAAGAGCTGTCTCTATAAATTAATTATTTATCATTTTATAAGGTATTCAATTTAGAATAAATTTATCTTATATTCTAAAACAATTATATTATTATCAATCAAGTGCATACTTTATTTTGATCAGACATTGCAGCAATAAAAAATATTTTCTCTGGCACCTTTGAATTTAATACTATAAACCATCCATACGTAAAAAGATAGATTTGATAAAACCTAAAAAGTGAAATATTAATCCCAACAAGTGTGATGCAGTCTTAAACTTAACTAACCACTATACTAACAATAAACTAAGAAATCTTATACTGGGTCGACATTTTGGACAGAGGAACAAGAATGTTTCTATTGTGGCCAACCACTGGTGCATGGAACTGTCCGATGAATCGTTCATTTATTCTATTAAATCAATATAATTTATTATTTACAACGGGATTTCTATTAAACATATGAGCGAATTTCTTCCATTAAATTAAAATTTTTCAATCTTTCATACGTAATTTACATACGATATTTCACGTACTGGGATCTTACCACAGTGACCCAAATTATCAATTTTAAAATAAATTGATAAATTTCAATGTTTAATGCAATTTTAAATTACTTTTTATTTACAACATTTTATTTATCGACGCGATGGAAGAGTCATATAGACGCACCTCAGCTACACGGAAGTTAAGCATCACTTGCTGCGGTCAGTACTTGGATTGGTGAACATCCTCGTATGGCTTTCCGAATCGGTTAGGTATTTTTTACATTCCAAATCGTGAGCGGGATAGTTTAGGCGCCACCCATATAAGTCGTGGCCCTATCAGGTCCCCTCAAGCACCCAAGTTTTTTTTACTTATTTTGAGTTACTGAATCAGAATTTCTTGGGTGCTTGTTCGAAAACACAGGAGAAAAAAAAGGTATAAACAAATTAATTGTTTAAAACGCCGTATTTTCGAAAGTCGATACCGTGCGCGTGTTGTGCGCTAAAAATAATGTTCGTTATATTTCACACAAAATTTATAAAATACTGTTTTTATAACCAAAATTTGATTTTTATTAAAAAGAGCAAATTTTAAAACCAGTTTGGGGTGGCTACGACGAGTACTTTCGAAAATACGGGGTTTTAAACAATTAATTTGTTTATAACTTTTTTTTCTCCCGTGTTTTCGAACAAGCACCCAAGAAATTCGGATTCAGTAACTCAAAATAAGTAAAAAAAACTTGGGTGCTTAAGAGGACCTGATAGGGCCATGACTTAAATGGGTGGCGCCTAGACTAGGTGTGAAATGTTATGTTCGGTGTTAAGAAGGTCAACTACGCAATGTGACCTTAAGAGGACGCCGAACAGGCATGCTTACCGACTTTTACAGATTCAAACTTTACAACGCGAATTTTTAATTTTTTAAAATTTTATGAGTTGTCCCCGCTAGCTTTTATCAAAACCTAGCGGGGACAACTCATAAAATTACAAAAAAATAAAAACTCCCGTTGTACAGTTTGAATCTGTAAAAGTCGGTAAGCATGCCTGTTCGGCGTCCTCTTAACACCCAAACAAAATATTTCAATACACCGACCGTCTTCGGAGGAAGTTTTCCTACAGGGCATTTATCCCACTGCGTTTGGCCAAAGATTTTCTCTCCTCCGCGGACATAACCCCGGGCAAATATATGAGAAGTAAGAAAAGCACAGTTCAAATGGAAATGGAAAATAATTAGGGTGTGGGTGGATAAGTAAAAACTCTATAACCTAGGGTGTGAGTGGAAACTTATACCAAAATTTAAAAAAATGTACAATATTTTATTTAAACCATTTTTATATAAATGTATTGTTTAACTGTTAACATTACACAATATATATTTAATGAAGTGATTCTGAAATCCCTGCAATAGAGTATGTCGATAAAAATTATAGTATATTATATTATAATTTATTAGAATAAGTTAGGGTATAAATAAATTAGCTACTAAGCTTTGGATAATAGATAAAATTTATATAAAAGTTCAGAAATATTTCAAGAAATAGCGAAATTAATAATTTATATATTTAATCCACAGACTTGGCTACTTAATCAATTTCATATCCAGGATAGAAAATAGTTACTTGGGTTAGTGTAAGCAATTTAATTAATGTTTAATATTAATAATATAAAAATAACAGGTAGTTTTTAAAAAGCGTTACATTATGCATGTAAGAAACGGAAACTTATTTTATACTTACAAGGGGAGTACTTGACCTCCGGGAAACGAATCTTATCCTAACTTTGATATGTCTTTTATAATATAAAAATGTGAAGAAAGCCAAGTTATCTCTTGCCAATGGCCACTTTTACGGGAGTTATTCGATATCTAATAATAATATTAGTAAAAATTACTTCCAATTTAATCGCTTATAATTCAAAAACAATTAAAGATAGGTACTCAAATAAAAAACCAGAAGACAGTTAAGTTCAAGTAAATATGGTTTGAAAAAAAGAAGCTCAAATTGCTTAATTTGGAGCAAAATTATGAAGCAAATAAAAATTGAAGAAATTTTAACCAAAATTTAATATGAAAAATTTATTGTTTCTTTTCGCCTAATAATCTTTAATTTCTTATTTTCTTCATAACTTTGCTCCAAATTAAGCAATTAGAGCTTCTTTTTTTCAAACCATATCTACTTGAACTCAACTTTCTTCTGGTTTTTGGTTTGAGTGCCTATCTCTATTTGTTTCCGAGTTGTAAGCGATCAAATTGTTGTTCAAATCATTATTAGATGTCGAATAACTCTTGTAAAAGTGGCCATTGGCAAGATATAATTTGGCTTTCTTCATATTTGTATATTATAAAAGACATACCAAAGTTAGGATAAGATCCGTTTCCCGGAGGTCAAGTACTCCCCTTATTAGTGTATAGATTGTATATTAACAGAAATGCCTATATTTTATTGTATATTACGAATTTTTACTAGCACAACATAAATAACATTATTCGATAATGAAATGCAGTATGCTTAAGAATGAAAGTAAGAAACTTATATTTTTAGTATACAAATCATTTGCGTAAGTTATTGAATTTGAGTGTCTTCTTATAATTAAAATTGTGTTTACGATTGAAGAAATACACTTATCTTATTCGAAAGGTACATCTAACAAAAGACTGAGCATTATATAATATATCTTTGTACATCATACTTTTGTCGATAGAGCTTAAGTTGATGCTTTCGTCTATTGATCAATAATTATAATAAATATACATAGTTGTATATATATATATAGTTATATACAATTATAAAACAATATTTGCATATTATTTAATAATAATTACATATTCACATTATATAGATTTGTATACACATAATAATTAGTTTTGTACCTTCCCCAGCCAATGAAACATATACATTTGCACTTTTGCGAGACTACGGCTTTTGACCATCGATTAATCAAGTCGAAGCACCAATTACGTTCACTCGCTGTATGCAAATAAGTGCGTGCCCGAAATGCAGGGTTCCTACAGTTCCTCTCTGTAAAACGCGAGCGCATGTTAATTTGCAAAATAAGAATGATTCGTAGCTGATATCATAAATCCATCGAGAATCTAAAATCTTTGATCACTTATACTAATGACGTTTTAACAAAAACGTATCATTAATTAGTGTATTAAAAATAATATAGAATCAATTAAAGTGCTGTATAGGTTTTATATATTTATAGATTTAAAAAAGATATACAACCACTGATCATCAATCATTTTACACGTAACTATTAATCTTTAACTTTGGCTCACTTTATACTGTGTATAATAAAACATTATTTACCCAAACGTATCACATTGAACCTTGCAAGTGAGATATTAATAAGATGTTTAATGCAATTAAAGTATATAATAATAAAACAGTTTTAAATTAGAAAAATAATAATTTTGAAATAAAAATATTTCCAACCCAAATAGAGATTATTTATATTAAAAACTATATTAATTTTGATGTAGCGTAGATAGACATAAATGCTCGTGTAAGCAAGACAGAGGAAAATCGATGGTATTATATAAGAAAGTCGACGAAAAGAATGAAACCGATGGACACGAACAAAAATTTTATGTCGGTACAAAAAGTGAAAAAAAAAAAATTGTGCACTCTCTGGACGATTATTCGTTAGTTTAGATATAACGGACGCGCAGACAAACGCCATATATGGTGAAATGGGAGAGGAACTCGAATATAAGAGAAACAAACGCAGAGGGATTACAACAGTCGCGAAAACAAATCCATGAGTATCGAGTACATATTTGTAACTTCACGAGCAGATAATCGGCTTATTCGAAAATACCTTTGACCACCCGAACGCGTGTAAATTCTTCAATGTAGATGTATATAGAAAAATATAAGCATGTCGTGTTTTATTTCATTGCGTTCCTAGTTATTAATTAAATTCGCTTGACAACGTGTACATACAATTTTTCATTTAAATACATGAATGTATAGATGTAACACATCATAACATTATCAAAGATCAAGTTATATCTTCATAAAAAAGTCAACTCGGAATACGAAATTGTTTATGATATAAAAAAATTATTTTAATAAATATACAATAACAAATGCGTGATGTATAAAGTTTACAATGACTTTTACTAGGTAACGATTATTAATTTATTAGAATCGTATGCTATTTTTGAAAAAGTACGAATTTCACACTGATATTGATCGACCGATGATATAATACTGAACTCTATAAAACGGTATCTTACTGTTTAAGATTCAAAATTCGATGTGTGTTGTATCTATACGCTTTAAAAATTCGTCTAAATTTATAAAAACATATAGCTATTTGACTAATGCGTAAAACAAAGCAATTTACGTTAAAGAAATTACTATTAATTTATGAGTCTTTGAATTCGCCTGTATCGGGGTCGAGAGCCACGTGAAAGACATGCAACGACGAAGGAGTGGTGACTCCTCCTTTCGACCATCGCCACGTGCGTGCAGAAAGCAACATTAAGTGATTTACAGCTGACGTGTCGAGGCGGTAGATCGAACGGTCACGCTAAACGGAAAAAGGGGAACTCCGCGAGTTTCCGATGATATTTATCGTGATCGTTATCATGAACTCTTGTTATAACCGAACAAGGAATCCATTTTGATAACTAATTTTTATCAGAATCAGCTTTCCATGCTCTCATTTAGTATATAAAAAGAGGATTGATTTAGATTTTACTGTACGTCGTTGTGTTTCTTCTATTTTTACTCGAGCATGTTAAAATATACTCGTCTTCACCCTGTAAAACTTGAATTCAAACGTAACTTCGAGGTGCTTTGAAAGACGTTGCTTTGAAACAAACACCAGTAGAAGTCAAGGATAAAAGTGTATATATAGCATTTTCTCCCTTGTAGAATAATAGAGTAAAGAAACATCTTTGTCGGTTAACCGAATTGAGCAACATCTAGCTCATTTTAGTACTTTGAGATGTACTTCGCTATACGTTGAAAGACATTATTTATTTTCTTATTACATCTTGCATATTGTGTGAGTATATGAAATAGGGTACGATTCGTATTGATTATTATTTAATATTCGGCGAATAAAAACGCCAGACTTTCACTCTATATTCAATTTTATTATTTCTTATTAAACTGATGCCATGCCTTTTACTGCTTATATACCATCTGCGTGGGCTCCATCCTTTCACGAGTCTACCGATGATCAAGTCGCCTATTTCGTCGAGCTGTTTCCGCCGTAATACTTTTTCAAAATATGTCTGCGTTTCTCCAAATACTATTCTTCCATCGGTCAGACGGATTTCGGGGTTGACTCAGGCAAGCGTGATTATCACGAGAGGACGAGAGCGGAAACGTCGATTGTCGTCTTCTTATACGTAATCTCTCTTTTGTGAATTACCCGAATTTTCATCGATTGACCTTTCTGGATCTCGCAAAGTTCAATTTTTTTTATTATTATTATTGGTCTGCAGACCAGACTGATCGAATACTGTTAACTACCAAGCGTGGAATGGTAAATAATTATAATAGTCGTGTAAACAAAGATTATTAACGATGGTTATAATAATTTGTTCATAAAGCTAGTTAAATTGCACATATTAAGAGGAAATGACAGTAGAGGCAGATATCTTTGTTAATTAACATATTGTATTTACATAGACATTAGGCAAACAGGTTGATTCGAAAGATATACAGAGGTTCCGGTACTCTTGGCGTTTCGCGACTTGTCGTAAGAAGGACGGAAACACTTCCACAGAAGACAAAGAGACAAAGTACAGCCAGAAACTGGGGTAATTCGTAGGCTAGGAGAAGAACGGACAAGCCCGTGGCGTGCGCCATAAATGCGGCCCGTATTCACCGCAGATAGGGGTGTGATTCATGGGTGGACAAGTGGCAGCCCAGGCCGCGATCTATAGATTTGCGGCCCCGATACGCGAGACATTTCGTATTTCCTCTGCCTCGTTTTATCCCGTTACCTCGCTCCGTCGCTCGAGACTTCACCTAGCCCTTAGCGCTAAGCACGCGAAGCCTCCATACGTTTCTCATTCCTCGTGGATAGATAAACTGCGTGTCTTTCGCTTATTTCTTCTCATCGTCTTTCTCGTTCAGCTAATTTCTTTCTCCTCTGAGCTACCAGCTACCCATAACACGGAATTATATCGTCCACTAACTTTTGCTAATATTATCTTATACGCACTAGTACGAAGCGACTTTTACGAATTTGAATTATGCGATTATCATCGCTGATCTGCCTCACTTATATATAAAATAAGTGATAACAATGTTTGTACTACATCAAGATTTTTATTGATCAGTCTATCAATATTTGCCACTATTAGTATATTAAATAAAGAATCTTCAGTGGTAAGACAAGTTCAGAAATCTAATTAAATTTCAAAAAAATGCGTATAATAATGGTCGACCGTGGTATTGATAAGAATTACAACAATCTTTGTACCCAAGAAACATATGTGCTCGTAGAATACTAGTATATAAGAAATTAGAAAACGTCGATATAAACGATCGTTAAATATCGATCGGTTTGCTATTTTCAAATTCGGCATTTTGACAAGAGCTTTTCCAACAGGTAGAATTATAGATGTATATAAAATATGTACATTCGCTATGCGCATTCTTTTTGAATGCAGAACAAAATAATTTTTTGCATTAAATTCGGCTGGTTTATATTTTTAATAATAAACTCCATATAAAGCGTTAAGAAAACGTATATTTTCCAAAGACAAATTGTTAATATAAAAGCATGATGCATTGCAATATAACTAAACATTTTTTGAAAATATATGAAACTTGGTTCAGTATATCTAGCCAGATATAGACACAAATCGACCTGTTAGCTCACAAGGCTACTTTTCGCCTGTAGTCTAATTGACTTATCTATCTCACATTTTTGTCGCTTAATACTCATTAATAACGTGAAAATACGTCGGATCAAATATGATTGGACTGCTTTTTTCATTGATGAAAATACGAATGATGTCCTTGACTTATTAACGATAGAAGAAAAAATAATAATAATAATTAACTTTGATAAAATAATAAATTGTTTAAGCGGATAATCTCTTGAGACAACCTGCAAATAACAACTTATGTTTAGTTGCAACCAAATTAAAGTAGTCATTAAACTCTGATTAAACCAATTGTGTGGTCACTATTTTTTTAAATGTACAAGAATAGTAATAATAATTGCATTAAAAATTTCATCACGTGAAAAAGATCTCGGAAATATAATATCAACTTGGAGTACTCTATATATTAGATAAAAACATTTTATACGTTTACTTAAGTAAAATTGCATAAGTATATTTACAAATGACGATAAAAAATCCCTTATTTCCTGTGTCATTGATAAATTGTAAACTCAATAGAACAAAATCATAGGTTTTCGGTTATCTTACTCTTAAGCCAAATGACCCTTCTAGGTTCAGTTAAAATAAATTTTGAACAGATTTTTTAAAATTTACTACCAAATTGAACCTAAAAAAACTTTCTAAGCTTTTCGATAAAAACTTTTTTGAGATATTTCCGATACCGTCTGCTTAACTCATTCAAATATTTTAATTTATAATTTAACAATATTATCGGGTAAATTCATATTTATGTTACGAGATACAAATAATTAAATTATCAACATACCTTAAAGCAATAGTGAATACGAATAAACATGCGGAAGTAAGTGTTGAAGTATCAGCCACATTCTTCTAACATATCTTATTGATGTACATATTTTAAACAACTAACAAGTCGAATGGTACATTGAATGACCACGAACTTGCTCGTATTACTTATACATTATTTAACTTGACTGTGCAGTGTTGCATCCGCATATCTGAAACAGAAATGATAAGGAAAATATTAAAAATTATTTTTATTAAAAATTGTTTATTTTTTAAAGTAATAGATGATAGACTAATAATAATAAAATACGAAAAAAATAAATATTTTCAATTAAAAAAACTATTTATAATTTACTGTTTAATTGATTAAACTATATAAATATAAATTTCTTTCACTAATTAAATCATAGACATGAGAAATCGTTTTAAAGTTACAAAATAAATGATAATAATATTAAATATTAAACTTAAGTTCCATTAATCAATTGACAATTGTATTAGATAATAATTATAAAATCATTGAAAATCGAAATTCTAATTAAATTTATAACGGTCAAATACTTAGATGTTTAATAATAGAATCTTCAAAGCCACGTCAAATCGAAAATAAGATATCTGTAGAGCTGGAAAAATAGGAAGCGGCTTAAATATAATATAAGACTGGAGGGAATGGTTGAATAAGTCAATAATACCTTTCCTCTAAATCCCTCATAAGCTAATCATATTTTATTTTAAAAATTTTATGTATTTCCCCGCCATGCCCCAACGCATTGTAGCTTCAGTTCCCCAACTGCCATTGCGCCGAGTGTGAAATAATTGTGACGTAACTTAGCGTTTCTTAATTCCTGAATAAATATTAATAATATTTCAAATAAAGTAATAAATTAATCAAGAAAGATAGTTAATAGCTTTTAAATAACGTTCACTTTTGCATCATTTTAGAAACTACTAATTTGTATAGAATTATAGAAGATATTATTTGAAAGTATCATTATCTTTTTTACGTTTAAAAGTAAAATGTTAATTTATTTTTTTGATCAATCAATTCCTTATAGAACAGTGTCCATGTATAGAACGTCATGTATCGAGGCGGAAGAGATCTAACATAAGAATAAAAAGATGGGAAGAAAAAGTGGAGAAAATACACGGCAAACAATTAAGTGCGATGAGCTTTTAATAAGAACGGAGACGGCTTCCCTTTCTCTCACTTGATGAGTGCTGTTCTTTGGCTTCCTCAGCGCGTGTAACAAGTGGTAATTTTCGACTCGAGATCGTCTGCAGGAACGGGATGAGGGAGAGGCGTACTATAAACGACGCGACGTTCCGGCATTGGAATCGCCTACTGAGAGCCTAAGTGGCAATTCAGTTCACTCATTTTCTCGGGAAAGAGGGTGGATACAAGCCCCCGGAGTCGGACGACATGCGAACAGTTCAGTAACACTGATTCGATTTTGGATTACATACTTGCTTTTCAATAAAAATTAAAAATTAATAGTTCATAACACATTTTTTAATTAAAAACTTTTTGTTTTTTATATTGAATCCTTCTAATTGGTAACAATAAATACACGCTTGTAATATCACACTTTCTATTGTTTTATCAATTTCACTTAAATATCGTAATAGTCATAAATACTAACATTACATTATTTAATCATTCCTAATACATTGCATATATTTAAGAATTGATGCTGATGCATTTTCAAAATTCAAATTTACAATGAAAGTAACTAAATCATATTTATTAAATCTCTTTATGACTTGAAGTGTAACTGGTAAAATGAGCGAACCAAGTAATTCTCTGTTATTAAAGGTTAATTTCATTGGTTCGGTGATATTTAATTTGAGTCCGATACCATAGACTTAGTTTCTATTATATTTTTAAGGGAAGGCAGGTTCGAACACATTAAAAAAAAACTTTGGTTTAATTTAATAAATTACCTGACGAAATTGTTAAAACTTGTTTATGAACACATAATTGTAGGTTCTTGAATTATTATAGAGCTAATAAAGAATATATATTTATATATAAATTATACCTAAGGTAACAACATAAATTGTAAGTGACAATTTTTAATATTATATTATTATTATACATATATTTACTTAAACGTAATCCTATATTTTTTCAGTAGTTTATATATAGATCATGTCAATTTTTGTAATAATAGAAGTATTTCACAAAGTTTTTGTTTTTATTGTTCAAAGTCATTAATTAAACTTTTCGTTAAATTTTTATATTTATCTAATTTTTATTTTTATTCGTATAAATAAACTTTAATATTAGATATACTTTTTCCAATTAATAAATTAATAACATTCTTTACTTTAGCTGCACATAATGTATGCCTTTCACAAATTAATTAGTTTCAGTTTGATAATATTGCGACATAAGTTAAATCGATTTATTCTGCAAGTTTTTGTGAGCACAATAATTATGGAGTATATATTGTAAGTGAAAAAGAAAAATGGTGATTAGCTAGTTAGAAAAACGGTGAAAAGGAAAGGCTTTTTAACGAGACCAGCCTGTGGTTTATTAAAAAAAAATTTAAATTAATACACTGTCTGTTCCTCTTAATTACGATAAGCCTTTTTCATTTACAAATATTTTCATTTATCATAAATCCATAGTCTTTTAATGAGTTAGCATTATTGTAGTTAGTAATTAAAAAAAGGATAAATTAATGTTATAAAATATTTTTAATTGTCCAGAAACTATGCTTTCTCACTACTTATTCTTTATGAACTGTAATTACTCTACAACATTAATACCACGTGATTTGTTCGCTAAGGATTTCATTACATTTTTGATATGTAGAACATTGTTCTTATTTCTTACAGTTTTAAGTCGACCGCTGGTTCGAACAACATTCTGATAAACCTTTTTAGAAAAAGAAATTGGAAAGCACGATCATGCTATAACAGAGCGAAGTAAAGATACCACGATTTGAAAAACATGTTGAATGTACGTCGTTTGTTTTTAAATGCGAATAATAATACTATATCCATTGAAATTAATTTAATGTAATTAAAATATATTTTGTATGAAACGCAGTTTTTAAAAAGTAGACTTGCAAATTATAGAATAATTGTTGAAAAAAATGACCTGACTTATCAAGAATTTTGAAAGCTAACTAAATTACATAAATACTACAACCACGTATTATGATAGACAATAATCACATTGCATTATTTAATTATATTGTCACATTTTTATTTAGTTTTTTTAATTTATTTTAGTATCTCTCATTTTATTCTGTTAAATTTGGTGCTAATCACCGATGGATGTGGCATGATGACTTTCTGAAGAAAGCACTTGTAGAAAATACATTTTTTGACTAATTTTTGTACATTGACAATTCTGTATATTTTTATATACAATATAAATAATAATTCTATAAAACATGTTTGTAAAACAATATTTTACAAATAATTGAATATCTTAATTACTATAGATACAAAAATTATATTCTTTAGAAAAATAAAAAATTAAAACAAATATAAAAAGAAACTTCTTTCACTTTAGAAAAAAGTATTTATTTTAAATTATCACGCTTTACACATATAGTTTTTGACAATAACGAAGTTATGTTAAGATTCATAAATTAAAAATTTGATTTTTTATTTGAATTTTTTTTCATGTACTTTGCACCAATAAAATTGATTTTAGATTAATAATTAGATCCTAGGATAAATAGCTTTTTTATGTTATTATTTTTTATTGAAGCTAAATGAATTTTTTGCTTGATATCTGTAATTATTTTCATTACAGATATTGAAATTTGAAATTTAGAAAATTTTGTCTAAATTATAGCAAAAGTGATTGACGGACAGTGTACATGCAATATATTTATTATACATTTATTATTTCACTACAAAGAGATCGAATTGATGTAGCACAGAGTAGAATAGGGATTCTAAATTCGACAAGGAGTGAAATTGACGTCTCGGGATGTGCGTGTTGTCAGTCTCTGGGTGGATTAATGGTAACGCCGCTGCTCGGTAACAAGAGATTGGAAGTTCAGATCTCCTACGGGATATAAATATTTTCTAGTCGTATCTTACACTATTTTAATGCAATATAATAATTTGCTAAAAAATGGCACATGACATACAAGGATAAATTTTACTCTCTACTGTTATAAATGCATTTTGGATTGCTTATAAAATTAGTTTTAGAGACACAAAATTGTTATAATAGACAACCCTATCCAGATTAACTAACACTATTTTTAGTCTATTTAGTATTTCGTTTGGAAAACCATAGTTTGGATTAGAAATTAAAAAAGTCTTTGTATTATATGGAATATATATTTATTATGAAATTGTGTATACTTTTGAACTGAATTTTTTTCCTTTTCCTTTGTTTGATTGTTGATATCCATACTGGAATTTATTATATGCTTTTTTAAAACTTTCTATTTAGTCACAACATAATATGAAATTTGTTATTATTGCGTAATTGTATACAAAAACAAGAATTCATATAACATCGTCTTAAAATATATGCCTCTTTAATTTTTAAGATAATAGTTTTTAATTTGTTTTAACGGGATGTACAATTCAAATTATAGGGATCTACACCTTTCACCGGCAGAATAATATTTAAAATATTCAATTACAAATTCATATGAATAGTTTAAAATACACATATAAAGACATGACAATTAATCTATTGGAAAAAATATTATTCTTTTAATAATAAGTGAATAAACAAATTTTTGGTCGGTAATTTAGAGTAAAAAAAATATAAAGTTTTAACCAAAACACTATACGGATAGCGATTTAAAAATCTGAAAATATTTGGATATATTATTTAAAGTAGATCCATTCGACTTAAATTAAAATAAAATTTTATATTCGAGTAAAAAATATTATTTCGTCCAAATTAAATTACTTCACATCAAAGTAATCATCCAAAGAATAAATTCATTTTAATGTGGGTCCGTCATGACGAACTGTCTCTCTTGTGGGGCCCTCGTAGGGTACATGCAGTAAAATTAAGATTATAATGCCATAACATGTATTTTAAAAGTGTTTAGTATCTATAATATAATCATTTTAACCTTTAAATAATGATAATAATAGTGAAATAATAATTTTTTTTAAATATTTCTTTCTATCCTGAAAACTTGTGCCGTCCCTGGGTGTGTATATTTGGCAACGTTCAGTTTCCGACGATGCGGATGTAAACCAAGTTCCCTTCAAATTTTTTTTTTCATTTATTGGGCTATTTAAAACATATAGGTTTTATTTAGCCTTACAAAAATTACATTGGTGTATTACATAAATTGACGTACATTGTGGTGACATTTGTAATAAAGTGAAATTAATTATATTTTGAGATTACATTAGTTTAAGAAAGAAACGACTCGAATACAAACTGAAATGTTGGGCCCTACAATTATAGATTCGACATTCAAAGAAGGGCTAAGTTCAAGATTTTTAAAATTTTTGATAAAAGCGATTTTATGAATACTATACAGATGACATTGCCACAATACATTATTATACATTTACATATATTGTAACTTTATTAGACGGTTGATAGTGACAGTGTCAGAGCGAGATAGGCTTTTTCTTGGAAACCACGGTAGACTGTTTTCTTTATAGAATTATTTGAAGTATTTTTGCTACTTTGTTAATTTTGCACTATTGATTGACATTTTGGAAGAGAGTACTTAAGGAGTCGGAGTAGATTGAAACATTTTTGTTTTGATGTTTTAAAGCAAGAATTTTTATTTATAGTACGTTGGATATAAGAGTTGATTTCAGTATTAATACAAGCAGAGTAGCAGATTGCTAGTGCGTCGCTTTTAACAAGGTGATCATTGGAAGTATCGTTGCAATTAATTGATTTTATAATTAAATTACCTAAATTAGTTTGCAGTAATACTAGTTAGGAAGGTGTCGTATTTAAAACAATAAGTATTGTAATAATCAGATGAGTTTAGTACATCTACGCATGATTTTAAGTACATAATACATTTAAAGAGTAAATTAGGCTTATTTAGGTAAATACTTTGTTTTTTTGGTGGATAAATGTAAAATTTAACCTATAGATACTGTTGTAAAACAATTTGAATAAGTGAGATATTTAAAAAAAAATAAACACCTAGTTTTTTGTGCGCTCTATGATAGTGGAGAGATTGCTTTCTGCTAAGAGAATTCATTTGGGGGTACTTGTCAGATGAAGCTACCGTAGTCGATAATAGAACGAATGAAACTTTTGTACAGTGCAATTAGTGTTTCGGGGTTGGTACTTCTCCATATGCCACATACTTTATAATATTTAAAGCTTTGGTGCATTTTTTAATAATATGATCTACGTGAGTGTTAAAATTAAGTTTGATTAAATTTTTGTTTCATTTAAACATATTTAAATATTACCTAGGCGGATTATTTATTATTAAAATATAAAAGTTATGTTTTGCAGGATGAGAACTTTATGCTTAATTTTAATAAATTAAATTGGATTATTTTGACGAAGTTCTCAAAAAGCTTAGTAGCTTTTTATAGGAGCAGTGATATCTAGTGTAGATAGTAATGTTATCCGCAAATTTGGATGTTTTAACACATTTAGGGATGGTTTTTGTGATGTTACGATATGAAGAAGGTAGAGTAAACACCATATAAGACACGCATTTATAAACGGATATTATTTCGTTTTCATTCCGCATCAATCAATCTTTTGTATGTAATAAAAGAGATCAATTGAATTATATTAAGAGGACAGCCAATTTTTGCGAGTTTGTGCAACAAAATGTCGAAGTACACTTCTTCGACAGGCTTCCCTAATTGTAATAGTTAGGTTTGCAAGATTATTTAGACAAGATCTGCTTTTACAATCATATTAACCCATGTATCAGAAACCGTTTGAATCAGTGTATTTACAATTCCAATGTGTGCTGTGCACGTTGAAATCATCAAGAAAAATTACTTTATTATTTATATCTATGTTGTTAAAAATTTGATCCCGTCGTTTTTGTCGTAAGACGTAATCCGGAGATCTGTAACACGTAAATATATCAAGAGGGGGCAAAATGTTGTTTGATTTAGATTTAGATTATTATTTAATAAGATCATAAGGTACAACCCCATCTGGCCCTGTCTGATATACAAGTGTTTATAAAATAAAGTATATAAAATAAAATATAAGCAATTAAATTGAAACATTCACAGGTGCAGTATCAAAAGGCGCGATAGCGCCTGGACGCAAGTATGCAGGCGCGTAAGCCCTTATTATACAGCTAACTAACCCCTCAGATTTTGTATATTTTAGTACATTTAAAATTATACTATCTATTTATGCAATTACAAATCTCACATCTATTTTTTATATAAGTTTTCACTTTACATTAAATCCGGTTTGAATTCATAAGTGCATAGTGGAGAAATTCGATGTTATTAAAGTTGCTTGCTGAATTCCGATTCTCGAATTTTTGCTATTTCCACTTTCTTTTTCATTTGATGGTAACAAAAAGAGATAGCGTCATAGGAGATGCGAAAGATAGAAAGAGACCAAAATTTTCCAGCCCGTGAGAGAACGCCTACAGACGTAAAAACTGTTGGCAAGTTGTTTGAGAAGTGGCCGCAAGGGGGAGCTACTGCGCTACTCTCAGCATTACACACATCGTATATATATATATATATATATATATATATAGATATATTTCATAGTGTCAGAAAAAATAATAAAATTATTGTAGGACTTGTAGGACATGACAGGACTAGAATTGAAATGTAAATTTGTAGGATGCTTTTCTGAAAAAATGTTTGTTTTCAATTTAATAGATATTTGTATTTTTAAAAAATAAATACTTGTTGATTCCGCTTTGATTTCAGTACTTTCTATTGCAGAACTTTTTCTGGAGTTTAGGAAATATATGTAAATGTTTAATTAATCACAAATTTACGGTAAGATATACAAAATACTTGTCGATTATGCCGCTTTGATTTCAGTACTTTCAATTGCAGAAACTGTATATATATATAAATATATATATATATATATATATATATATAAAATGTTAAATATAAGTTACATATAAAAAAGGTGTCAACACAAAATACTTGCGGGTTTTGACATCTTCTTGGAAGGTGTTTTTGATAAACTAGTAGATCGAATCATCAGTGGCAGGAGATATATGTATACGGATTATGAATATAATTATAATTATAGAGTCTCGATCGAGCTTTCATCGAGTACAGATGTGTTTACGAGTAGCTCCTCGACAGTGTATAGTCAATGAAAACAAAGTGTTAGTTACAATCACAAATTAAGTACAATACACGCGACGTGAGTGTTTGTTGATTGTGGGCACGGACGCCGTTGCGGCTTGGCCGCATCGGTGCCTCTTGGACAAAATGGCTACAACGAGTGGCGGCTATCCATCATTACCACAAAGTAAAAATACTATTGCAAGTTCCACGAACCACTAGGAAAACCAAGCCCATCGAACCAAATCCATTCCTACTCCAATGCTCTGACTCACAGCCCAAAATCTAAACGTGAAAATGCAATCATTATGGATTCCATGGACGGTCTTACTATCGATGATTACCTTGACGGAATTGAGCAGCTCATAGATTTAAGTGCGATTAGATATATCTCCAAAATTTCCGGCAGCAGAGTGTGCATCTATTTAGCGGACGAAGATACAGTAACTAAACTTAAAAACAAAACAGTGGTAATAAAACAGTTCGCATTAAAAATCAAACCTCTTATAAACAATAATAAAAGAGTAGTGATCTCCAATGTTCCTCCTGTAATCTCTGACCAAGAAATAGTGGACGCTTTGAAAGTTAAAGGAATTATAGTGCTTTCCAAAATGTCTGACTTGCGAGCCAGTTCAGTCAAGCCGGGCAGATCTCACATTATGTCTTTTCGACGTCAGTTCTATGTTAAAGAGGAACAGGATTGTTTATTACCCGAGACACTACAATTTCCGTATAAAGACACTGTATACTGGACATACCTGACTACTGATTCGGCCGCTTGTTTTGTTTGTAAACAGTCTGGGCACATAGCTAAGGCTTGCCCTAATACGAACATTAACGCTAATAATTGACAAGGAGTAATCACCGCAGAAACTGAACAAAAACTCTCTCAAACCAATCAAACTGTAAATACCAACATAACATCACCGAACAAATCAGTGCAAAAAAGAGCTCTCTCCACAACCAGTAGTGATGTATCTAAGCTTCGTAATCCCAAAGTATACCCCCTCAAGTGTACCGAAAACCGACAAATCAAAAGACACGATCTTGGCAGAAAGCAGTGATGCAAAAGAAGAGGAACCGTCTCCCAAGAAATTAGCCAAAAAACGCTTAAGAAAAAAGGCTAAAGCAAATCAAGAATCAAACTCTCTCTCCGAACTGAACGTTATTCAAAATTTAGTCAAAGGTGTGCTCAAATCGCCTGAAAATACAAACGAAGATATAAACAAAGACACCATCACTCCAGAACAATTCCACGAATTTCTAAAAGTTAGCTTTAAGACCTCGAATGGACACATTAAGGCCTTGGAAATCACTGATGATATCCCGTGTGTTATTCAAATTATAGACAAGGTATATCCTTTAATCAACGAGCCTACTGTGAAAGCAAAACTAACTCGACTCAAGAACAAACTCAATAAAGTGAATGGAAATGACAACTCACTAACATTTTACTCCTCCGACAATGACACTGGAACAAATCATAGCACCCATCAAGGTCCAATAATCCTTCTGACAATGAAAATGTTAATGACACAGATATAGACGTAATAGAAGAATATTAAACAAACTAAACAAACTTTCCTTCTTAATTTTCTCTTGCAATGACCCAAGTCTATGACACGAAATTAAACATCGTTTTCTCGAATGCGAGAAGCATACACGACGAAGAAACGAGTTGCAGCTGATACTAGAAGACATCGATATATTTGTATGCGTTGAAAAGTGGCTCACCGACAAAGTAGGTACTTTCCAATACCCAGGTTTTATAACATTCCGTAAAGACAGAACAAACAAAACAGGCGGCGGTATCTTGATTCTATTCCGTAAAAGTATAGCATTTAAAGAAATTGTTAACGTTAAATCCCCTGATGACTCAGTGGAAATTTGTTGCGTGCGAATTACTAATACTGATCCTGCTTTCAATCTGACTGTTTGTTACAAGCCTTCCGGAATAAACCTTAATATAGAACAATGGGTTGACATTTTTACGAAAGTCCCACAAAAGGAATACAACATATATTTAGGAGATTTTAATTCTCATAATGTCGAATGGAACTGTCAAAAGACCGATGTTAACGGGGTAAAACTTTCAGAATGTATTGATAAACTAAATTTAATTATACACAATCATGACGCCATCACTCATACTGATAGCACTTCAATGTCCAATATTGATTTAGCCATAAGTAACAATGCAATCGCAGATAAAATAAATACTTTCATTCATAAACATACTTACGGTTCGGATCACTACCCCATAGAATTAGAATTAAATACACAAAAAACAAAACCGACGCGGTGACGGAGTGGCGGAGACGCACCTCAGCCGGTCACGGAAGTTAAGCAGTATTGAGCGCGGTACCCAAGTGGATGGGTGACGCTCTCAGTCGCTTGGCTTTCGTGGCGGGTTAGGTGTTTTTTCACACTTCACAACGTGAGCGGGAGGTGTGAAACATTCGGTTTCGGTGTCAAGGCCTACGCAATGTGACTTTGACACCCAAAAAGAATGTTTCGAATACACCAGCCAACGGGTGAGGTTCTCCCTGCTTCACAGGTTTCCCTCATCCACGGGCATAACCCCGGGCGAATGCGAGATGGTGGGGTTTTTAAGGGAGGGATAAAGCACCTACACATAGGTGGTAGGTGGACACCGTTAAAGTCCCCAGGGGATAAACGGTAGGAAGTGCCAGGAAAAAAAGGGCACAAAAATCTAGAATAAAAAAAAAATACACAAAAAACAATATACATAAAAGAATCTTTAAGAATCAGTTCTTTAAAAACAAACTGGAGTAATGTCTTAGTAGAACTCGAAGAAAAATACACTCAATTTTTTACTTCGGAATTTGACACCCTACCTCCTGACGGAAGATATACCCTTTTCACAAATATTGTTAGCAACTCTATTAAAACTAACACACCAAGTAAAAGAAAAATTAACATAAACACTCACAGGAATCCAGTTGCATGGTGGGATCAAGAATGTCAAAAATTCAGAGATCTTCGCAATAATTCGTTCCGAATTTGGGAAAAAACCAAACTACTAAGTGATCATATAGAATACAAAAAATTAAGGGCCATGGCCTACAAAACATTCCGTACTAAAAAAAACAATATTACAAAGAATTTACCAAAGCACTTAATCCTCAAACTGACGCAAAATATATTTGGAACACAGCCAAAATATTAAACAATAAATGGGTTAAAATTTCACCAACACATACTTCAGAAAATTTACAAATAGAAAAAAAGGAAATCGTTCTTAATAAAATTTGTCCACCCTGGGTCCCCAATGATCCTCATATATTCCCTGAATGCAGGGAAAACGAGATCTTAGAAAGAGATTTCTCTTTTACTGAATTCAATTTAGCCCTTGACTCTCGAAATTCAAAATCATCTCCAGGATTGGACGGTATAGACTACAACATTCTCCAAAAACTACCAGTGAAATACAAATTAATCCTTCTAGATATTTATAATGAGATGTATCGTACTGGTATCTACCCAAATTGCTGGAAAGACACATTTCTTCACTTTGTAAGCAAGGCTGACGGAGTGAATTATAGACCAATAGCTCTAACATCAGCACTGTGCAAACTGTTCGAAACAATTGTTAAAAACAAATTACAATGGTGGATCGAAACACAGCACATCCTACCCCCTAGTCAAAGCGGATTTCGTAAAGGTCAATCGTGCTCCGATAATATACTAAATTTATCTATAAATATTCAGCAATCACTAAGACGAAAAAAAGAGCTTTTTGCAGTATTCCTCGACGTATGTGGGGCTTTCGACAATGTAGTGAGTGACATTCTGATTCAAAAACTAAGTGAAATTGGATGCCTCAGCTAAAATAGTTAGATTAGTCAAGTTTTTAACATACGAAAGGTATATTCGCTCGCCTATCACAAAAGAGGTCACACACGCCTATAAAGGTGTCCTCGCAGGGGGGTGTACTTAGCCCACTCCTTTATATTATATACGTCTCTGAAATACTTATAAATATTCCTAATACAGTTACTGTCTCCCAATTTGCGGACGACATCGCAATGTTTTCTGAGAATAAAGAAACTCTCGAAAATTTGATAAGTTTTTTAAACAGCGAATTAATAAAACTCGGGTTAGATCTTGCTCCACATAAAACTGTCTTTATAAACTTTAATAATTTAAATATTGACCCTGGAGAAATAGAAATTAAAATAAATAACGAGTGCATAATTAAATCTAACGAATCAGTACGTTTCTTAAAAATAATCTTTGATTACAAATTCACCTTCAAACAACATAACGGGATAATAAACAGATGCCGAAGATCTCTTAATATTGTAAAATATCTATGTGGTACTTGGTGGGGTGCTGATCCGAACACGTTAATTACTTTTTACAAGTGTTTTGTTAGATCGATTATCGAATATGGCAGCTGTGTGTACGTTCCTAGTGGAAAGCATCTTATTAAAAAAATTGACCAAATTCAGTACATGGCGATACGTTTGGGCCTTGGCTACCGTATATCTACTCCCTTAAGCATCCTACTGGCAGAGTCGAAGCTTCCTCCGTTATTTGAAAGAGTGAAGTACCTAAGTTATACTTATCTTACAAAAATCCTTAGCAATGACGCTCTACTTATTAGTAAAACTGTAAATAGCTATTTTTCTAGTGTCATATCCAAGTGCAAAAGAAAACGAAAGAAACTTTTCGAATCTAGCATAATTGCAATCAAAAACTTAAAGGTCCCGCTTTTACTCGCAAACAATTACAATATTTATAACTATGACTTTCGATATCCTCATTACCTCTATTCCGTTTAATAAATCTATAGGTAACCAACTAAAAAACAGTGAAAAACCTAACGCCAAGCTTAATGATTTAATAGATCTGAAAAATGTAGTAGAAATTTACACGGATGGTAGCAAAAACGATATTAAAGAAAAAGTAGGCACAGCGTGCGTAAGCACGACTTTAAATATAACACTGCAAAGAAAAATTGACAATAATGCATCCATATACATGGCCGAGTGTGTTGCAATCAACGATGCAATGGATATGGCACTTAAAAATAGCTATAAAAATATCATGATATTTTCCGACTCCCATAGCGTCTTAAATAACCTCGAAAACTGTAAAATAGATATAAGAATCAATCCTTATATATATGAAATCAAACAAAAATATGTAAAATTTATAAATACTAGAAATAGCGGCATTAAATTAGAAATGATATGGATACCTGCACATTGCGGTATTAATGGTAATGAACTAGCTGACAAAGCAGCGAAGTACGCAAGTGACAATTTGAGTATAGACGAAACAATTAAAATTCCCTTTGATTGTCTCAAGCATCATTTTAAAAGAAACTTATATGAAAATAGTAAAAACTTAATATCAAATATGGGACGAGCAAAAGGTAAACACTATTTCGAAAATTACTATAATTATTGTGAAAATAAGCCGTGGTTCTATAATAAAAAATTGTCAAGAGAAGTCATAGTTTCAATCAATAGGTGTAGAACCGACCATTATAGCTTAGCAGCTTCGCTAGCGAGAATACAAATAATTGACTACCCTAAATGTTTATGTAACTCAGCGGACGAAGACATTGACCATGTACTTTGGCAATGCTCTTTGTACGATACACAACGCGTTAAACTACTGAAGGAATTATATAAGTTAAACTATCAGATGCCAATGAAAGCTTCTGTGGTTCTGTCGAAGCCCGACATCACTGCGTACCAAACAATAGTAAACTTCCTTAACGAATGCGAAATTAAAGTATAAGAATATGTACATACAAGCGAGCGCAAATAACTATTTTGACACATATGTGAAAATGCATACTGTAAGGTACTGTAATTTACCAACGCTTTCAACTCAACTATGTATTTAATAAATACTGTACCAATAAGCAAATAAATCTCTTGTAAGATTTGAAGCTTTCAATAAAAAAAAAAAAAAAATATAATTATATATGATTTAACTAATTCCTTCACCCAATACACACAAATTCCAATTAGTTCTGTCTAGCTCCATTAGGTATCTGAAAAGTTTTGATTTACAGTTTGTCCCGGGTTAATAACGAGGTATTTCCTAAAGCTTTGAGTTAGAGCATGTTGACGTACTCAGCATGCAAAGCAAAGACTGTACACTATTCGTGAGTTGCCTCGCATGTCAGGTCCAATTTAGTGTAGAAGAAATCCAGACTCCTAAGCACTTGAGAGAAAAGCCTCACTGCCAAAGAGTATCACTTTAGCTTTATTTACATTTAGGGCTAAACCATTTATACAAGTCCAGTTCGCCACTGCTGATGCATCAAGACTAACTTGGGTAATGCCTTCTTCCAGATTTTGTGTGGTAAAAACTCTATTTTCTTTAATTGTCTATAATTATTGTCGAATACGAACTCAGCCTATCTGACGGTGGCGCCACTTCTGCTTCCAAATTTTTGAGTGGCAGTTTTATAAAGCTACCGGTACGAACTCCCCTTAAGGGGATGTCGGAGCTATAGTAGCACTGCGATTAAGTAGCGAATTCGACAATAAACGTACTTCAAATATAAATTATAAAAGTACAGCTTCTTTGGGCTGTTGAAAGGTACTTTCGCCCCCCCCCCCCAGCTTTGACTAAAATTGAGGTAAATACGTTATTACGCTTGTGAGCAAATGTTAATTGTTTTAAATAAATGTGAAATACGTCTTGCATGTCATTCATTGTTTAGAGTAGCAACTCGTATTGCACATTTCTTTGAAAAGATAAACATTCGCTACCAAGTGCAATAGCTTAGTTATCTCAATTTTAGTCATAGCTAGAGGGGAATGTATCTTACAACAGCCCAAAATAGCTGTAATTTTTAAAATTACACCTAAACGCAGCGCCACTGAGATCAAGTGGCTATCGACGGAGGTAATAGCTCCGACATCCTCGAGATATCCAAGAACGTAAACAGCGGCTAAACCATATCACCATCAGATGAACATCAGATGTAATTTAGGGAGCCCAGTAATATACTTCCAACAAATACTCACGTGACTGATTCATATGATTATTGGTACCATCTCCGGCAGCTTTAAGTTCAGGACAAACAGCAGATATATTCCTGGTTAATTATTTTCGCGTTTCTTCTCACAATTGCACGGATGCCAACTCATCCAGTCGCTGATCTGTACGCATTTCATGATTCTCCAATCGCAGAAGAAAAACATCGGTCGTCTGACGTTTGTCGAGTCTGTCTATTCAGATAGTTCACTTATTGTTGCATATTGAAGTCGGACTTGCTCTGAAAGGTTAGTCAATTTAGTATCTACGTTTTTTTGAAAGATTAGATAATTCTGAATGTAAGTCTTGTGCGAAATATGACAACCAGTCGGGTGAATCTGCCATACTTAATAAGGTTTGACTAGCGGAGGGTAGTTTGGAGTATTTGAAAGCCTTCGCCGATAGTTATCGACTTGCTCCACTGGCACGGAAGTTAAGGTGAATATTGCAAAACTCGGCAGAGTTATCCTGCGTAACAATATTATCGATATTAAAAAAAAGCCAAGTTTATACGAATTAGAATAATAATGCTACCACCTCTTCCATGCATTCTGTCCCTTTTGTAGGTAATAAATTCTGGAAAGGAAGCGTTGTCTTTGTTTGAGAGTCAGAATTCCACGCAGATGCATAAATTCAAATCTTTAAGTTTTCGCTGGCAGTTCACTGCATCGTTGTGATAAAATTCGTGTATTCCAGAACACAATTTTGTAATAGGTTTTTTTTTAAATCAGAGTTCATGGTATAATAAAATGATATAAAGTAAATTATTTTTCAGTGGATGAATTGCTGTACGTAAGCTATCGATTAGAGCTGTTTAGTTTTTTTAACATTCTTATGATACGATGTTCCAATCTCTTTTCTACTGTTGAGCATGTTGATGAATGTTTCAGATGAGAAAGGATGAGGCTCTGTAATGCTCTGGACATCAGATTTACCGTAGGAGTCATCTAGAAATTTTACTAAGGTAGAAAAATTAGTGTCGTGTATGATTCCATTTACGTTGAAAAAGTTAAAGGCCAGTTGTTATAGAGTTCCAGAATGAGGTTGTGTTCCTCTGCTGTTTTTAGCTTTTTTAATAGACTGTTTAAAACTACTTTCACTGTCAGTTTTACGTAAATGCGGTATTAAGTTATTTTGATTCTCGAAAATTTCGTCATGTGTTTATCCAAGTTATTACAATTCATCGGAGCTCTGTGTTCATTGATTATTACATTGCCTGTCACAGGAAGAGAAATGGAAGATGAGATAGTAGCGGGAGAAGGAGTAATAAAATCTTCGCTAGGTTAGGTGTTTTTACAGTACATAGATGTATGCCCTTCTTCCTTACAAAAAAAAAACAGGATAACTTATCGCTGAAGAAATAAATACAGTAGATTATGTCTTCGTGTAATAATTGATAAGATTTTGGAATTCTATTTTTATCAGCAGGATCAGTATAATCTTGTCTTCTATGGCTGAGTAAATGTGTGTAGCCTTATACCATTTAAATCAGTTTTAAGGCGTGTAATTTGTGATTTAGGTATAACTCGAAGTTCAGTTAATATATTTATAATTTTACTGTTAGGTATACATGAATGGACATTTGATATCAAAATGCGGTTGGTTTGCGAATTCAGCAGTCTAATTTCTAGCAAGTTTTTTGATGAGTGATTCGGCTTTTTCTTCGGAGTTCAAATAAATTATACATATCCGATTATGCAAAATTCTAGAAAATTGATACTAAATTAGCTGGACCAGCAATACCTTCTATGACTAGTGCATAATCGAGAATAATAAAGCCATCTATGAAATCAAGGACAATTGCTTGGTTCCCAGCATGGCAGACTTCTTCTTGTGCTACTGAGGAATAAGCAGCTGGTGTATTCAGAACATTGTTGAGATTTGTAACAGATGAGATTACATAAGTGCCACCAAAAACAGTCATTGTATGTTTTTTTATCAAAAATGGGATAACTCCCCTCTAATGTAATGTAAAATTCACAGTCACAAAATGCAATGAAACTCGCGTGATTGAAGTTTAGAGTTCGAACAACCGAGAAATTTCACGGTTCCATAGATTCCACCTTGTATTTACAAGCACGTCTTATCGCGACGAGCACTCAAACGAAGCTCATCGCTTTTAATTTTGTCTAGTAAACATTTGAACATTGTAAGTAAGTAATGAGTTGTAGATTAAGTCCTCAGACTACAGACCCCATAAGAAACATTATTGAAAAGCTGGAAATTTCAATTTTCTTTACATATTTTTATTTTTCATTTCTTATTTACAAAAACCAATTTAAGTTAAGTGGAATACCAGTTCTACCTATAAAAAGAAGATTTTATACATGTACTTCTCTTATAGAGAATAAAGTTGGACTCGGTTGGACCCCGTATTTGAGGAATTTTATTATAAACATTTATAATCATGAATGAATATATAATTAGTAATTATACAATTACCTTTACAAAATATTATATGAAAATATCGTACATATGAAATACAAATACGTAAAGAATGGCACAGTTTTAATTATTACGGTTTCGAATATATCTGCTTGTTTTTATGTATTCAAATTTCTAAAAGAATGTAAGCTTAACGTACAAAGCTATCAAGGCATCAATAAAAGAAATTATTTTGTAACCAAAAGCAAATCACTAAATATTATTTCGTAATTTAACTTAATAATATTGAAATAATGTGTGTAATAAATTAATTGCAGCGGTGAAGAAATGGCATCTGGACCACGTATATATGAATACACACGCAAAATGAATTTATTACTTACTGTGAATCCACATTCGACCTAAAAAAAATCCGCTTTAGACCCATAGAACACCATAGACTTATGATAAAATCGTGGATTGTATTTAAGTATTAAATAGTTAAACGTACTACATTATACAAAAAATAAAATATTCCAACTATACAATTTTGCATATTTCAAATATTTTTTTAATGCACTTAAATTGATTACAAATTTATTTTTGAAGCATTAAAAATATTTGTCTTTGTTTGGACGGATACAAAGCTAGTTTAGAAACTGGTATATTATTATGCACTTTTGCTATAAACATAACATTTTTATCAATTAATAAATATAACACAAATTAATATAGAATACAAATACTTTGATCTAAAATTTCGTTATGATTTTAAGAGAGATATTTTCTTGCTTAAAGAAATGCAAAAGTACTTGATATTTTAATTTAAGCAGCAATTATAAAATTTAAATGAAAGCTGAAGTAACTGTAAAATATAAATGAAATGTAAGCACCAATACTTATGTTTTCGGTTTATTTATGCAAGATGAAGTAATTTAAAGAAAATTCTTTCGCATGTAGTTACATTTACGTTAAAATTTCTCCTAATATTTATGTTCATTACTTCTTACATAAATTGACGTGTCAAAATTTAATTTTTTGTTTAATTATTTGTGTCAATTTTCATTGAATAATTAAAATATAATTTTCCATTTAAAATCTAAATTAAGTTTTTGCGTATATCCAGTTTTGATAAAGTATTTCTATTTTGAACGTATAATAAATGAAACTATTTCCATTCAACCTGGTTGTCACTTCTAAAATTGAACTTTTGTAAATGAATTTATTAAAAAAACGTAAATATAATCGGAAATGTGATCGTTTGTGAAATAAATAAAAACATTTTTCTAAATGAATTATTACAACTTATTATAATAATATTGATTTTAAATATAATCGTTCATATAGAATTACAGGTGCAAAACTAAGTAACAGTAATATAAAATTAATTGTCTAAAATATTATTAATAGTAAAAATCACTTTAAACTCTACGTGTAGAAAAATAATACTAAACAAACGTTTTGTAAATAAAAAAAATTAATAATAAACATATAAATAAATGTGTAAATTTACATTAATTATTTTGTTTCATATATCAGAACTGAACAAAGTTGCGGTGGTTTCAATAAAGTATTCTTACAGATACGTCATAAAAAAATTTGAAATAGATATAACAGTGTATTTTTTATTAATTTTGACAGTGATTGAAATTATCTTACCGCTTGTATTATTCCATGTTTTGTAAAATTAATTACATTTAAATTAATTATAAAGTATATTTTATGTCACGTTTCAATATCGTTATGTTACTTTTGTCTTATTATTATTTCAATGTCGCTCTTCTTATATTTCCAAGTCGATGCTAATAGAGTACGGAGGTCATATACAATGTCTTTGTTAAGAAAGCACTTGCGGTAAATACCTTCCTCAGTGGTGGTTGTATCAATCGACAGAGACGGGGAATCGAACCCGGAACACCTTCAGGTGCGAATCCACCACTGTGAACCACGATCGAGCTACCGCAGGCCTCTTATGTTATATTAAATTATATTGCACGGTATCTTATAGTTAACTAGATTTAGATTTATACAGAAATTCAGTAAGATTATTTAATATTATTGCACATTTTCTATTGTTGCCACGAGGCACTGTATTAATATGTAGATATTTGTTTGTTCAGCATCTACAAATTAATATGTCAGTACAACTATTAAGCATATATATTCTATAAGATTACTAAGATATTCTGAATTATCATCCTCTAGAAAGTAAATTTAATACATTGAATTTGTATCGTGTTTCAATGTGCAATATAAAAAAGTAAATAAAGTTAAAAGTAAGATAATATAAAAACTAGTGTATTTATTATCCAGACACCTACAAGATGTTTAATGGATAACACTGTGTTTAATAGACATTAAAGCTAAAAAGAATATAATAAGAAAAATAATAGAGAATAAGAGGCGGGGTGGGGGAAGGAGAGAAGGGGGGCGTGCTTGCAAGAAGAGAAGCGATGGAAAAAGAGGACGAGAATAAAAAGATTCAGCGCATTAGGTAGGGAAAATTAAAGTGAAAAAGCTTAAAAGTTCGAGTATATGGGAGGGATGTAGAGAGGGGAAGCAGAACTGAGGGTCTCGTCGGCTAAACGTGCGCGGCGTGCACTGGACGCATGTGATTGATTGATGTAGTAGCGCCGTGTAGTTATACCGTTTACAACCAATCAACGTTGTTGCAAAAATTTTTCTCGCACCGCTTAGTGCTGGCTCGCGGAGAAGAGGTGCCGAGAGTAAAATATGTATTCCTATTACACCTGGCTAAATTGCTTTGTGCGCGTTTGACATGCATTTTTCTTGCCTTGGCAACTCTCTTATAATTCACGACGGAGAGATACAACAGGGAAAATAACAGGGAAAATAACAGGAAAAATTTTAAGGAAACTCTTGTAATTTATACTATAATCAACGCACAAAATTTTAATCGAGTCGTATATACGTGAACAAGAAATGGCTGAAAATGTCATCAAATGAAAGACTTTCTATAAAAGAAACTTGTTCACAGTTTCATACGTTTTGTACATAGTAGAATTTAATTTTTTTCATCAGATACGTTTAGAAAATTGTTTAATATCATTTGAAAAAGGTGATAGAATTATTGTATTAAATCGAGACCCAATCTATAACTTATTTATTCTGAACATTAAACTTTTAATGATAAATTTTGTCTTTCTGATTCTGATATAGACATAAACATTTTAAAATATTAAGTAACGTTTTAGTAACTTTTGAACAAATTTTCAAGATACGAAAAATACTGCTTTAGAAACATTTTACCTTCAAACTTTCAAATCCTTATTCTATTCACAAAGTAACAAAAGCAAAACTTACATTCTCCGTGCTTCGCTCAATGTTTCATTTCTGACACAGTAAAAGAAGTTTATTTTATCCATTTTACAAAATCACAATCGTATTGATGAAACTATAAAAATAAATGACAATTTAACACAATTAATTATCTCATATAATTAATAACAATAATATTAAAAAATTGTGCAATTAAATGAATTATTAATTAAATAATTATTTATAATTTATTATAATAATTTCGTAGACAAAATCATTTGGTTCATATATTTGAATCTAAAATTTTGATACATATTCATTAAATTCCAGTTCAAATATAAACCATGAAAATGCAGGTGTAGTTGCCAAGTAGTTGCCATGTAAGTTCTGTCTATCTAGAAATACCCAGAGTGACAGTTAGTTGGAACATGTGAGAATAAGAGTAAGAGGCCGCATGAAAGCGAATTAGTAAGAGATAAAGTGTGAGAGTGAAAGATGAAATAAATAGGTAGATGATGAGGTAAATGTTACATTTATTGCAAAAACTTAATTGCAACACATTTATTTTAAATTAAGAATATCACCAAAAATGTTATAGAAAAATGATATTAGTATGTTGCATTCCCGTTAAATATAACAATTTAGTTTTCTTTAATTACTAATAATGAAAAAAATTAAATAAAATCGATTTTGCTAAATAATAACTGATTCTAGAAAAAAAATTTACAAAATACACATGGAAAACTTTTTAATAAAATCCATTTGCTTGGAATCTCATGCAAGCAATATTACTTACTATATAAAAAAGGAACAATTAAATTAAATAATAATTTTGCATGAGTATATCATTGTATTTCAATATTATATTTAAAAAAGATAATAGATTAGTATCGCATTTTTACCATATTCCGCGAGAAAACCGGAAACCATATTGATTTTATTACAATTATAAAATATTACTGTATTTTAAAATACTTGTAATCGATTTTAAAAGTCTACATTTTATTAAAATCATTAATAAGGTTTGAATTCAATTAAAATTTGAGTATTTTATATTCGAAGTACATATATGTATATTGCGTTTTATACATTTTTAGGCACAATTATTACACGGAAGTGCCTTATATTTTCATTACCGCAAAATATGTGATACGACAAAAAAAGTATATATTTTGAGATAAAAATAGAATTTATGTAACTTAGAACTCATCCAAACCTCTCCCTAAAATGTGTGTATGGTTTATGTCCACATTATCTCCACAAAAATAGTCTTCTTACTTACATAATGAATTTAGACAAAATGTGCGACTCAAAATTATAAAACTTTTTCCTATGCAACACTTTCTGATTTGAGCAATATTTTTAAAGATACGTTCATGAAAACTATGCATGTAAACAAGTCAATCGAAAAATTCAGTCAATTTCTACTGATTTGGCTAAAATGTATTTTTATAGTAACTTCTAAATATTACTGTCGTTTATTTTTTAAAACATTTAACGATCGTGCCTGGAATATGCAAAAGCGTATAGCTTCACATATTTCGGCCCCTCTAGTTAATGGTATAAATCTAATGTTGAATCAATATTCAGATGAATTTCCAAATATATAATTTGTTGATACTTTTATATAAATGCATGATTAAATTTCTAAATTAACGTATGTTTTCTAAGTTTTATGAAAGCTAAACCATTACAATTAGATTTATATCATACAGTTTATATGGAAAATAAAAATTATAAATAACGTAATGTTTAAGAATTGTCAATTTTGTACTATAATATGATAATTCTGTAAAATTGTGTATCTTCATTATGTACTGCATGTCAATCATGTAGTAAAGAAAGTTGACAATATTTATTATTCATTTTTTATCGATATGCGAGACTGAAATTGCTTGTAGTGATAAGTGTACGCGATAAGTATGTGACATAAACATGGCTCTTTATGCCCTCATAGAGCTTGAATGGCTTGACGGATTGCGATCATCGTGCAAGTGACATTAAACGCATAAAATTTATTAAAACGTAATAATAGCTATCTGTTTCACTTAGTACTTATGCTCCTTCACTAATAACACCTATAATGCAGTGCTAGTTAAAAAGTATTGTGTCACATGGGTTAACTATAAAGCCGAATTAACGTCATATGATTACTACAAATCTATTTTATAGAAAGAAAAAAAACCTATTTTACGTAATATTATTATGATTAAAAAAAATTAAAATTTATATTGCTTTGCCCTGGATAATTAAAGGGAATTCGATAAAAACTGAAGTTTAATCCTGCAGGATCAGCTGCTTTCAAAGCAAGTGCGAGGAGGTTTCCGAACCAACTTTCTTTTCATCCCTAACGGTTAATTCTTGGTACGCACTTAAACTTGGTTTTTCTCCCTCGTATACAGTCTAATTCTTCAGTTGCTTTCCCATACACATAGACTTTTGTCACAATTAAAGTTCAGGAGATGCCAAGTATTTTCTATTAACATTCTTGGTTAACCCAGCATGCGTAAAATAACCGGCGCAATTGCCGCATCAGCCTCCTCTTCCACTTTTCGGTACCTTGCTTGCGTCGTTGTATTGCGTCTGGAGGAATGTCAGCGGTCTCGGAACGGTACGAGAAATACCGAGAGAGAATGAAAAAGAGAGAGAGAGAGAGAGAGAGTGAGTGAGAGGGTAGGAGGGGAGGGAGGGAGGTTTGAATTAAAGCGGACACGCTATTCGAGACAGCTCTGGGAAAACGCACTAATGAATTGTACAGTAGAGTTTTGCAGCACCCATAACTTGGTGAAGTTTCGCGACTTACGATCTGTACTCAAAACTTGCCACTGCTAATTTTAGCACCTCGAAAAATTTAATGTATATTACACCAGCCCTCGATCTCGCACTACATAGCTTTTTTTACATTTTAATAATATTATTAAACATTTAAGATTGTCAACACAATTATGCAGAGAGTATTAGTAGATTTTGTCTGATGTACTCGTGAAATTATTTTTTTTAAAGCATTGTAAGTTTTACTATATATAAACTTACATTAATAATGTATATATTATCAGTACCAGATTGTATGTAATATGTAGATCAGAATAAATGAATTGACGTGGATCTTATTCTAATTCTATAGAATATGTTTCATAATACAAACTCTAGTTTAAAATTTGTACGTCACTATAGTCAATTTTTGTAACTAATCAACTATAAGAGCTATAAAAAGTCATTTAAAATGGAAAAGCTACTACTTTTCAATTTATTTTTATTTACTAATTTATCAGTTTACAGTATAATGAAAATTAAAACACACGCATGCACGCACGCACGCACGCACGCACGCACGCACGCACGCACGCGCGCACACACACACACACTCATATATATATATATATATATATATATATATATATATATATATAAAACGCAAGGAAACTGAAAAAATGTAATAATTTTTTTGTACGTGCTTACATGCATGCTTGTACAAGTTCGTATTATTATTAAACCGTATGCCGGTGAAACGCCTAAATATAAATGCTACGGACCAAAATATCATATGAATTATATTCAAGATATGTAAATGTAACATTACTTGTAGAGATTCCGAAGAAATTGCAATAAATTTAACGTCAGTGGTATTGAAGTTACAACATACACTAAAATTTATTTATATATTTTTCGAATGAAAATCTTTGCTATCTGTCATACGCTGTCACTGTAGACGCGCGACGTATGAAGACGATAAGAAGCACCGTCCGCGGTGGCTTATAGGAAGAGCGCCCGACTTGCAAGCAAGCGCTCCACGGATCGACTATCAAGCTCGTCACCTTTCTACGATTTATTCCTACGTAACAACCTATACCTATAGAACGTTATTCATTATTTAAGATATACATAAGAAATATTTTATAATCACCTCAACTTTTCGTCTTTGTTGTTCACTATGAAAATATGTACAAATAAATTAAGAAATATAACAAATAAATTGATTATTCAAAGGTATATTAAATCTGGATGTATGAAAACACTATACAAGAGTCAAAGATATCAAATCGGCGATATACCTTATTTATGATTCAATATTGCAAACTCACGCGTCTACTTCGACATTGATCGATCATTTATAGAATGTTCACTTAATTAGCCATCAAATATACCTGTGGCAAAGGAACGAAGTTATGGTATAGGATGTAATGCAGAGTGAATATGCTTTGAAATCTCGAAGCTTTGAAAATTTGAAATTTGGCATTACGTGCATATGTGATATTATTATTTATTTATATTTCGCTGGTTTAGCACAAATTTTTTAAAATCTGGTATGTGTACAGTAATCTACTGTGATATGCCATATTATTCTATAAATTAGCCCTCTATACTATATTATTTTTACTTATTATACGAGAATAATTGAACATTCTTGTAAATATATAGTTAAAAATAGGTTATATTGAAATCATGTAAAATATAGAATTGTTTAAACTAAGAAAACCACATTTCTTCTTGAAATATCTATTAACAATGTATTCATTTTGCATTTTATTTATTCCAAAAATACGAATACGTGACTAAAAGAAAAAAATTTTAATTTACAATACATCAGTCAAACAAAATAATTATATATTATTTGAACTCATCAAAATAATACTTAATATTAAACAATACATGTGTAACGTTTGATTAAAGTTGGAGAGCTTCATTTGATTAGAATTGTTTCTTAATTACAAAGACTTCAATGTAATCAAAAGATTTATGAAAACATAGTACATTTAAGTTAGCGATGGAAATATCCCTTAACGCATCTAACGTGCATAACCCAGTAAAGCTATTTGTATAATAATTATTCAAATCTTTTATGTTCATTTTTTTAAATATTTTTACGACGTTAATTAAAAAAATAAAGATATTCGAACTAAAACTTTTTACTAGAATTATGAATCCAAGTATTTTTTTTCATTATTGTAGTGAATTCAGAAGAAAATTATTTATTTTTATTATCAAACACAATTATCTAATCTAATTGTTTAATTCTATCAGATTTTGAGATACTTCTTCAATCATTTTTGAAAAATAAGTATTTTATTGATATATCGAATTCAAACTCCAATGTTTTTATTTTTCAAAAATTTAATACATTTAATGTCGCATTGCTGGGCTATAAATTTTTTAATTCTGTACAATTTTTTCATTCTTTATTACGTTGCTTCTAAGATGCGATAAATAGTGAAAATAAGAAAGAAGGGACGGAATAAATTCGTAGACACTCTGGCGAACCCGCAAGAATGTTTTATGCATTATTTCTCACTGAGAAACTTCTTCTCTCTTTTGCGTTAGTGCGGTGTATATATACATCAAATGTATATATATATATATATGTGTGTGTGTGTTGTGTGTGTTGTGTCTGTGTGTGAGTGTGTGCCTTTGTGTGCGTGCCGTATGTATGTGTGTATACAGAAAATCGTAGCAGATTCAATACAAATGCTCTTTCGAGATATAGAAAAACTTAATAATAAAAGAATTTATATAGTGTAACTAATATATTATAATAAAAGGAGATTAAAAGTCGTTTGACGCCGAGGTCAGTTAAGTTACTTATTCTACGCAGGAATCAAGAGTATTCTTTGAATTTTATGCCCTGTGAATTACGCTTTCAGCCACAATGCTTTACACGCGTCTGAGAAGTAAAACGAGCTGTAAATTTTACGGTGAGTCTACATCGAATTTCGTTGAAATAAGTGAAGGTGGCTTTTCATTCTCTAAATGCTACTGCTTGAATTCTATTGCCTTTTCGATTTTAGCGTATTCTTCCAGAAATCGATCGAGTTGTATATCAAAACAATAAATATATATACTAATTTTCAAATCTTATAAAATGAATAGTTAAATTTAATTTATTTTTTAAATATCTCCAGTAAAAAGTTAATTTTATTGCCAGTCGATGTTAATAGTATTATTTAATAAATGGATTATAGAATAAGGAGGGTGAATAAGTTATAAATGTAGACTCGACTAAGTAATAAAATCAACAAAAAATATAGTCAGTATTTCTTTCTAGTTCAAATTATGTGTCAATTATTAAAAGAAATAAAAACAGCTGCTTCCTGTGACTATTATAAACGAATATTAATTTTAAAAACTGTCATAAAGCTTCAGAATTTATAGTACACTCATATGTGTATTATTGTTAATAGTAGTAAAGTGTATTTGTTGTTTTAAATTCTATTTATGTATAAAGAGAAACTATGAGATTATATTCAATTTATATAAAAAAATGTGAAAATCAAAATACCTTTATATAAATAAATATAGAAATTATGTCTACACTGAAAAAAAAATTTATTTGAATTAACCAAATCATTTTGTTGAACAATAAACAACTAAATATTTATTTAATACAAATGAAATTTAATTGAATGAAATAAATATTTAGTTAAAATGACATTTTTGATTTATGTAAATGTGTATTTAGTTGTTCAAGTATAATTTATTTGAAATACTAAACATATAGTTACTCGAAACAAAGATTATTAGAAACGAATAAATTAGTTTATTGTAATTATTATATGACGCTTAATAAATATTTAGTAGAAACAACTAATATATACTTGTTCACAACAAAAAATTTATTTGGAATAATAAATTGATTTATTTGAAATTGTTATTCATAATTATAATACGTTAATAAATATTTAGTAAAAACAAATAAATATATACTTGCTCACAACAAATGATTTATTAAGAATTAATAAATTGATTATTTAGAATTATTATTCAAATTATTATACGCTTAATAAATATTTAGTAAAGCAAATAAATATATATACTTGCTCACAACAAATGATTATTACGAATTAACGAATTTTTAAATAAATATATATGCAATATTTATTACAATTAAATAAACCGTTTGTTAAAAATAGTAGTTTCAGATAACGTCCACTAGGTGGATCCAGGTTACACGCAAACGACTAACTTTCTCGTGATTAGTATATAAGAAAATTTTAACAACTTGCAGAGTATGTGCGTATACAATTGTACCGAGCAATGTGCGAATAATAAATGCGTTTATTTCCGAGTGCGATAAATTATATGTAAATTAAGTCATGCGTTTAGAAAATAAAGCAACGAAGAAGAAATTTGGTGATTGAAACAAACTCCTAAAAATTATTCCCAGTAAGTATCGTAAAACATTAATACTACTGTTAATACAGTATATTAGTCAGTGAAAACAAAATAATAATTCATTTGAATAAAAAAAATACATTATTAAAACTAAGAAATAGTTAATTTGAATGAGCAAATTATTTCTTGGCAAGGATAAAATCGAATACTGAAAAACAAAGAAATATCTCTTGAGATCGAAGAAATATTCCATTACAACATTGAAATATTTCATTTAAATTGGAGAAATATTTACTTCAGTCACAGAAATATTTCCTTGCAATGATAACATTGAATATTGATGTCAAAGGAATATTCTTTTAGTTCAAAGATATATTTCTTTAAAACTAAGAAATACTTTATGGTGAATGGAAGAAATATTTACTTGGACGAAAGAAATAGTTCTTCAAACCCATGAAACGATTTACGAAAACACAAACAAATGATCAGTTCAATTACATAAATATTTCATTGCTTTAAATTAAATATAAAGTTGGTTCTATTAAATATTCTTAAAATTGAGTAAGTTATTTCTTTGATTCAAAGAAAGCATTGTCACAGGCGTATTGAACAAAATTATTTCTTTGAATCAAAAAATTTTCTTTGTTATTACTAAATTTTTTTTCAGTGTACAATATAACTGCGTGTATAAATATATGTACTACGGTAGAACCCCTGCTCGCTTCACTCGATAACCCCGTATAAGAACAATTATATATTTATTTAAGTTTAATATATAATAATAAGTAATATAATAATATATATAATATAATAATAAGTTTAAATTAAGATTTAATTTAAAAAGTAATAGAGAGCAAAGTATTAAAGAACAGTTAATCCCTACTTGTTACACTCGTCAACCACTTGAATTTAACGCAAAAATTAATGTATACGTGTTTAAAATGTAGAATATATTATATTTTATTGTTACAAACCCTAACATCTGCTTTAAAAGATTAAAACGGTTCAAAAAGAATTTTATAACTTAATACTTATACATTGATTATTTAAAAAAATATACAAATTCTTACAGAATTAATTTAATATTATCGATATAATTTTAAAATTAAAGTGTTTAGTAGCCTTCAATTTGAGTCCGATATCCGACAATTCGAATCCGACATACAATTCCTTTACATAAATAAATATAGAAATTATGTCTACAATATAACTGCGTGTATAAATATATGTACTACGGTAGAACCCCTGCTCGCTTCACTCGATAACCCCCTTATAAGAACAATTATATATTTATTTAAGTAAATAATAAGTTTGAATTAAGATTTAATTTAAAAAGTAATAGAGAGCAAAGTATTAAAGAACAGTGAATCCCTACTTGTTACACTCGTCAACCACTTGAATTTAACGTAAAAATTAATGTGTACGTGTCTAAAATGTAGAATATATTACATTTTATTGTTACAAACTCTAACATCTGCTTTAAAAGATTAAAACGGTTCAAAAAGAAATTTTATAACTTAATACTTATACATTGATTATTTGAAAAATATACAAAATTCTTACAGAATTAATTTTAATATTATCGATATAATTTTAAAATTAAAGTGTTTAGTAGCCTTCAATTGGAGTCCGATATCCCGACAATTCGAATCCGACATACAATTCCTTTACATTTTCACAAATGTCCATATATAGATATGGACGGTTAGTATTGAATAACGAATAATAATTTTTAATCACCCTGCATATATGTTTGAGACCCACTTTTATATACCTATATTCTACCCACACGCATACACCACTTTCCAGCTATATCCACATCCAAACCCATTCTTCCACACTCACATCCAATTCGAAACGAACCAACCCATATTCACTCACAACCGCACCCTCACATACCCATATGTCCCCACCCATACTCGCTTCTAAGCCCACTTACCTGCATCAACGAACGCACGCCCCCATCCACCCACCTACACCCATCATCACACACATCCATTTCTAAACCAACCACCCATACCTACCCTCATACACCCCTATCCGCTTCTAAATCTTGCACCCAAACTGTCTCACCTACACATATCTTCGTATACCCACATCCACTTCCATTCTATAATATACTCTGCATGTGTAAGTTCTATCACTTATAGGGTAGAATACACATGATTCAAAAAGACCACACTGTGTAAACGAAATCTATAGAGGCCCCCGGCGCGGTCACTGTTTCATCAGAAATTTCTAAATTCTGGTAAAATAGGATAAGTTTCTGAAGTATATGCAAGTAGTATATATACTTGCTCACAACAAATGATTTATTACGAATTAACGAATTTTTAAATAATATATATGCAATATTTATTACAATTAAATAAACCGTTTGTTAAAAATAGTAGTTTCAGATAACGTCCACTAGGTGGATCCAGGTTACACGCAAACGACTAACTTTTCTCGTGATTAGTATATAAGAAATTTAACAACTTGCAGAGTATGTGCGTATACAATTGTACCGATGCAATGTGCGAATAATAAATGCGTTTATTTCCGAGTGCGATAAATTATATGTAAATTAAGTCATGCGTTTAGAAAATAAAGCAACGAAGAAGAAATTTGGTGATTGAAACAAACTCCTAAAAATTATTCCCAGTAAGTATCGTAAACATTAATACTACTGTTAATACAGTAGTATTAGTCAGTGAAAACAAAATAATAATTCATTTGAATAAAAAAATACATTATTAAAACTAAGAAATAGTTAATTTGAATGAGCAAATTATTTCTTGGCAATGATAAAATCGAATACTGAAAACAAAGAAATATCTCTTGAGATCGAAGAAATATTCCATTACAACATTGAAATATTTCATTTAAATTGGAGAAATATTTACTTCAGTCACAGAAATATTTCCTTGCAATGATAACATTGAATATTGATGTCAAAGGAATATTCTTTTAGTTCAAAGATATATTTCTTTAAAACTAAGAAATACTTTATGTGAATGGAAGAAATATTTACTTGGACGAAAGAAATATTTCTTCAAACCCATGAAACGATTTACGAAAAACAAACAAATGATCAGTTCAATTACATAAATATTTCATTGCTTTAAATTAAATATAAAGTTGGTTCTATTAAATATTTCTTAAAATTGAGTAAGTTATTTTCTTTGATTCAAAGAAATCATTGTCACAGGCGTATTGAACAAAATTATTTCTTTGAATCAAAAAAATTTTCTTTGTTATTACTAAATTTTTTTTTCAGTGTACAATATAACTGCGTGTATAAATATATGTACTACGGTAGAACCCCTGCTCGCTTCACTCGATAACCCCGTATAAGAACAATTATATATTTATTTAAGTTTAATATATAATAATAAGTAATATAATAATATATATAATATAATAATAAGTTTAAATTAAGATTTAATTTAAAAAGTAATAGAGAGCAAAGTATTAAAGAACAGTTAATCCCTACTTGTTACACTCGTCAACCACTTGAATTTAACGCAAAAATTATGTATACGTGTTTAAAATGTAGAATATATTATATTTTATTGTTACAAACCCTAACATCTGCTTTAAAAGATTAAAACGGTTCAAAAAGAAATTTTATAACTTAATACTTATACATTGATTATTTAAAAAAATATACAAAATTCTTACAGAATTAATTTTAATATTATCGATATAATTTTAAAATTAAAGTGTTTAGTAGCCTTCAATTTGGAGTCCGATATCCCGACAATTCGAATCCGACATACAATTCCTTTACATTTTCACAAATGCCCATATATAGATATGGACGGTTAGTATTGAATAACGAATAATAATTTTCAATCACCCTGCGTATATGTTTGAGACCCACTTTTATATACCTATATTCTACCCACACGCATACACCACTTTCCAGCTATATCCACATCCAAACCCATTCTTCCACACTCACATCCAATTCGAAACGAACCAACCCATATTCACTCACAACCGCACCCTCACATACCCATATGTACCCACCCATACTCGCTTCTAAGCCCACTTACCTGCATCAACGAACGCACGCTCCCATCCACCCACCCACACCCATCATCACACACATCCATTTCTAAACCAACCACCCATACCTACCCTCATACACCCCTATCCGCTTCTAAATCTTGCACCCAAACTGTCTCACCTACACATATCTTCGTATACCCACATCCACTTCCATTCTATAATATACTCTGCATGTGTAAGTTCTATCACTTATAGGGTAGAATACATATGATTCAAAAAGACCACACTGTGTAAACAAAATCTATAGAGGCCCCCGGCGCGGTCACTGTTTCAGTTTCTAAATTCTGGTAAAATAGGATAAGTTTCTGAAGTATATGCGAGTAGTAATACACTCTGTATGTTTAAATTTCATCACATACATATATAGGGTGATCTTTTTGCAGAAAATACACCCTATGTATGTGTAAGTTCGAAAAACTATATTTTCAGGGTTTTTAATCAGTCTTGTCTATAACGCTTATAAATATCATTCAAAAGAATACCATGTACCAAAATTAAGGAATTCCTGAATCAGCTGCGAAGGCAGTGACGATATTTTTTTATCAGTAATATAGATAATATAGATATAGACAGATAGTGGAGGGATAGTGGAGGGGTAGGTGGAGGATGAAGTACAGAAGTAATGGGGGGATTTCGGTACATTTTTATATATTTTGTGTACATTTCAATATATTTGTGTACAATTTTGTATATCTGAAAATATACAATGTACCTTAGATTTAACGAATTTCATTTTAAAAAGTGAAGGGGTGGTGAAGGGTGATAGAGAAATAGTGAAGAGAGATGAAGGGAGATGAAGGACCTGAGCTACCACTGTTTTGTTACAACTATAATATAATATAAGGAGATATATCTCTCTATAATATATCAATATTTCGTCGCCGCAAATTTATGGGAAATTAATTTTTTCATATTTGGAGTCTATAGAAGTTTAAGTAAAATAGAAATAAAAAAGTAGAATAAATTTTATTATAATAATTCTATTTTCAATCAAATTGATCCAATTTTTATAAATATATCAAATAATTAAATATTTTTACGACGAAATGGGGAATGGGCCCCCCTAGTATATATCTTTCTATACTATAGAAATACATTGTGCTACCGTGTATAAGAATTCACGATCTTAGTCTGTTATATTTATATTACATGTGTATTTGCGTTTTCTTTCATTTATTTAAAAATAGGAAGCATGATTTGTTGTAGTAGTGTATAAATAATATAATTAGAATTAAGTAATTCATAAAAAATTTTAATTTAAAAAATAACATCGAAATTTGAAAAAATTAATTTTTTTTAATAACCGAAAAACTAATAGAGATCATTTGAAAGTTTCCAAATCAAGATGAAAGAGTTTTTTTATTCTCTGCAAAGTACATTTGATCCATTTTAAAATATAAACTGAATTATTCAAAATTTTCGATATTTAGTGTTTTAAAAATTCAAACTTAGCTATAAAACAAAATCTATAGATCTAAATTTTTTTCCTGAAAAAATGAAAGAAAACTGCATGTTTAAGCCCAATGATGTTGACCTAGTAGTTTGAGAAATACAGTGGTGTACGTAGAAACACACACGCGTACAGCTATTTTCCAAAAACACGTGATCTGGACTCTAAATATGTCAAAACATACTTATAACGTCTTTTTAGCAAATCGAAATTTTTTATAAGTGTGAAACTTCCTCTACGAAGTTGTAACAATATTTAAAAGTTTGTAATAAATTGTGTAAGCATATTGATAGTATCTCTAGTGGAAATTGAACATTTTTAGATTAGTTGAAACCGTGTTTCGGCCATTAATTACTGATTTATTGACCATTTTTTATTAAACGGCTAGTTTTTGGTTAAAAACGTTTCATAAACGATTTGATTTCTATTAGGACATTATAATTATTGGGCAATTGATATTAATAATAGTATTGTAAGAGATTAGTCAACTATAAGCTACTTAAATCAGTCTACACTAAACGACTTAGATTTCGATTTAACCCATTTCCGCTCAATCGTACGTGATCAGAATCTTGACTTACAAAAAGAGGTAAGATTCCGAAAATTGGTTTCCAAAGTTAGAAAAATAATACTTTTTCTCCAGTGATCTTTAAATTTTTAATAATTTGAAATAAGAAATCATTAAATGAAAAAAGTAATATTTTAAAGTATATGTAGATTTGAAATAATAAATTATAATCGAGCCGAATTTTAGGTTGCACTCGTTAAAAAATCAAAGATTAGTAACATATTCATTGTTAATGTACGTAAAAACTCCAAAGCATTATTATAATAGAATTTTAAAAAATTTACGAACTTACTCAGTAGCTAATAAAAAATTTGATAACAAAAATATTAAAGTAGTATAAAACTCTACTAATTTTTATTCACTTTGCTTACATATTTTTCCATTTTGCACAGTGTTTTGTTTTGTACGTACCTTCGCAGAAAAGTAAACTTGCGCGTCCCATAATAGTCTTTGCGCATAGAATTGTAAAAACTTTATTTGCTAATTCATTTGTTGGAGTAATAATTTCAAATTTAGTAAATTAATTAAATACATAAAAATTTCTAACATCATGATTATTGTAGATTTTATTTATTTTGTTCAAATATATACTATTTCAATATATCGGTCAATATTATATTTTAAAAATAAAATATAATACTAGTGCCAACGTTAATTATGTTTTGAAATCAATATCGGATAAGAAAATATTCTTACCTCTACACTCAATAAATTTTTATTAACTAATTATTAATTTATAATAATATATAATAAATCATTATTTCGTCGCCGCAAATTTATGGGAAATTAATTTTTTCATATTTGGAGTCTATAGAAGTTTAAGTAAAATAGAAATAAAAAAGTAGAATAAATTTTATTATAATAATTCTATTTTCAATCAAATTGATCCAATTTTTATAAATATATCAAATAATTAAATATTTTTACGACGAAATGGGGAATGGGCCCCCCTAGTATATATCTTTCTATACTATAGAATACATTGTGCTACCGTGTATAAGAATTCACGATCTTAGTCTGTTATATTTATATTACATGTGTATTTGCGTTTTCTTTCATTTATTTAAAATAGGAAGCATGATTTGTTGTAGTAGTGTATAAATAATATAATTAGAATTAAGTAATCATAAAAAATTTTAATTTAAAAAATAACATCGAAATTTGAAAAATTAATTTTTTTAATAACCGAAAAACTAATAGAGATCATTTGAAAGTTTCCAAATCAAGATGAAAGAGTTTTTTTATTCTCTGCAAAGTACATTTGATCCATTTTAAAATATAAACTGAATTATTCAAAATTTTCGATATTTAGTGTTTTAAAAATTCAAACTTAGCTATAAAACAAATCTATAGATCTAAATTTTTTCCTGAAAAAATGAAAGAAAACTGCATGTTTAAGCCCAATGATGTTGACCTAGTAGTTTGAGAAATACAGTGGTGTACGTAGAAAACACACACGCGTACAGCTATTTTTCAAAAACACGTGATCTGGACTCTAAACATGTCAAAACATACTTCTAACGAGTTTTTAGCAAATCGAAATTTTTTACAAGTGTGAAGCTTCCTCTACGAAGTTGTAACAATATTTAAAAGTTTGTAATAAATTGTGTAAGCATATTGATAGTATCTCTAGTGGAAATTGAACATTTTTAGATTAGTTGAAACCGTGTTTCGGCCATTAATTACTGATTTATTGACCATTTTTTATTAAACGGCTAGTTTTTGGTTAAAAACGTTTCATAAACGATGTGATTTCTATTAAGGACATTATAATTATTGGGCAATTGATATTAATAATAGTATTGTAAGAGATTAGTCAACTATAAGCTACTTAAATCAGTCTACACTAAACGACTTAGATTTCGATTTAACCCATTTCCGCTCAATCGTACGTGATCAGAATCTTGACTTACAAAAAGAGGTAAGATTCCGAAAATTGGTTTCCAAAGTTAGAAAAATAATACTTTTTCTCCAGTGATCTTTAAATTTTTAATAATTTAAAATAAGAAATCATTAAATGAAAAAAGTAATATTTTAAAGTATATGTAGATTTGAAATAATAAATTATAATCGAGCCGAATTTAAGGTTGCACTCGTTAAAAAATCAAAGATTAGTAACATATTCATTGTTAATGTATGTAAAAACTCCAAAGCAGTATTATAATAGAATTTTAAAAAATTTACGAACTTAGTCAGTAGCTAATAAAAAATTTGATAACAAAAATATTAAAGTAGTATAAAACTCTACTAATTTTTATTCACTTTGCTTACATATTTTTCCATTTTGCACAGTGTTTTGTTTTGTTCGTACCTTCGCAGAAAAGTAAACTTGCGCGTCCCATAATAGTCTTTGCGCATAGAATTGTAAAAACTTTATTTGCTAATTCACTTTGTTGCGAGTAATAATTTCAAATTTAGTAAATTAATTAAATACATAAAAATTTCTAACATCATGATTATTGTAGATTTTATTTATTTTGTTCAAATATATACTATTTCAATATATCGGTCAATATTATATTTTAAAAATAAAATATAATACTAGTGCCAACGTTAATTATGTTTTGAAATCAATATCGGATAAGAAAATATTCTTACCTCTACACTCAATAAATTTTTATTAACTAATTATTAATTTATAATAATATATAATAAATCATTATTTATTAATAATTATTTATCTCCTAATTACTTCTAATGGTACACGTTTTCTTAAAGTTTTAACATATATATTCCCTTTGCAAATAAATATTTTGATCTGACTATTTTAATTAAAACCTAATTATTTTTTCAATAATTATTTATTGTGTTACATACGTTATTTTGTATAGGACAAATGGCTCATTCGAATTGATATGGGACAGATGATTCTTTTTAATACGATCCACATATTATACTAGCATAATCTAAAATTATTTTATAGCAGAAAAGTTATTCGACCATAAATTTAGAACTAACTTCGTTATAGTAATAATTTATTCTTGAAAATCTATGAAACTTTTTCGGAATATTAATCCCTTTACTTTCGTTAAACTCGTTTGCTGCTTTATAAAAGTTAATAAATATGTATTAATCTTCTTACAAATTATTTCCATACATTCTCCGAAACTGCACAAGTCATTAAGAATTAAAAATAAAACTAAATTTTTCTGTGGTAAATTAAAACTATTATATGAATTTGAAATACCACCAAAAATATTTGTGCGAATACTAGTAAGATATCGATGTTTCGATTTATATATAGATATAAACGGTTAGAATTTACTAAAATAACAATTTTATTATTTTACTGCTGCTCACAAGGACAGGTTCCGGTCTTTGGATACGAATTTCATTCTAAATTTGGAAATTGTGTCCTTGTTTAAAAATACCTGACCATAAAACCTTTTCAATAAGAAAACCTATCAAAAATATAAAAGTAATATACATATAAATTGCGAGAGAGGAAGGGGGAAGTGATCAATTATTATATAATCGTTTAAGACTAATAATAAGTAGTAATAAAATATAGACATATGCATTAGAGTTATTACTAGTATACCAATCAGTTTTAATGTTCTAATAGATAAACAAACGTTACAGTTACACAAACACGGCAAAATGTGTTGGTAATAGTATTTTTTTACTTTCTGCTTTAAAAACCTTTCAGATTTGATAAAAATTAGTGTTAAGGTCTCCGTTATTTGCTCAAGTTTCTTACGGGTACTAGAAAACATCTTCCGTGTAGTGAGAATAAAATCCGTGATCATGGGGTGAGACTCTCTCGAGCAAGATGTTTATCAGCATGAAGCTTCGACAAGTGCTACAGTATACGAAGGAAGGCGACAGTGGGTAATGCGAAAATTATCGAAAAAATATATAGTGTATCCGTAAACATCTCGAACATCTTAGCCAAGGTACAAAGAAAGTAATACTCGCGATGAACATTAAATTCACAATCGAGTTTCCATTTTTTACTTAATATTTTGTATATTTCTTATAGTTATAACAGATATTCATCGAGTCTCTTTAGTATATTAAATTATATTACAATTAATAAATATTAATTAATAAATAATAACTAGACTATAAAAACATTTTTCATGTAAATAATAATATTATTAGTAATAATAAATTATAATTATATAAGTACTATAGGTTCATCACTCACGTAACAGTACTATTAAAAATATGAATTGTATCTAATGTAAGATATTTATTTAATTTGATGATAACTGCGTTTAATCATATATGTAAAGGGATGTCTGACTCAGAAAATGGTCATATTTTACTTTTTTTTATACACAAATTAATACATTTTTTAGAAAACCCTGAAAGTTAGGCTATTAGGCATGTTTTAAATAATATACCCAAATTTTTCTAGATTTTTTAATCCATACTTTGATTATAATGTTTGGGTTGAAAGTTTATGCCTTATTTGACTAATAATTACCAATTACAAATTGTTCACTCAATTATTATTTAAAAAATGATTTTTTCTTTAAAAAAGTCAAAACGTCAAGCCCTTCCTTATGTTTCAAGCTATCCATATGAACTTTTTCAGATTTTTAATTTAATATTGTAGGTATAATTTTTGGGTTGAATGCTGCAGTTTTCTGTGATTTGGGTCCGACATTCCGTTAAAATGAAAATATTTGGATTACAATTTTCTTTGTAGAAATCTTACCACTATTTGTTTGGCCTAATTATGATGAAATTTCTGTCAGAGTTAATGATACCATTTAACATAATAAAGAAAGTTTTGTGTTATATAGGAAGTAATAATAAATTTATGTATTTTCCTGATAAGGTGGATAATCATTATTTCTATATACCAATCAGTAATTAAAATGTTATTGCAATTTTACAGTTTGGTTGTAAATATTAAATTTTAGATCTGTTGTAAATAGTTATTAAAGATCTATCGAGTTTATTTATTACGAGGAGACAAACATCAACATACGCATATTATAATTATTATAGGCAACGCCATTTAAATTAATCAAACCAAAATGTCTCAAGGGTTTTTCTCTCGATATCATTTATTATTATACTATTGTGAAGTACATGATTCTAATAAACATTAAACTTTTGAAACCCAAATTTTATTGTTTAAACAATTAATAATAGATTTGAAACATTCAGAATTTTTATAATAGTAACGATATTTATAAAAATAAATTAAATTAACTTTTGCAAACGTTATCACCTCTACTATTTCTATAACTATACCAAAATATTGTATCTATATAAGTATGTGCATAAATCAATACCCACTGATGTATCATCCGAGTTTTTATTTACATTTTTAAATAAATATCTTAAGTTTACCTTCATAATGATTTTAGAAAATTGTATATTCTAGTACGTATTTGTAGTGAGTTGTAAATATTGACAATATTGTAAACGCTTTTACTATTATTAAAATTATAGTTTTTAAGTTCATTGAATTGTTGAAAAAAAAAATAATTTGTGTAAAGTTTAATTTTCTATGCTCACATTTTGATACGTAGTATCCAATGCCACCGCTCGCTTTGCTTTCAACAGTCTTATATTTACGAGTCTATACTTCCTATTGTACCGACAAACGCGACGATTGGCAATAAATTGTAAATAAAACTGTATGAGAAAAAATAAGAGAAGATACGCCTTCGTTTATTAATAATTTAACTGTGGGCTGAATTTAATACTACACTTTTATTGCGTTCTCGAAAAAATCTTACCAAATATGTCAACCTAAACTCAAGAGTGTCCTGACTTGACATTTTTGGTAAACGATTTAACAAAAACACAATAATATTCTACTCTGAAATTCAGTCGAAAGTTAGATTATCGATAAACCAAAGCGCTTCTTGTCTTCTATTTACGCACATACTTTTTATTTCTTTAAATAAACAATGAGTATGGAGTCCCCTTACGATTTATTATAAATTAAGACGGTATACGTCAGCACATTCTAGATATTTTAAGAGTATATTCGTGAATTTATTGAGTGTCACTATTTTAAATTTACTACAATCATAAACATATTATATTGATCATTAATCTATAAACATATGATAATATACAAATATCTTGAAAATAAAATAGAACTTCGACGTTCTGATATAGACAATGTAAATATTAAAAAAGCTCTAGGATGCAATTGTGTAGCTGAAAGAAATTCAATGTATCTATACATTTTAATCACTTTTTACTGTGGTCAAATTTAATACTAAATTTTAACAGTTATTTATTTAACAGGAAGACCTAATTTAAAATTTATTCATTTTAGCGAAAACAACAACAATGCATTCGTTTCATGAACTCATTCTGCCTTTCACTCATTAGAACAGAAAGTGCATTATTTGACATTTATAGACAAAAATAATTCGTTATCATTTCTAATAAAGTGACATATACCCAAAAACTAGCTTATTAATAAATTACTTGATTTTCGCTGTATTAAGTAAAACATCTAATACCAAATGAAATTTTTACTCATTTTTTCATAAAAAATGTATAATTCAAAGCCAAAAAGTATAATATAATTTTCATTTTTTTCTATCAATTTAAAGAAATATCATATTATAACCACTAGATTATTAAAAATTTAAGGAAATAAACTTTTCTTTGTGTTTAAAATATAATACTAACATGAATTATATTAGGATTAGCAATTATAAATATCTATTCAAAATCGGTTTATAGTCATTAACTAGTTTCGAATTAGGTAAATCTGACATACCTAATTATCAATCCTAACTTGAAAATCTGTTTTAATTCATATAATAATATGTACTTTAAACATTCATACTTATCGTTGACAAATTTGCGTTAGTAGAGAAAGAGATAATGCAAAAGATTTATCATACGTGTTCCTGTTTATAATGATGATAAAATTTATGCGGATTTTTAATTAAATTTGCATTTCATTATGAGATCATGATAAACTTCAGTGATTTCTTATCAAGAGAAAGGTTTTCTACTCAAGAAAAAAATCCATTATTATATTCATGAAGTAAACTTTCATGTATATATGCCAAAACGATATTCTTTTCTATTGACTTTCTAATTAGATGCATAGAATTTAATTACACTCAAAGCCCTGGCTAAGGTAGTAGACATAATTTGAATCATTGATAATTAAACGAATATTCGAATGTTAGTATCTTATAGATAGTAAATAATATAAAGAATTAAAAATATTTTTTCAAATACTAAAATTTTATAATTTGTATTATACTTATCTGGTAATTGAATACAAATGTGAACATGTTCTGCGAATGTAAACTGAATTAAGTATTTCGCGCTAGCCTCTCGAGCCAAATAAGAGCGTCCTATTTCTGCTCTTATACATTGAATTTAGGTTTTCGATGCGCGTGAACACTTCGAGATGTGGATATATCGTAGCATTATGATTGAATCTTTGCATAACAACGTGTTGTGCGAGAGGATTAAACAATTTGCAAGAAATAGTAATTACTAGTTTAATTATTCTCTAATTTTTATACGTACATGAACTATACCTCCCTGAAAATTAAACTCCATCGTTAGTATTCTATTTCTGCCTTTTTCTACGTACATGATGAAAAATTTTTGTGTCTAGTGACTTATCCAATGAATGAACGAATGCAAAAAATTTGCAATTCTCAAAAGTTAAAGACATCTATAAATTTGATTAATATTCAACTTTGTATATTGTATTACACATTTAAACTATAATATGTTGACGTTATATAATTATTATTTTAATATTTAATAAGTAAAAAATAAAAATATGACCGAAGTCTAGTAAATTAACACCGTAACCAGAAAATAAACACGCGCATTTAAAATAAATTGTGACTGATATAAACTTCAATGTTTTCTATGATATTAACACGTTCACTCACTGATGTTGAAAATCCTTAAAGAAAAGCTTCGTTTTTACGGTAACATTCGGTTATCCGCCCGTTAAAAATATTTCTTTATTAGGTCAAGAAAACGTCTGAATAAAGAAAATAATCGGAAATCATAATTTTGAAACAACTAGTCGCTTGAAACTTATCCTAGAAAATAAATCTGACAATAAATTTGACTATTTATTATAGACAAGTGTTCACTCACTGATGACTGTTCAGACAATGGCTCAGTCACCCTATACTAATTCTTTAAGTGTTACAACGTTTTTATTTCTTATAGTAAAGTTATGAGCTATATTTAATGTAGATATTCAATATTGAATAATGATAAAACTAAATAATTACTATATATAATAAACTAAAGTATTTAATTTCTTGAATATTCAAATAAAAATTATAATTTTCAGTAAATTTCATAATCTTTTTACCAATCTCTTAAAAAGCATTAAAATTTCTATAAAATTATTTTTATAAAAGTTTAAGTATAGCAAGTAAGAGGTTATTATACAGTAGTCTTAATTTGCCTTGAGAGACTATTATTCGAAATCATTATAGAGCCGATAAAAATTTTTATTTAAATAATATATATACGTATATATAATAAAAATATAAACGTGTATATTTACTAAATAAGTCCAATGTTTAACGTTGAATAAAAAAAATAATATTAAAATACTAAGACCGACACGGTGGCGGAGTGGCGGAAGCGCACCTCGGCCGGTCATGAAAGTTAGGCAGCACCGAGCGCGGTTGACACTTGGATGGGTGACCGTTCTCGGACTTAGCTTAAATGATCGGTTAGGTATTTTTTCACATTCCACAACGTGAGCGGGAGGTGTGAGACATTCGGTTTCGGTGTTAAAGTCTACGCAATGTGACCTTGCCACCCAAACAGAATTGTTCTCGAATGCACCGCCCTTCTCGGAGGAGGTTTCCTAAATAGGCATTTATCCCACGGGGTTTGGCCACAGGTTTTCCCTCTCTTCACGGGCATAATCCCGGGCGAATGCGAGAAGGTGGGGTAACGGGGGGAAAATTGGAAAGAAAAAAACAAAAAGAGGAATAAATAAAGGTGTAGCGAATACGTACGTAAAAACCCAAGAAGGGTATACGTGGAACCTACCAAAAATTACTACAATCATAAACATATTATATTGATCATTAATCTATAAACATATGATAATATACAAATATCTTGAAAATAAAATAGAACTTCGACGTTCTGATATAGACAATGTAAATATTAAAAAAGCTCTAGGATGCAATTGTGTAGCTGAAAGAAATTCAATGTATCTATACATTTTAATCACTTTTTACTGTGGTCAAATTTAATACTAAAATTTTAACAGTTATTTATTTAACAGGAAGACCTAATTTAAAATTTATTCATTTTAGCGAAAACAACAACAATGCATTCGTTTCATGAACTCATTCTGCCTTTCACTCATTAGAACAGAAAGTGCATTATTTGACATTTATAGACAAAAATAATTCGTTATCATTTCTAATAAAGTGACATATACCCAAAAACTAGCTTATTAATAAATTACTTGATTTTCGCTGTATTAAGTAAAACATCTAATACCAAATGAAATTTTTACTCATTTTTTCATAAAAATGTATAATTCAAAGCCAAAAAGTATAATATAATTTTCATTTTTTTCTATCAATTTAAAGAAATATCATATTATAACCACTAGATTATTAAAAATTTAAGGAAATAAACTTTTCTTTGTGTTTAAAATATAATACTAACATGAATTATATTAGGATTAGCAATTATAAATATCTATTCAAATCGGTTTATAGTCATTAACTAGTTTCGAATTAGGTAAATCTGACATACCTAATTATCAATCCTAACTTGAAAATCTGTTTTAATTCATATAATAATATGTACTTTAAACATTCATACTTATCGTTGACAAATTTGCGTTAGTAGAGAAAGAGATAATGCAAAAGATTTATCATACGTGTTCCTGTTTATAATGATGATAAAATTTATGCGGATTTTTAATTAAATTTGCATTTCATTATGAGATCATGATAAACTTCAGTGATTTCTTATCAAGAGAAAGGTTTTCTACTCAAGAAAAAAATCCATTATTATATTCATGAAGTAAACTTTCATGTATATATGCCAAAACGATATTCTTTTCTATTGACTTTCTAATTAGATGCATAGAATTTAATTACATCAAAGCCCTGGCTAAGGTAGTAGACATAATTTGAATCATTGATAATTAAACGAATATTCGAATGTTAGTATCTTATAGATAGTAAATAATATAAAGATTAAAAATATTTTTTCAAATACTAAAATTTTATAATTTGTATTATACTTATCTGGTAATTGAATACAAATGTGAACATGTTCTGCGAATGTAAACTGAATTAAGTATTTCGCGCTAGCCTCTCGAGCCAAATAAGAGCGTCCTATTTCTGCTCTATACATTGAATTTAGGTTTTCGATGCGCGTGAACACTTCGAGATGTGGATATATCGTAGCATTATGATTGAATCTTTGCATAAAACGTGTTGTGCGAGAGGATTAAACAATTTGCAAGAAAAGTAATTACTAGTTTAATTATTCTCTAATTTTTATACGTACATGAACTATACCTCCCTGAAAATTAAACTCCATCGTTAGTATTCTATTTCTGCCTTTTTCTACGTACATGATGAAAAATTTTTGTGTCTAGTGACTTATCCAATGAATGAACGAATGCAAAAAATTTGCAATTCTCAAAAGTTAAAGACATCTATAAATTTGATTAATATTCAACTTTGTATATTGTATTACACATTTAAACTATAATATGTTGACGTTATATAATTATTTTTAATATTTAATAAGTAAAAAATAAAAATATGACCGAAGTCTAGTAAATTAACACCGTAACCAGAAAATAAACACGCGCATTTAAAATAAATTGTGACTGATATAAACTTCAATGTTTTCTATGATATTAACACGTTCACTCACTGATGTTGAAAATCCTTAAAGAAAAGCTTCGTTTTTACGGTAACATTCGGTTATCCGCCCGTTAAAAATATTTCTTTATTAGGTCAAGAAAACGTCTGAATAAAGAAAATAATCGGAAATCATAATTTTGAAACAACTAGTCGCTTGAAACTTATCCTAGAAAATAAATCTGACAATAAATTTGACTATTTATTATAGACAAGTGTTCACTCACTGATGACTGTTCAGACAATGGCTCAGTCACCCTATACTAATTCTTTAAGTGTTACAACGTTTTTATTTCTTATAGTAAAGTTATGAGCTATATTTAATGTAGATATTCAATATTGAATAATGATAAAACTAAATAATTACTATATATAATAAACTAAAGTATTTAATTTCTTGAATATTCAAATAAAAATTATAATTTTCAGTAAATTTCATAATCTTTTTACCAATCTCTTAAAAAGCATTAAAATTTCTATAAAATTATTTTTATAAAAGTTTAAGTATAGCAAGTAAGAGGTTATTATACAGTAGTCTTAATTTGCCTTGAGAGACTATTATTCGAAATCATTATAGAGCCGATAAAAATTTTTATTTAAAATAATATATATACGTATATATAATAAAAATATAAACGTGTATATTTACTAAATAAGTCCAATGTTTAACGTTGAATAAAAAAAATAATATTAAAATACTAAGACCGACACGGTGGCGGAGTGGCGGAAGCGCACCTCGGCCGGTCATGAAAGTTAGGCAGCACCGAGCGCGGTTGACACTTGGATGGGTGACCGTTCTCGGACTTAGCTTAAATGATCGGTTAGGTATTTTTTCACATTCCACAACGTGAGCGGGAGGTGTGAGACATTCGGTTTCGGTGTTAAAGTCTACGCAATGTGACCTTGCCACCCAAACAGAATTGTTCTCGAATGCACCGCCCTTCTCGGAGGAGGTTTTCCTAAATAGGCATTTATCCCACGGGGTTTGGCCACAGGTTTTCCCTCTCTTCACGGGCATAATCCCGGGCGAATGCGAGAAGGTGGGGTAACGGGGGGAAAATTGGAAAGAAAAAACAAAAAGAGGAATAAATAAAGGTGTAGCGAATACGTACGTAAAAACCCAAGAAGGGTATACGTGGAACCTACCAAAAATTAAAAAAAAAAAATTTTATTAAAATACTAAGTTACATACCGAAAAGACTACCAAAAATTCCAAAAAATGCTTATTGATCAATAACAATAATAAGCCGTTATCATTTCTAATAAAGTGACATATACCCAAAAACTAGCTTATTAATAAATTACTTGATTTTCGCTGTATTAAGTAAAACATCTAATACCAAATGAAATTTTTACTCATTTTTTCATAAAAATGTATAATTCAAAGCCAAAAAGTATAATATAATTTTCATTTTTTTCTATCAATTTAAAGAAATATCATATTATAACCACTAGATTATTAAAAATTTAAGGAAATAAACTTTTCTTTGTGTTTAAAATAATACTAACATGAATTATATTAGGATTAGCAATTATAAATATCTATTCAAATCGGTTTATAGTCATTAACTAGTTTCGAATTAGGTAAATCTGACATACCTAATTATCAATCCTAACTTGAAAATCTGTTTTAATTCATATAATAATATGTACTTTAAACATTCATACTTATCGTTGACAAATTTGCGTTAGTAGAGAAAGAGATAATGCAAAAGATTTATCATACGTGTTCCTGTTTATAATGATGATAAAATTTATGCGGATTTTTAATTAAATTTGCATTTCATTATGAGATCATGATAAACTTCAGTGATTTCTTATCAAGAGAAAGGTTTTCTACTCAAGAAAAAAATCCATTATTATATTCATGAAGTAAACTTTCATGTATATATGCCAAAACGATATTCTTTTCTATTGACTTTCTAATTAGATGCATAGAATTTAATTACACAAAGCCCTGGCTAAGGTAGTAGACATAATTTGAATCATTGATAATTAAACGAATATTCGAATGTTAGTATCTTATAGATAGTAAATAATATAAAGATTAAAAATATTTTTTCAAATACTAAAATTTTATAATTTGTATTATACTTATCTGGTAATTGAATACAAATGTGAACATGTTCTGCGAATGTAAACTGAATTAAGTATTTCGCGCTAGCCTCTCGAGCCAAATAAGAGCGTCCTATTTCTGCTCTTATACATTGAATTTAGGTTTTCGATGCGCGTGAACACTTCGAGATGTGGATATATCGTAGCATTATGATTGAATCTTTGCATAACGTGTTGTGCGAGAGGATTAAACAATTTGCAAGAAAAGTAATTACTAGTTTAATTATTCTCTAATTTTTATACGTACATGAACTATACCTCCCTGAAAATTAAACTCCATCGTTAGTATTCTATTTCTGCCTTTTTCTACGTACATGATGAAAAATTTTTGTGTCTAGTGACTTATCCAATGAATGAACGAATGCAAAAAATTTGCAATTCTCAAAAGTTAAAGACATCTATAAATTTGATTAATATTCAACTTTGTATATTGTATTACACATTTAAACTATAATATGTTGACGTTATATAATTATTTTTAATATTTAATAAGTAAAAAATAAAAATATGACCGAACTAGTAAATTAACACCGTAACCAGAAAATAAACACGCGCATTTAAAATAAATTGTGACTGATATAAACTTCAATGTTTTCTATGATATTAACACGTTCACTCACTGATGTTGAAAATCCTTAAAGAAAAGCTGTCGTTTTTACGGTAACATTCGGTTATCCGCCCGTTAAAAATATTCTTTATTAGGGTCAAGAAACGTCTGAATAAAGAAAATAATCGGAAATCATAATTTGAAACAACTAAGTCGCTTGAAACTTATCCTAGAAAATAAATCTGACAATAAATTTGACTATTTATTATAGACAAGTGTTCACGTCACTGATGACTGTTCAGACAATGGCTCAGTCAAACCCTATACTAATTCTTTAAGTGTTACAACGTTTTATTTCTTATATGTAAAGTTATGAGCTATAATTTAATGTAGATATTCAATATTGAAATAATGAGTAAAACTAAATATTACTATATATAAGTAAAACATAAGTGTATACTTTCTTGAATATTCAAATAAAATTATAATTTTTCAGTAAATTTCATAATCTTTTTACCAATCTCACTTGAAAAAGCATTAAAATTTCTATAAAATTATTTTTTATAAAAGTTTAAGTATAGGCAAGTAAGAGGTTATTATACAGTAGTCTTAATTTGCCTTGAGAGACTATTATTCGAAATCATTATAGAGCCGATAAAAATTTTTATTTAAAATAATATATACGTATATATAATAAAAATATAAACGTGTATATTTACTAAATAAGCCAATGTTTAACGTTGAATAAAAAAAATAATATTAAAATACTAAGACCGACACGGTGGCGGAGTGGCGGAAGCGCACCTCGGCCGGTCATGAAAGTTAGGCAGCACCGAGCGCGGTTGACACTTGGATGGGTGACCGTTCTCGGACTTAGCTTAAATGATCGGTTAGGTATTTTTTCACATTCCACAACGTGAGCGGGAGGTGTGAGACATTCGGTTTCGGTGTTAAAGTCTACGCAATGTGACCTTGCCACCCAAACAGAATTGTTCTCGAATGCACCGCCCTTCTCGGAGGAGGTTTTCCTAAATAGGCATTTATCCCACGGGGTTTGGCCACAGGTTTTCCCTCTCTTCACGGGCATAATCCCGGGCGAATGCGAGAAGGTGGGGTAACGGGGGGAAAATTGGAAAGAAAAAACAAAAAGAGGAATAAATAAAGGTGTAGCGAATACGTACGTAAAAACCCAAGAAGGGTATACGTGGAACCTACCAAAAATTAAAAAAAAAAAATTTTATTAAAATACTAAGTTACATACCGAAAAGACTACCAAAAATTCCAAAAAATGCTATTGATCAATAACATAATAAGCCGTGATAGGTATATTGTTGTCAGTGTTCGACATTGTACATACATAAATTGTTATTAATAACTTTTAGACAACCAGGATTCGAGATTTTAAACTATCCTATAAAAGTGCCCAAATGTGTATCTCGTATCATGTATCAACTAAATATAAAGTTCATGTTATAGACCGAGCCGATATATCGGTTTTTCGAATCTCTAGAGGTTAAAACTATAATAATAATATATGAAAGATAATTTTAAATATTGGACTTATTTATTACGTTTATTCTCTCGGCATGATACTAGATCGTACCGTTTAATGGAAGGCGCATGTATATCATGTAACCTGCAACCTGTATGGACTTTACACCATTGCAAATGTACACCTTAGAAGTTTCGACAGTGCTTCGCAAAACATATTTTTCCTAATTAGACTACTGTCCTATCTTATTACTTGTTCTATAAAAAATTACTATATTGTTGTTAAGTAATTGAGAGACAGATTTGATAAATGATAATAATTACTATTTTTATAGATAAAATTAACAGATATACCTATAGTAAATATTAGTGACTCTATATTAATGTTTACCTATAATTTTAGTAAGTTTTATAATTTGTCAAATCTGTCTCTCGATTACTCAAAAAAATAGTAATTATTACAACAACTTTTTTCTTCATGTACATGTATGGCTTGTCGAAGGATACTCATATTACCCTTACCGCAGGTGTCTGGATTCGCTACGCACTGATACCAGACTTCACAGCCGTCCTTATGTATAAAGTAATGTGCGAGAGGATTAAACAATTTGCAAGAAATAGTAATTACTAGTTTAATTATTCTCTAATTTTTTATACGTACATGAACTATACCTCCCTGAAATTAAACTCCATCGTTAGTATTCTATTTCTGCCTTTTTCTACGTACATGATGAAAAATTTTTGTGTCTAGTGACTTATCCAATGAATGAACGAATGCAAAAAATTTGCAATTCTCAAAAGTTAAAGACATCTATAAATTTGATTAATATTCAACTTTGTATATTGTATTACACATTTAAACTATAATATGTTGACGTTATATAATTATTATTTTAATATTTAATAAGTAAAAATAAAAATATGACCGAAGTCTAGTAAATTAACACCGTAACCAGAAAATAAACACGCGCATTTAAAATAAATTGTGACTGATATAAACTTCAATGTTTTCTATGATATTAACACGTTCACTCACTGATGTTGAAAATCCTTAAAGAAAAGCTTCGTTTTTACGGTAACATTCGGTTATCCGCCCGTTAAAAATATTTCTTTATTAGGTCAAGAAAACGTCTGAATAAAGAAAATAATCGGAAATCATAATTTTGAAACAACTAGTCGCTTGAAACTTATCCTAGAAAATAAATCTGACAATAAATTTGACTATTTATTATAGACAAGTGTTCACTCACTGATGACTGTTCAGACAATGGCTCAGTCACCCTATACTAATTCTTTAAGTGTTACAACGTTTTTATTTCTTATAGTAAAGTTATGAGCTATATTTAATGTAGATATTCAATATTGAATAATGATAAAACTAATAATTACTATATATAATAAACTAAAGTATTTAATTTCTTGAATATTCAAATAAAAATTATAATTTTCAGTAAATTTCATAATCTTTTTACCAATCTCTTAAAAAGCATTAAAATTTCTATAAAATTATTTTTATAAAAGTTTAAGTATAGCAAGTAAGAGGTTATTATACAGTAGTCTTAATTTGCCTTGAGAGACTATTATTCGAAATCATTATAGAGCCGATAAAAATTTTTATTTAAAATAATATATATACGTATATATAATAAAAATATAAACGTGTATATTTACTAAATAAGTCCAATGTTTAACGTTGAATAAAAAAATAATATTAAAATACTAAGACCGACACGGTGGCGGAGTGGCGGAAGCGCACCTCGGCCGGTCATGAAAGTTAGGCAGCACCGAGCGCGGTTGACACTTGGATGGGTGACCGTTCTCGGACTTAGCTTAAATGATCGGTTAGGTATTTTTTCACATTCCACAACGTGAGCGGGAGGTGTGAGACATTCGGTTTCGGTGTTAAAGTCTACGCAATGTGACCTTGCCACCCAAACAGAATTGTTCTCGAATGCACCGCCCTTCTCGGAGGAGGTTTTCCTAAATAGGCATTTATCCCACGGGGTTTGGCCACAGGTTTTCCCTCTCTTCACGGGCATAATCCCGGGCGAATGCGAGAAGGTGGGGTAACGGGGGGAAATTGGAAAGAAAAACAAAAAGAGGAATAAATAAAGGTGTAGCGAATACGTACGTAAAAACCCAAGAAGGGTATACGTGGAACCTACCAAAAATTAAAAAAAAAAATTTTATTAAAATACTAAGTTACATACCGAAAAGACTACCAAAAATTCCAAAAAATGCTTATTGATCAATAACAATAATAAGCCGTGATAGGTACTGTTTGGCAGTGTTCGACATTGTACATACATAAATTGTTATTAATAACTTTTAGACAACCAGGATTCGAGATTTTAAACTATCCTATAAAAGTGCCCAAATGTGTATCTCGTATCATGTATCAACTAAATATAAAGTTCATGTTATAGACCGAGCCGATATATCGGTTTTTCGAATCTCTAGAGGTTAAAACTATAATAATAATATATGAAAGATAATTTTAAATATTGGACTTATTTATTACGTTTATTCTCTCGGCATGATACTAGATCGTACCGTTTAATGGAAGGCGCATGTATATCATGTAACCTGCAACCTGTATGGACTTTACACCATTGCAAATGTACACCTTAGAAGTTTCGACAGTGCTTCGCAAAACATATTTTTCCTAATTAGACTACTGTCCTATCTCATTACTTGTTCTATCAAAAATTACTATATTGTTATTAAGTAATTGAGAGACAGATTTAATAAATGATAATAATTACTATTTTTTATAGATAAAATTAACAGATATACCTACAGTAAATATTAGTGACTCTATATTAATGTTTACCTATAATTTTAGTGAGTTTTATAATTTGTCAAATCTGTCTCTCGATTACTCAAAAAAATAGTAATTATTACAAAAACTTTTTTCTTCATGTACATGTATGGCTTGTCGAAGGATACTCATATTACCCTTACCGCAGGTGTGTGGATTCGCTACGCACTGATACCAGACTTCACAGCCGTCCTTATGTATAAAGTAATCGATATTAAAGATCCGAGCTACCAACAAGGAGGAGTTCCACCCTCCGGGTCACGGATTTTGTTGCAATTTTGGGATCCGTTTAAAAGAATTCATATAAAATTGAATGTCATAGACTGTTTGACTTAATTTATCACACAGTTAAAGAACATTGTTACAAAAATATATGCTTCAGTTGACTCGCTGATAACTCGGAAAAAATTAGAGATAAACACTCAAATTAGATTAAGTAAATACAATTTAAAAAAAAAGCTTGAATATCGTAATGTGGTCAGAAGTTATGGAAGAAATAAAAATGAGACAATATTTTTGCCTATAAATAGTTCATACAAATTTTCGTTGAAATATTGTCTAATTCTTATTTCTTCCATAAGATTTTAAGATTTTTTTGAGGAGTTTTTTTAAGCGAGATTTCAACTTCTCTTTTTCATATCGCATCTACTTAATCTAATTTGAATATCTACCTCTAATTGTGTCTAGTTGTTAGGGATTGAACTAAAGCATATTCTTTTCACAATTATTCATAATTCGTCTATAACTTTTGACCAATATCCTATGAGATTGAATTTTAGATAAATTTCATATTTATGTACAAGAAAACAGTTCCCAAAATTGCAAAGAAATCCGTGACCTGGAAGGTCGCATTCCTTGTAAGTGGAAATCGGCCAGGCTCGGCAATCCAACCGAAGTGCCAAGGGTATTGTTTGTGATCTGCTTATTCCTCAAGTTGATACCGAGTTCGCTCTCACCTGATATAAAATACTTGACGTAATTATTACGTTATATCTTATAAAAGCTCTATTAAATCTTATCTGTTTGACTTAGATGACTAAATATACATCTGTTGGAATATTTATTTATATATTTGATGACAGTTTTATTGACCATCTATGTTTAACTTTCACTGTATAGTAACTTGACTGATTAGCTAGACTGCGCGGTAAACTAATGTGATTCAATAGATGTTTTATATATGCTTATATTATGTTTATTTCATATTTGCAAACTTTTATGTCATTATAAAATTAACATATGATATTTATAAACGATATAAACAAGTAAACAAATAAAGAAAAATATTAGATTATTATTTAATTATATATACATTTTCAAATAAAAATATTTTGGCGGCTTAATTATAAATTCTTTAGCTTGTAAAAGCAAATTCAGATATCTATACAACAAAATAGATAATTTAAAATAATTCTGGATATTGATACTAGAAAAAGTAAATTGACAATTTTACACTTTTTAAATGTGTAATATTTTACGTCGATTTACACACATTCTATCGCAATTTTTTCAGTTTAAAGTTTATTGTACTTGGCACATTTACACTTTTATAATAATAATTTTAGAGAGATATCAATTACATTTACCTGATGATTGAGTTCTAATTGGTAGAAAAGTTGAAAATGTCACAGAATTATTACATTTCAAAACTGGTTACATTTTTTTGTTTGTCATAAATAGCTCCAAATAAAAATGTTATACAATTATAATTAGAAAAATTATAGCTGTCGGCACACTACTTTTTCATTTTTTACCCTTGAAAAATTCACTTTAATAATTGTACTGAAGCCAAACTATGAACCTTGAAAAGTTAACTTTGTTATCAGAAAGTATATTCCAGGTTATGAAAGTTGCGTAATGAACTTGAGAGATTGCGAAAAGTACTTTATTATCAAGAGATCAAAAACTTTGTACATATACCTACCTACTTCTAATTTTTCTTTTAGAACAGAACTTTGTGTTTAGAAAATCTGTATTTTTAACATATTCATGACAGCTTCCACAATTACCTATACTTGAAATTTGTATGCATTTTATAAATAGAAAAGTGTATTCTTCTGTCATAGCATTGCAGTTGCTTAAATCAACAATTACTTTAAGCACTATAACCTATACAGAATTCAGAAGGACGATATTATAGACACCTTAAGTTGTCACTATTAGTAAAAAAATTGTTATCCTATATTTAGTTAACTTTGAATTTACTCAGTAAGGGGAAACAAAATGTAAAATTTTTTGTTATTTTATAAATTTTACCTGTTATATTTCCAACTGTAGCGTCTGCGAGTGTAAATACACATTTTCACTAGCGCCACCTATGGCCGGTAGTATTTTTCTTTCCCAATTGTTATCTCCAGAAAAAAAAACAATTTTCCATGGAATATTATTACGAAATAGTACATTTCGATCGCAATAACAGTGGGAAATAGTAGGTATACTAATTCGTGAAAATTCATAACTTCGTGGGTGATCGAAAAGCATGAGGTCCAGTTTTGCTTTCGTTTATGCGAGGTTGTAAAGTTCACGCGCGCGTTACGACTCAATATTTTTTTAATGGCATGTGTGTGAAAATACATTTTGAAAAATTTGTTAAATGCACGCAATTTAAAGCACACTACTTACCAAATATTATCAAATAATATACCAATTATCTTTCTGTAAAGTTTTGAAAAAGAAACTATTGCATGTAATACATAGGATTGCTTTTTGACATTTATATTGTCTTTGATTCGTAAAAGACATCGTCTTTAACTTGTTTTACTTTCTTTAATCAAATTTCGACTTGTACTCAAACTCTACAATTGATTTAAGGAAACTCATTTTACGCGCTAATAGTAATGTTTTATAAAGATTATTTGAAGAAATGTTTTAAAGATTTTAAAATATTTATTTATTTCAAATTATTGTTAGGATAATTGTTTTGTAGATAAAATCTGCAGTGTATCAGTTTTCTGAAAATAAGTATAACGTACAAAATCTAGATGTTCAACATTTAAAGCACAATGTTTATATTTCATAATTTAAAGCGAAAAAACAATTTTTAATAATTACACTAACGTAATTAGAAGTAATATGAAATATTTTAATGTCTACAAAAATATATTCAAAAATTGTGTATAAAGCATTACATACGGGAAAGCTGGATACTCGTAAACGGAACTAAACCCATTAGTTGAATATAACATGTTCCTATACTCAGGAATTTAATTTTACATATAAATGGCAAGGTTTAACTGCTGGATCTTGCAAATTGAGGAAGTAAGTAAAGATGGACAAGGCATTCTGCTTAATTGTCACCTTGAAGAACGTTTTGAAGTGTTCTCTGCAGTACACTTAATGTGTTCGCAATAATAATTATTATTTTACGATATTTAATTGAAAATAATATCTTTATACATTATGTTAAATTGTTCTTAATATATGTGCATATACTTATAAATATGTATAGCATAATTTAATAATATAACGTAACCAACGGAAAATTCAGCATTAAAATGAATGTGCTAAATACAATATAGGCTAAATATATTCAAACTTAACATAAATTCTATTGGAGTCAACGCATGAAGTACCTCAAATGTAAGCATATAACGAAGAACATTATTTTAATCATCAAGGAGGGCAGTAGTGTTCTCACGGCAAGCGTAACTTGGAAAAGGATATTAACCTGAATATAAACTTTCATTTTTAATGATTAATATTTTTTTTCTTAAAATTTTGTTATAACGTTACTTTTACTGCATGTAATACGAATCGTTACATTTTTGTCCATAGATGGCTCTTTGAATCCACAAGCGCACAAATTTGATGAAAATCGCTATTTAAGTACAATTTAAAAGAATGAGTTAATTATTGTGAACTAAATTAAATCCTGCAGTATCTACTCTATGATTAACAACACTTTGTTTACGAAAATAAAATTAATCATTCTATTATTCTATTAAAATCATTAAAATTTCGCAGTTTTACAAATAATTCCAGGATATTGCAGCGAATGTTTAGTATTTTCTCCGTTTATTCATTGTTAATTTACTTAAACGAATATAGTTAAATGGTACAGATCGATAATCGTAACTATATTTGTACCTCAATTGACATTTCAAATTAAATTTGTATTCATACGTAAAATGTATATGTAGTACGAGTAGATTAACAAACTATAAATAACTATATCTTGCAAGTTTTACACATAATATTATTTACAAAGGAATTGTGATTTTTATTTTTTATTATTCGAGTCGTGAGCGCATTGAAAAAAAGCGTTAGAGCAAAATCTTATCTTCGTCTCGGAATGAATAAAAGGATGCAAATAATCTTCCAAGCAACAATATCAAGTAAATTAATACTTAAGTTATACCTATATATTTTCAGTTGTTTGGTATTTGTCAATTACTTCAAATTTCAATTACAGAAAATAAAAAAAAGGAATCGTAAAAATATATGGAGTCAGGTACAATTGACGGCATCCCTTTAAATCTGACGAAAGATAAAAAAAGCTGGGAGCTGCACGTGTGCATGTGACAGTTTCGCACCAATTTGTATTCGTCGCTCGGACCCCTCCCCCCTCCCCCTTCATCCCGTGCCAACTCTCTCACGGCTGGGAATTATCTCGTACGCATTCAAATGAAATTATCAACTTTTAAAAGGTAATATTAAACTACCGAGTTTCAAGCAGAGAAAGGCTCGCTACTAACCAAACTATCTCCAGAATTGGATAAATTGAAGCACGGCAATTCTTTGTCCTAGCGTTGTGTTTATTAATTCCAAATCTAACGATATAGGACTAAATTACTGAAAAAAAACCGCACAGCAAATGTTGTTATACCAAGTGAAAAATGTTATTAGTTAGATTGTAAAAACACGAGAATGTCATTATTTTTCTTCTTGATACTGCGACGCGGTAGTGTATTTTATATATGGGAAACGCGGTATTAAAGAAAAGCGAGTGTATAGATGCACCCGACGATTGGCGCCAGCGCGGAACGCAGACTGGTAGGCCGTCGCGACGTCGGGATGTCAGGACGTCGAGACGCCGGTACTTGCGCGCGCCAGCCGCGCGGTGGCGCAACTTCACGGTTTGATTTGCACCGCGTGCGCGCGCGCGCATCCTATTATACCCTTTTTACCACCCTCTCTCCCACCCTCTCTTTCCGTACTTTCTTCTTTCTCTTCCTCTTTTCATTTGTCCATCATCCTTCTTTTCTTGGTTATAAAATTATACCTTAACGTTTCGCCGCAATCGGAAAAAAAGTTCTTGTCATTAAGGACGCTCACCAGCTTACAATAGGATTAAAAACTTTATCTTTATACTTTGCTCATTATTAAGTATTAAAATCAATGGAACATCTTAAATATTAAATGTATCACATTGAAATATTAATAAGAAGTGCAAATGGCATCAAGTTAAAATTATATACGAACTTACCTAACTTTTCTTCGGACTTGTAATATATAAATACAGTTTAGGTACTTGTAAACTTTACGTTGTAGTGGTCCAATTGTAATAATTTTTTATTTGAACATAAAAATGCTAATTACCCGGGTAAAAATTAATTGTATAATTATATGTAAATTTCCATAAATTGGGTACCTGCGTAACTCTATTCAAATATATATACAATCTTATTTGATCGTATAAAGTTAAGAGGATGCCGCACCTTCATTCGTTTAATATACACACCTACCGACATTAACTGATTTTTCGAATTTATTTTTCAATTTGCATGTTTTTTCTAATATATGAGCCACATTCTATGATGTACAACAATTGTGCGGGTGGTAAAAAAATTTAGAAAAAGTAGAAATTGAAAATTATATTTGAAAAATCGAATACAGAAATCTGTAATCTGTACGGACTACCCTTAAACACGTTCCATGCACAATTGAATATAATAACATTTAATTATTCACGCAAGTGATAATTCTTCAATATGAAAAATAAATATTGCTCTTGAATATGTTTAATGACAACTTTAAATGGTTATATGTTACTCTATACAGTTACATATGACATATGCGATTGCCCATATATATTCACAATGTACTATTATGTATTTCCATAAACTTATTTTTGCTGGAAAGTATGATCATCAAGTTTAATTTAATGTTATACGAAAAATTCTAAACTATTAATTTTGTGCATCTGAGATCAAAGCAAATTTTCTTTCAAAAATCTTTTCTCTTTTTTATTTTTTTCAAGATTATCTGTATGACACTAAATAATGGTGACGCATCGAACTCACTTTCGAGCTACCTATCCTGTTTATTTATGATATTTTTAGTAAGATAAATTTAATTTCATGTATTCAATACAACGATAATTCACACATTATTTCACTCGTTTAATACACATTATTATACTTAATAGCAAATAATCTAATAACAACACTACAAATACTTTCTAATGAAATATGTAAGGATGAAAAAGAAGTTTGGAGCTAATTTGTAAAATCACTTAGATTGGAAGTGTTACGTGTGGCAACACTTCACTTATAGTATATTAATACAATATGCATAAATTAAATATAACCAACGAAATGCTGATATTAAATCAATCCAAATCGGATCACGACCGCCGGTGCACAGTAAAGAACAAACTGCTGACGTCGAGTTCATCGAGCTCAAACGACGAGAAGTAATGCTGACTCTCGGGTCACCGTCACCGCCCCGCTGACGTTTTCGCGGAGACATTGAATCACCACACGAGAAAACGATACACACGTTGAGGAGTCAGACAATTATGTAGGACAATGAGCTGCGTATTAAACAAAAGGAACAACCAGTCATAAGTTTAGACAGAGAAGTAAAACAAATGATTAACGTCGAACCTACGTCCGATTGAGGTTCGACTCTCTACAACGACCGGCATCGGATCACGACGGAACGACCTCATCGCAGGTATCAGCTTCAGGCAACCTTACGATCAACCGCTCAATCGCCAACCAGCAGCAGCAACCTAGCAGCAAACGCCAACCAGCATCCAACTATCAACCAACACTAGCAAGTATTACAGAGATCGTACGAAGAGGATCTCATTATTGTACTTCATTATATTACTAATTCACGAAAGAATTGATATAATAAACCATGGTATTTATCCATTAACATCTCAATCAATTATTTAATCTTGTCTTCACCATCCGCTCGTTAAGCAGTCCGCCTAACCGAGTAACGGTACCCATAGTAGTTGATACCTCTCACACGTAACAGAAATCTTGTATAATTATTTTATATCTTTATAAGCATAATAATTAAACAATAATAAACATTCTTCTGACATTTTTTTAAATATTGTAATTGTTTAATATGTTTGATTTAATTTAGTAAATTAATTACTGCACTATACAAATAGAATGTATGAATAAATGTTTAATTGTTTAAAAATTTATATTATTATACTATATGTATCTGGAAGTAAATCGATTGACAGGGTTTTATGCTCTTTATTTTCCTGTGGTGAAATGGTTAACAGGTGGTCCAAACGATCAGAAAATGCTTCTTTTATTTTCCCTTATTTTCTATAAAATTTCATTAAATAAACCATTCGAATCCTTTATTCGGTATTTCATTTATTATATTTTAAAATGAACTTAAACAAAGATAAAATTAATCAAACGATGAACTTATGAATCTAAATTCATTAATCCTAAACAATAAATCATAAACGAGTATCTTGAATGATATTGAAAATGTTTGTTTTTTCGGTTTTTTATTAAACTTTTATTCACTATAATTTTCTCCAACTTCTGATAGTCCTGAAGTTGAGTACCTTCTCGTGTGCACGTAGTGGTCCAGTCATGAAAGAAGGTTTTTCCTATGTATTCTGACCCGTAGAAAACGAATCCGTTGGTCAAAATGAGTACAAAATGGTAGATCTTTAGTTATACGCAATTCTTTAAACAAATTTAAAAAAGTCGTTTTTCCGTTTCCGACAATGGTTTACTATTAATATGAGCAATTTTAAGACGAAAATATTTCTCTATAAAACCCATATTTTAAAAACTATGACCGTTTTAAATTCGATTTTGGAAAATTTTCACTAACTTCGGTGGTTGTATACTATGAAACAAACTTGTTTTTTGAATTTTCAAGTAGATTTTTCTTTTGAAGTCATCAATGGCATATTTACAAAGAAAAACCAAAAATTAATGTACATTATTGATATAAATAAATGGCATTTTGATGGGCGTATCACCCAACTTACGCATTCGGGGGCGCCACTTTGATGCCAATTATTTTCGCTTGTTTTTTACTTCATATTTTTTACTAAATTAAATGCTCATAAAATAAAAATTTTAATAATTTTAAATTTGCACGAATAAATTTTAGCTAAATAGTAATAATTGTAATTACTGTTTTTAAAAATATTTGTATTACAATCAAATCGGTGTTATACAAACAGTTACTTTAATTATGCAGTTATGTATTATGTAATAATTTAAATAAAAATTAAATAAATTCACTGATTTACTACTTAAATTGTTATAAACTTTATTTGTTGACTCATTATTACAGATTTTTTAATCACGGAATCGTATAAGTCGGGTGATACGCCCATCAAAATGCCATTTGTTTATATGAATAATGTATTTTAATTTGAAAATTCAAAAAATATTAGTTCGTTTCATTTGTAATTTTCACCCTCCATTGTTGAATTAGTAAATAGTCGATTATTAAGGGTCAATAATAAATAAATCCAATTTATTTATGTATGTGCACAACATTTCGTCTGCTAGGTTTGCAGACCTCTTCAGGTGCTGAATTTATTGGACAAAATTTTACAATACTTGTGAATTAAAAATTAAATTTTACCTTAATAATGAATATAATGTTACAGCCCAAGTGAGCTTCGTCGAATAACATTTGATACTGATTTGATAGTTCGTTTCATAGTATATAACCATTGAAGTTAGTGAAAATTCACAAAAATCGAATTTAAAATAGCTTTTAAAATATGGTTTTTACGGAGAAAAATTATATTAATGATTTTCGTCTTGAAATTGCTCAAATTAATAGTAAAACCTATGTCGGAAACGGAAAAACAATTTTTAAATTTGTTTAAAGTATGTCGTATAACTAAAAATCTACCATTTTGTACAGATTTCGACCAACTGATTCGTTTTCTATGGGTCAAAATGCATAGGAAAAACCTGTTTTCATGACTGGACCTCTCGGTGCACACGGGAAGGTACCCAGCTCCCGGACTATGGTGAAAAACGCTATTTTTCAATACATTTTGACCAAAGGATAATAAGATTTTTACCATAGAGTTATATAATATAAAAATGTTCTTTCTGCATTAATAATCCTATTGGAAAGGTTACTTTTAATCAAGGTATTAAAAGTGACCTTTTTAGAGAATTGCATGCCTGCTACCAGTGAACCCGTTAAGGGTAAACGGTGTCATCTCTGCGAACATATATCTAACTTGAAACTGTAACGCAAGCACAAGTCTCGAGACAGTTGCGAATACTCTGACGAGCCTTCCGAGCAACTTATCGTGGCGAGAGATTTTAACGCGAGAGGGATAGAATAGACGTGCAACAAAGGACAACTCCTACTGGAGATGACCATAAAACTGAATCGGCTATGTATTTCTTGTTACACAATTGTACCAAAATATATATATATATACCACTTGTCTTCGGAAATTATTTACCAAATACTATACCTTAATTGTGAATATACGATTATAAAATAAGTTTTACCCAAAAGCATTAATAATAATATTATATTTTAATTATTAAATGAAATCTATATTTATAAAAATTATACTTCAATTTAAATTGCATAATTTATATCCGACTAAACAAAAGGACCTGCATTTCGGAGTTTTGTTCAAGGAGTTCTAGGGGTAAAGATAACTGAAATTTTATTTAATTTATATCCAAATTTATTTATTCGATTAAATATGAGTTTTGGATAATTGAATCTATTTTAGCAAATCTTCTAGCTTTGAATATCGAGGTTTTCGTCAAGCCTCTTTTCGCCCAAATGTTTTTTTGGAAAACCTCAAATAATTTTATCCCCAGAGTCCATTGGACAAAACTCCGAGACACAGGTCTTTTTATTTTGTTCGATAAATCCTATTCCACAGTTTCAAACAAATTCTTTTCCTGGAGTTCAAGTATACTCACCTTGTGTTATATGTGTAACAAGGTTTTTTGTTATGTTTATGTCTAAGTTTAAAATTAATTCCAACTTTTGTTCATTACATTTTGCAGAAAAATCTGCTATATATCCATAATTTAATTTTGTACGAATCATATAGCTTTATATGCATTGCAAAGAATGTTTTGTGTAGTTCCCTAACTCTTTCCTGAAACCGAGCTTTAAGTTTATATTGAATCTACGGAAATATTATCTTATAAGTGACTCTATATGTTACTCTATATGTAAAATAAGTCGTAAAATTTTTACCTCTTTAACTACCTTAATTTTATAATTTAGTTTATTGTTTTGGTTTTTTTTAAAAGTTAGTTATATGTTTATTTATTGAGAAGGTGAATCCTAAGTGTTGTTATTAATATCGTTAATTTTATATAATACGAGTGCAAATGATTAATGTCTCTTAAAAATAGAGTAACATTTATTACTGATATATGTCATGCACGATTGTTCACTTGATTTCTTTTGAATGTACGTGCGACGAGTAATCGTGACGTAAAATCATGTGTGACCGACGTCACTTGCTATTTTCATTAGTTCTGTATCTTAGATACGCAATTGGAAATAAATATTCGCGAGTGCTTGTTTGTGCGAATTTTCCCTCTCCTTTCTTTTTTTCTAAAATCTAGGCAATTTCAAAAACCGCGTGTGTGGAGTGTGTGGTTTCGGGTGAGCTCCTGGGCACATCGTACGTTTGTGCGTATCAAAGTGAGTTTAATTGGTGAAAGTGAAAAAGGACGGGGTTGTGGGCGAGTGTAGACGCGGATCGCGGGGTCTCTTGTCGCTATGTCCGGACTGTCTTTCATCACTTCAACCGACTTCCCAACATCCGCTGTCCAGGAGGTCATTAAGGACCTAAAGATCGGCTTTGTCGACCGAGGGGCGTCTCCCGGTAAGTCTGCATTTGTAGTACCGCGGCTTTCTCCCCACCCCAGTGTGTTTGTGTGTGAACTTCGGGTGTGTCTTCGGGCACATTGATATCCGGACAGCGGTTATCGTATCAACCAAGTCTGCCGTTACCGAGGTTCTCGATTCGGCAACTCCTCGGTACTTCGGATTTTATTTTAATTAATTATATATTTAATTGTGTTTGCACAACGTTCTCCTGCGACATAAATAAATTTAATTTAATTAACGCGAGGCAAGGAGGATCACCCAAATCCTTCATACCATAAGTCTCAACGGACATGTTCCTGGCTACACTTGCCAGCATCTTCGCGAATATTAATAAGTAAATAACTTTGTGTAGTCGGGTTTGTGAATACCACATCTGAAAGTATTATTGATTTTCAATTTATTATTTCGTTATGCGACCTACAGTTTTTAGTCAAACGTAACATAATACCTGCAATTTTAAGTTTATTTATGAAGTATACTATCTATTGGTTATTTCTGTAAATTCTATTGTACGTCAAGGTATATGGTTGTCTCTTTCCATGTCAATTGGCATATACGTAATCTATTGCTTTTAATTCAATTTTTCTAACATAACATTCGAAAATTTAACTAAACAGTAAGCAGTGTAACTATTTTCTCTAAATCCGCTTTGTATACCTTATAAATTATGCTCAATTGTAAACATCCTCAAATATTTTTCTAGAAGAATTTTACTTATTAATAATAATTTTCGTATTCAATTAGTAGAGACATATTAGTAAGACAATTTTAAATAGGTAGGATAATTTTTGTAGGATTAATTAAATTTTATAATTCGGATTTGATTAGTTTTCAATTTTTATGAAACAACTTTATACTTATTAATATTAGCGATGGAAATCTCACTCGCTAATGCTCGTTTCCTTTACTATTCTTTACGTCGATTGTTGAGATCCCAAATTAATTATAAGTATTTTATTTTGTGGCAAAGTATGTTTTGTGTGGAAAATATGGTATCAATATAATATTTAAATTATTTGATTTAAATTTTTAAAAAATCCTTAACCATGTTATTAAATGATTTTTCTTAACTCCGTGCGCAAAATCGAATTTTGCGTACGCATTTGAGTACGCAAAATAGTACATTCCCGCACTAGTGCGCAAAATAAACTTTTCCTGCAATAGTGCTCAAAATTATCAGAGACAAAGTGATTTCAACCCCGTACCACCTTTTCACCCTCGCTTTGCTCGGGCGCACACATCGGTTCGGGGTGAAATAATTTTTTCTTTAGGCAATTTCAAAAACCGCGTGTGTGGGAGGTGGTGGTTTCGGGTGAGCTCCTGGGGCCACATCGTACGTTTGGGCGTATCACTTGGAGTTTAATGGGTGAAATGAAAAAGGACGGGGTTGTGGGCGAGTGTAGACACCGCGGATCGCGGGGTCTCTTGTCGCTATGTCCGGACTGTCTTTTCATCACTTCAACCGACTTCCAACATCCGCTGTCCAGGAGGTCATTAAGGACCTAAAGATCGGCTTTGTCGACCGAGGGGCGTTCTCCCGGTAAGTCTGCATTTGTAGTACCGCGGCTTTCTCCCCACCCCAGTGTGTTTGTGTGTGAACTTCGGGTGTGTCTTCGGGCACATTGATATCCGGACAGCGGTTATCGTATCAACCAAGTCTGCCGTTACCGAGGTTCTCGATTCGGCAACTCCTCGGTACTTCGGATTTTATTTTAATTAATTATATATTTAATTGTGTTTGCACAACGTTCTCCTGCGACATAAATAAATTTAATTTAATTAACGCGAGGCAAGGAGGATCACCCAAATCCTTCATACCATAAGTCTCAACGGACATGTTCCTGGCTACACTTGCCAGCATCTTCGCGAATATTAATAAGTAAATAACTTTGTGTAGTCGGGTTTGTGAATACCACATCTGAAAGTATTATTGATTTTCAATTTATTATTTCGTTATGCGACCTACAGTTTTTAGTCAAACGTAACATAATACCTGCAATTTTAAGTTTATTTATGAAGTATACTATCTATTGGTTATTTCTGTAAATTCTATTGTACGTCAAGGTATATGGTTGTCTCTTTCCATGTCAATTGGCATATACGTAATCTATTGCTTTTAATTCAATTTTTCTAACATAACATTCGAAAATTTAACTAAACAGTAAGCAGTGTAACTATTTTCTCTAAATCCGCTTTGTATACCTTATAAATTATGCTCAATTGTAAACATCCTCAAATATTTTTCTAAAGAATTTTACTTATTAATAATAATTTTCGTATTCAATTAGTAAGAGACATATTAGTAAGACAATTTTAAATAGGTAGGATAATTTTTGTAGGATTAATTAAATTTTATAATTCGGATTTGATTAGTTTTCAATTTTTATGAAAACAACTTTATACTTATTAATATTAGCGATGGAAATCTCACTCGCTAATGCTCGTTTCCTTTACTATTCTTTACGTCGATTGTTGAGATCCCAAATTAATTATAAGTATTTTATTTTGTGGCAAAGTATGTTTTTGTGTGGAAAATATGGTATCAATATAATATTTAAATTATTTGATTTAAATTTTTAAAAAATCCTTAACCATGTTATTAAATGATTTTTTCTTAACTCCGTGCGCAAAATCGAATTTTGCGTACGCATTTGAGTACGCAAAATAGTACATTCCCGCACTAGTGCGCAAAATAAACTTTTCCTGCAATAGTGCTCAAAATTATCAGAGACAAAGTGATTTCAACCCCGTACCACCTTTTCACCCTCGCTTTGCTCGGGCGCACACATCGGTTCGGGGTGAAATAATTTTTTCTCTTATAATTGTGAGTACTGTTGCAGGAAATAGTATATTACACAGCTAGGGAGGTAAAGTATTGGTCAGTCCATAGCACATGTAAATTGGCACCTGAGCCGAAGGCGAGGGTGGCAAACATGTGCTATGGGGTGACCATTTTACCTCCCGTGGGATGTATACTATTTTTCACCACCAGTAGGCCGAAAATAACACATTCCTTTTTCGGTGCCGGGAGGGAATGTGGTACTTTCGGTCTACGTGTGGTGAAAATTTTATTTTACCCACTATTGCAGCAATGTACTATCTCGCTCGCTCAAATGTCAGCACAAAATGAAATCTTTGCGCAATTCGTTAGGAAAAATAGTATACGATACACGTGCGCATAGGTGATTCCCACACGAGTCGTATTTGCCACCCTCGCTTCGCTCGAACGGCAAATACGACTCGTGTGGGGATCACCTATTTTGCGCACTTGTATCGTAATGTACTATACCATAAGCAGTTTTAACCACATTTAATAAATTTATTATGATTATAATTAACTTTCATATCAAAATGTATGTATTACATACAAGAGCGATACATTAATTCTAAGGAATTAGCTACGAGATAATGAATTGACAGCGATTTTTTATCTGAATCTTTCAAATAAAGCGTAAGCGTATAAAATAAGAATTCAAATTATCATTTAGGTATCCGTTTGATTTCTACAATTCTTACAGTTCTACTATAATCTGCAGATAATCACGATCATGATCTTTTATATTGAACTTATCACTGTGGATACTTATGACTACAAGCATAATATACAAAACTTAATATAATGCGTGATTTATAAATTAAGTATATATGAACGATAAGCTGTACGAATTCTCTCTCTCTCTCTCTCTCACACACACACACATGCAGTCTCTGGCGTTTATATGTATAGGCCACATAGCATCTGGCAGCCTATGAAATGCAGGCTCGCAAACAGCCTGTAGTTGAATGTTACGAGCATAGAGAGTAATGGCTGCAACTCAATCGCTGTTCTTCCTTTATTCTACTTCCATTTTCATATCTCTATCTACTTTAAACAAAATATATGTTTCTATGTTATAGGTTCATTTGATATAATTACGGCGTATCATAATTCAAAAGTTGTAACCGTTTTGTACAAGATTTACTTTCAACTTCTATATAGAAAAGGTAATTTAACGTATAAAAAATTGCTTGCTCAAATACTTCAATCTATTTTTGAATTGTACACAGCAATATTAATAATAAATATTTTGAAAATAAAATAGAAAACATATTCAAAATATATTAAAAATTGTATCAAAGGGCGCGGTAGCTGCTGGCAAAGTGTGAAATACGTGTAAACGTATGATAACAATAACGTATAGAAAAAATTTTGGTAGTTTAATTTTGTCTATAGCCGAAACTTTTTGTATTCTATAGTCGTTTCACCTAAAAATTTTTCAGAATATAGTGTATCAAACTTTTCATCTAGGCTATTATGATGGATTATATAGATTTGTATGGTAAACTACTAGTATATGCGATATTAACATGTTTTTATGCAGTTTAGGGATGTCGGACCCTAAAAATAGCAAGTTTGTTAATTAGTTTTAATGGTTAGGAATTTAATTTATCGAAAAAAGCAGAGCTCCAGGTCCTTTAGTTTGCTTTCAGGATTATTCGTGATTTTTTTACCATTTTTCTATTAATAATAGCAACAACTTTTTTGGGTTGGAAAATGTACCTATTTTTCGAAATTTACGTTACCGACGTTTCGTATTTTTCTGCATAATTCATGAAAAACGAAATAATCTTGAAAAATCGGAGCTCCAGGATCTCAAAAAAGTTCTGAATAACGATTACAAATTTTTTCAAATTTTTAATTTACTTTTTTCATTATAATTTTTGGGTTGGAAAGGGTAGATCCCTGTAATTCGGGTCCGACATCCCGTTAATACAGATTATTGATGGGTTATCGGATGTTTCCATTATCGTGTATTTCGTTTATTCGGTGCAGCGTTTTTGGCTTATGAAGTTTTATAGGAAATTTATCTTTCTCAACGCTTATTCTTGGGGAATTATTTATAACCACTACTACTACTGTTTTGATAGTAATTTAGCGGTGCAGTTAGGAAAGTATTATTTGCTATCATAAAAAAACAATTACATATTTTATGCCCACCGAATCTCAAGGAATGTAACTTCTTTCTCAGAACAGTCAAAATTAATTTTTAATGAAAAGTAGAAATTTAATTTATCCCTAGTATAAATTATCAACATTTATTGTATAACAATGATGACTTTTGACGATACATATTAAGGCAAACGGTTAATGCGACATTAGTTTTTTTTTTTACTTTTTTAAAGTAATTTTTACTAAACAGTTAATAATTCTTTCTGTGTTAATAAATCACGTTTCGAAATGTAAGATCAACCACTTTAAAACTTACATTTGTATTTATTTTCTTAACATTTATTAAAATCTGTACATCTGTATAAAGCAATTTATTTAAAATTAAAAACCGTCCAAGTATTTCCCTTTTCGTATAATAACTAACAGAGATATACTATAATAGATTCGTAAGCGAGACTTTACGGAAAAACAGTAACCAATATTTTTCTTTACTCTTACAATAAAATATCTATTTTTCCAAAAAATGTCTAATGAAACTAAAATTTAAAATAACATAATTTATTCTTCAATTGTATTATTTCAAAATTCAGAAAACTTTTAGTTATTTAAATGGAAAGTTTTCCCCCAAACCTTCAAACTGTAGGATTCTGTTGACTATTTATAAAATTTATTGTTGCATAAAATAATCTTTTCTTTACTTTACAATCATAAATTATTTGATTAAATTTATAATTAAAACTTTTTATTATAGTTAGTCAGTTTTCTGGTTAAAAATGATTTTTCAGTAATAACAATAATGTTTCATTTTTAGTCACTAATGTTATATTAAGAAGTAGTATTTTCTATATGTAATGTGTAAAATATTTAAACAACAATCAATACTTCACAACCATACTAATATACAAATCATACATGATGACTTGACTTGTTATAATATTAAACATATTTCAATTTTTGCTTAATGATTCGAAGTAGCATTTTATTTAAATCGAATTTATTTAATTCTATATTATACTTATATTTAGTTAATTAGCGGATATGAAAAAGCAGTTTAAAAATTATTTGGTAATAATCATGTTTATGGTTCATGTATTCCAAAACTTAACCAATCAAAATAATAAAATTTTGTTGCACATTGTATTGCATACTTTTCCATACTTACATTTTTGTGTATATTAAATTTCTAAAACGAAATTTTCTGTAGTTATTGATAAACTCAGAATTTTCTGTATAACAAAAGTTATAAGTACTTGTTTATTTACAAAAGATAAATTATACATAAGTTTGCAGTTACACGGCACTTCTATGATTCACTTAAAAATGTAATTGTTACAAAACTGAAAGTACAGAATCGTTCATTACTTTCAATTAATAAATTTACAAAACATTTTTTTTAAATATTATATAAAAAATACTTATATAAATCATTAGATATTAAAAATCACAATCATAATGGCGATATCTAAATTTTATCTTTATATTGAAAATATCATTTTCATAATATTTCATAAAATGCAATATCGCAGTGTTCAGACTCTTCCATTTCACCACTATAATCATTGGCATCTTTGCCTTCGATGTCATAAGACTTAACCCATTCTTTCAAATCTATACCAATCTGAAGATTTTTAAAGCTAGTTTCTAAATGTGGACGTGTGACTAGAATTGTCTTACTTTTGATATGGCGCCTCAAAAATTGCCAAATTTCAATTTGCTTTTCACTGGAAACATAAAACTCGAATGCATTGTTTATTATTATCACATCTGCAGTTTTGACTATTTCTTCATCTTCTTCAATTCTCTTGTGTAGAATTTCTATTCTATCGTTCATTTTGTAATTTTGTACAATTTCATTCTGAAGTTTACAAAGATCTTCATTCATCTCAACTCCAATGATTCTTGGAGCATCTGTGAAAACGTATGCCTAAAACAGTTTCAATTAAAATATTATCTGAATTTTAACTAATTTAATTAATTTTTTATTTATTTATAAGAAATAGTATTAGAAGATACTAATAACTAATTCATACGTTAAATAAATTATATTAATAAGTGAAACTAATTAAATAAGAAGTTCTAAATTAGTATGAGAAAAAAATGTATAAAATTGTTGAAATAATATTAATAAACTTTCTTTTCATATCATAATAAATGAAAAGGGTTTACTGAACACAAAAATGTAGTAATAAATTATGTTCATAAAAATAAAGAATACTATAATTTAAGTTGTAAACAGTAAACATATCTATGCTTTATTAGGTATTTATAAATTTTTAACTTACAATTTAGAAGAAAATAGTATATATTGATTTATATCAAATTATAATAATAAATGAAGAAACCAACATTAATAAAAATACTTACTCCATAAAGAACTGCTCCTAATCTAGATCCTATATCGAGTACAATTTTATTTTCTAGGGTAGGAAGACGAGTGTTAAATACATAGTATAAAGCCTCTCTGGACATGGAGTGAGAAATAAATACTGCAATATAAAAAGTAAACTTTGTACAAATTTTGTTAAGACATGAATTATTACTATAAGAAATATTTTACTTAATGGTTCAATGTTCTTTGAGCCACAGTCTTTGCAGTAATTTCTCTTTAATTTTCCATCTTCAACTAGTTCTTCTACATCTTCATCGTTATACAAAAATTCATCGACATGAACTGTTAAGTCAGGTAAACAATCAGAGTTCTAAAAAAAAACAAATTTTAATTTCAGGAATCAAAACAGAAGTTATATAAAATTCATACTTGTCCCGAAGAAGGTGCTGTGATATTCTCTGAAGAAAGAATTGCATTTATAGGAACTTTCTTTTTGATGTCATCAGCTATAGAGTTTAAAGTTGCCACTGGATCATCAAGTAAATCCTCATCTACCTTCTCCGAGGATCCAACGTTAGATGCGACTGATTCTAAATTTGAATGCAATGATTACAAAAAGGTTCCATACCAAATGTATTACTATAACTTTGCACTTACCATCATCAAATAGATTATAGTCATCTTCACCATCACACGACAAATCTTCAAGAACGTATGATACAAAAGTTCTCTTGTCATCTGCATTCAGAGACCTACGTAACAATGAAAATTGTTTTACCGCTTCTTTCAAAGATATTGGAGGTTTACTCGTCATAATTCATCACTTTAGTATTCAGTCTGAATAACAATTTTCTGTATACTTAGTGTATACTATAAGCCTATCTAACCACGTGCAGCTTGCAAGTATAGTAATTTAAACTAACCTACTATAAAAAAATATGTTGCGGTTAATTTTTCGAGTAGTTTACCAACGTAGATTACGTTCAAACAAAATACGCGCGAAAATTTGAATACGAATTGAAACAAAAACTTATATTTGAACCTGGTCACGACCTAAGTGCTATCTACAAAAAGCCAAGAAAATATGAAGAAGAAAAAATTGTATTAATTAGAAAAGTTGATTAATTGACAAATTTTTACGAATAAATTTTTAAATTGTTTTAATAGTTGATAAGGTTTATAATTACCCGAGTTTTCGTTTTTTACTAAATATTACGAAAAAATCTTTTTGTCGTTAAAAACTGTCGAGGTTATGTTTAAATAAACTCCGGCTGTGTTAAAATAAATATTAAGTAAGTATGAGTACATACTATACATACTCATTGCATTTCGACAGCATAAAATAATAATATCTAAAAATAATTGTCTAATTGTAATGATAACTGGCCTTTTTTTAGAAGCATACAATCTAAACACGTAAATCTTGGATTAAGGGTAATTGACATAGTACTTGATAAATTAATAGAAGTCATGCTTTTTTATTACTTAATTAAATTTTTATAAGAATAAAAAAGAATATTATTCATATATAAAATTTTATCTGAAAATGTATTTTATAAAAAAAGTATTAAAAAAAATGAGCTGTAATCGATAATAATACGGTGACCGAAACAGTAGTCAATCCCGCGAAGCTAATGCATTATTATAAATTACTTAACGGGATGTCGGACCTAAATTACAGGAATCTGCACCTTTCAACCCAAAAATTATATCTAAAATATTGCATTAAAAATCTGAAAAAATTCATACGGATAGCTGAAAACATAAGGAAGGGCTTGACGTTTTGATCTTTTAATGAAAAAACATTACTTAAATAATACTTGAATAAACAATGTTTGGTCGGTAATTATTAGTCAATAAAAAGCATAATTTTTCAACTCAATCATCGTGATTAAATTATGGATTTAAAAATCTGGAAAAATTTGGGTATATTATTCAAAACATGCCTAAGGGTTTGACGTTTGACGTTTTTAAAAAACTTTATTCATTTGTTTGTAAAAAAAAGTACAACATGACCTTTTTCTGGGTTTGACATCCCCTTAAATCGCACAGGTTCAAATATAGCATTAAATTAGATACTAATTTAATAAATAATATACAAAACGAAAAATGAGAAATAAAAGTTAACTTAAGTACTAACTTATATATATGCATATATATTTTTTTATATTCTAGTTTGTGTCCCTTTGGCACTTCCTACCGTACACCCTCCTTATTGTCCATCCTGAATAACCCCACTGTCGCGCATTCCCCTGGGGTTATGCCCGTAAGGAAAGGAAAACCTGTAAATATAGCAAAACCTTCTCCGAGGCGGCCGGTGTATTGGAACATTTTATTTCGGGCGTTTAGTTCACATTGCATAGACCCATATCTCCCGCTCACACTGTGTGAGGTGTGGAAAAACACCTAACCAATCCCGAAAGCCACACAAGAATAGGTCACCCATCCAAATACTGACCGCAGAAATTTTGCTAACTTTCGTGATCGGCCTACGTGCGTCTCCGACACTCTGCCACCGTGTCGTTCATTTATAGATACTAAAGTATTTTATATTTACAAAAAATTGTTTTTTTTTATCTACATTATTCCTAATTTGTATACATTTAAAATGTATAAATTTTCTTCAAAGGTAATGGTGAGCCTTGAAATTGCTTTGACATTCATTTTAATTTAATTAATTTTTCTTCTGCTTTACATTTTTATATGTTAATTTAATTAATTTAAATTATTTTCTAGTTCTTGTTTAATTTAAGCTTTCAGATCTCTTCCAATTTTCTTTTCAGTTTTTTCTCTCTTCTCTTTTTTCTTGCTCATTCAGTTCATCAAATGCTCGCCATTCTGGAGCAGATTGTGATGGCAAAAAAAAGTTATTCTTTCGATTTCTCTTTACTTTGTTTTTCTTTATTGATCAGATAAGAGGTAACTTGTAATTTTGTCAGTGCCAAATAGTGACTCTGAGACACAAGCAGGATCTGAAATTAAAATATTGTTTAATTATATTCATATTACAATTTTACTGATTGTAATTAGTAGTTTATACAATTTATACTAATAGCATCATCTATGAAACCGTTTGCCTCCTTTATTTAATTTGATGTACATTTGTTAAAGTAGATAGTGACGTGCTTGAATGATGTTTTTTTCAATAGGTGCTAAGAACCAAGTGTCAGAAACGATGATAATTTTGGTATTGAATTATTTGCAATGCTGTCTTTGCTCTTTAAATTTACATATACTAATTTATAAAAACTTTATTTCTTGCAAAAAGGGGTTTCATTTGCAATGACATCTTCATTATTAAAATATTCTGTCAAGTATTAATATCTGAAATATATACTAAAAATGTACCGACACGGTGGCGGAGTGGCGGAGATGCACCTCGGCCGATCACGAAAGTTAAGCAGCACTGAGTGCGGTTGGCACTTGGATGGGTGACACCATTCTTGTGCGGCTTTCGCGATCGGTTAGGTGTTTTTCCACACTTCACAACGTGAGCGGAAGGTGTGGAACATTCGGTTTCGGTGTTTGGGCCTACGCAAGGTGATCTGAACATCTAAACAGAATGTTTCAATACACCGGCCGTCTCGGGGAAGGTTTTCCTACAAGGTTTTCCCTTCCTCACGGGCTTAACCCCGGGCGAATGCGAGACGGTGGGGACCGGGATGGGAAAAATTGGAATGTTTTCACCCCCACACGTAGGTGGTAGGGGTGTCCCTGTAAAAACCCGTTTAATAATGGGTATACGGGGTGATGAGCAAAGAGAATAAAATACTAAAAATGTTCGTATATGTACATCATACATTTTATTAATTGTATTTTACGTAATAAAATTTTGTGCATAATAGTAATTATAACTTTTATTGTAGATATAATTTTACTAACGAAATTTACTAGTGAGTTACCTTATAGTGCGCTTGTTTGTACTTATTTAAGCATTAGCTATTTCGACGTAATTTTAATTTCCTTAATTTTGTCTTGGTAAATATAAAAAAAATTTGAAATTTATTAATTAAACTTTTTATTGAAATAAATATTTTACTTAAGTTTTTGATTTATTATTTTAAGCATAACTCTGGTAGAAATCTGATCATAAATGTAACGTTTTTTAAGCCAAAAAATGGCCAACCTTCAAATGTTAAATTTTACTACTAAAGAAAAAAAAGATCAAACTTTCTCAAGCTAATTATTATTTTACTTCATGATTGTTTACACTATTATAATAAAGTATGTCAATTTTATTACGATCATCATCTACTTATATTCTCATATAAAGAACATATGCTAATATGGCAAATATTTTAGCAATGTATTTTTACACGTTTCGCAAAAACAATTATTTTAATTTCTATCTGTGCATGATTAAACTGAATTTATTTTTTTTAAATATCTAAAAGTTACACTTAAGCAATCTAAATTCATAATAAATTTCATTGTAATGGTAATTGAAGTTTCTTAATACTTTAGTACAAATGTATTGATAGTATTTTTACATAGTGTTTACAATGAAATTTTTTTAACTTTAACCTACATTTGTCGCCTTATTTATACGTTAAAAATCATATATGTATAGTTGGTTTCAATAACATTAATATATTATTATTTATATATTGTATGATTAGAAGAAACAATAGGTTAATAAGGAAGTAAATAACCATGGGTTTACGAACAAAGTCACGAGCTTGTTGGAGGCGATCAGAATTGGTGCAGCATGCTTGTGACTTGACCAAAGGTTCCGAAAGTCATTTGCCTAGATTACCACCGAATGCAGCATTCAACTCGCGTTTTAAGAGAAGGTTACAAAAATTTGTCATTGTATCTGCAAGTCATCCATTCACTCGTCTTCATTTACGAAGCAAAGTTGCGATTGCTTTTGAAAAACGACGACATGGCATATCAGACAACTGGTGGATTATTCATCCTTGCAGTGCTTTTAGGTAAGTTTTTTTGTTTTTTTTTGTTTAAACTTTTCATATTTTATGTAATGTCATCGTTATAAGTCGAGATATAAAACTATATAAGGTTTTGCTGATTTTGGTCTAGGGTGGCTATAAAAAATTGACCAGCAGGAGTGGGGTCCGATTTGTCGAAGGTTCATTCAAAATGTGTGCAATATTTCAAATTTTTAAAACGAGAATTCCAATTAGTAGATCAATAATTTTCTACATTATTATATGTTATCAAGGTTTTAATAGACAAATATTATAAAAGTTATTTCTTTACACTATAAAGTTGGAATATTCGGAACAAATATATAAAAACCGAAGAATGCATTACTTTTGAAATAATGTGCTTTCTATTTCTCTTCTTTCTAAATAATAAAAATACATTTCTAATTTTTGAAATTCGAAACCAGATACTTATCTATCACATAAGAAAAAGTCACCAATGTTTTTCGTGTATCTCGCGACAACAAACTGAATAAATGGTTAGGGTACAAAACGATATGAAAACTAACTTCAATTTGATGATTGTGTTTTATAATTGTAACCTAACCGTTTCATCAGTTTGTTGTCGCGAGATACACGCAAATTTAGTGACTTTTTTTATATGTCATAGATAAGTATCTGGTGGTTTTGAGAGTTCGATAGCTCAAAACAAGTCGAGGTTGTATTGTTTATTAATTAGAAATAATATAAATTTTATGTTTGAAAGATGCAATACTACGAAGATTCGACGAGGGGGAAGTCTAGGGAAAGTCTGGTTGAATTTTCCCAGACTTTAAAAATTATTATATAGTCTGGCAAAATGTGGGGGAGAAAATCTGGTTGAATTCTCCCAAACTTTCAAAATAATTATGAAGTCTAGTAAAATGTGTGGGAGAAAGTATGGCTTATTTATCCCAGACTTTCACACATTTTGAATGAAGCTTTCGACAAATTGGACCCCACCCACCAGCAGTGTACACAGATAAGCAAAATAAAACATAATGATGAGTATTACTGTAAATAAAAGCTGCGAAATAGTTTTAGTTTCGGGTTATAAATTATTTAAACAATTGCATTATTATTTACAGATTTACTTGGGACTTTATTATGACTGTCAATTTCTTTTACATGTTCATCATGATTCCACATGTGATATCCTTCTACAGGCTCTCGAAAATGTACAGTAGCGCGAAAACGTTATTATTACTAACTCCAGGCTATGTCGTATGCTTGATCGACATAGTATTCAATTTTATAACTGTGTTTATTTCGGCAGATGGACATGAAATATTTATAGATCCTATACTTATTTTCAAGTAAGTTACGTATATATACTACTCTTCATTATGCACTAACGTGATACCTGCAACTTGACATTAACGATTAAAATTTTGTTGTTGTTATCATTACTACATAATAACTATAAGCGTCTGTATAGATTTACGATGTAATACAACCTACGTGATAAATAATCTTGATGTTCTACCGCAGTTATAAAGCTTTTATACAGTCTGGTTGAATTTTCCCAGACTTTAAAAATTATTATATAGTCTGGCAAAATGTGGGGGAGAAAATCTGGTTGAATTCTCCCAAACTTTCAAAATAATTATGAAGTCTAGTAAAATGTGTGGGAGAAAGTATGGCTTATTTATCCCAGACTTTCAAAATAATTATAAAGTCTGGCAAAATGTGCGGGAGAAAGTCTGGTTGATTTAAAATATATTAAGTCTGGCAAAAAGTATGGGATAGTCTCACCAGCTAGACTTTGCCAAGACTTTATAAGCCAGACTTTTCCCAGACGTTTCCCATACTTTTTTTTTTACACGGGAATGCACACATTTTGAATGAGCTTTTGACAAATTATACCCCACGCACCAGCAGTGTACACAGATAAGCAAAATAAAACATAATGATGAGTATTACTGTAAATAAAAGCTGCGAAATAGTTTTAGTTTCGGGTTATAAATTATTTAAACAATTGCATTATTATTTACAGATTTACTTGGGACTTTATTATGACTGTCAATTTCTTTTACATGTTCATCATGATTCCACATGTGATATCCTTCTACAGGCTCTCGAAAATGTACAGTAGCGCGAAAACGTTATTATTACTAACTCCAGGCTATGTCGTATGCTTGATCGACATAGTATTCAATTTTATAACTGGGTTTATTTCGGCAGATGGACATGAAATATTTATAGATCCTATACTTATTTTCAAGTAAGTTACGTATATATACTACTCTTCATTATGCACTAACGTGATACCTGCAACTTGACAATTAACGATTAAAATTTTGTTGTTGTTATCATTACTACATAATAACTATAAGCGTCTGTATAGATTTACGATGTAATACAACCTACGTGAATAAATAATCTTGATGTTCTACCGCAGTTATAAAGCTTTTATACACTCGAACGCATTTTAGAATACTAAATAATTCCGAACCCTTATCATAAATGTGCAAAGTCTTGGAGGATAATTTGCATAATATTCTGAGATTATTTATCTAACTAGGAAAGTGTCCTACCCGCGGAAAACGGATTTCGTTGAGAAATGTTTCCTACTATGTATAAATGTATATAAAACTACGAAGAAAGCTACGTTTCTAAAAAGTAACTTTACTTTTCTAAAGTTCTGCGCTATTATAAAAGCTTCACCATCATATTAATGCTTATATAGATAATGCATTAAATAATCAAATTATTATTTTGATAAAAATTTATACATTTATTTTATTCGACTTTCGTTTAACAATTCATTCAATCGATTAGTTTTAACTAATGCTTAATGTTAATTAAGGTGACAGTAATAATATTAAATGTACTTTAAGAATTTGACTATATATTAGTGACTTTATTTAATTGAATTATTAGGTCTTAATAAAATGAAGAAAGTTATTCAAAGTTATACAACGTCGAGTTCCGCAGATTAATCACTCTTCTAATAAGCTTTCATTCCCTGCAACCATATATTTGTATAATAATAAACAAATCAAATCGCTTTTAATAATTTATTTTCATTCCAGGCATTATGTCAAAAGACTTTTTATTATTGATCTATTATCGTCAATTCCATACACGTGGATTTATAACGTAGATTTAAGCAGAAGTTCGAGTATACCGTTTTACATTATAATATTAGAAATGTTGCCGCTTCTAAAATTATGTCGTTTGCCAACTTTGCGAATTTATATTAAGGAAATAGCTATGGTATATTATTTTCAATTACATAACAACATATTTTTTAAATATTACTTCAATTGACTATACGTTTCATTAGCACTATCGATCGAACAGTATAAAATAATAATGACTTATACGATAATTTTATTAAAATATTAACGCATGATTAAATTTTGAGCATTAAACTCAAATTATATATTTTATTAAAATTCATTTTAATTAAGTGGTATATTTATTTGTTCTCTTCTTTTTTTGATATCTTTAATATCAACTCTATATATACAATACTTCTCTGACGGTATTCTAGTGAATAATTGTTAGGCTTACTTCTATAACTTTTTTCTAATGTTAGAATGTAGATACTCTAAAAATGGTAAGGGGTATACTGTGTATTAAAATTAATTTTCAATAACATTCAGCGAGTTTCACAGATTTTTATTTTAATTTAATGACTTTCTTTATTATATAAATTCGAATTTCATTATACATTTTTTAAGTTATTTCAATTTGTTTTTACGCTTTGAATTGCAATTATCGTTTTTTTTCTTTTAATAATATTTTATATATAGTACATATCATAAGTTTTGTTACAGATGTGTGAAGCATCCCGAACCTTTGAACAGGGTATGTGGATAACTTGGATGACCGTTTTGGTTTTCCATTGGGCTGCATGTTTTACTTACGTATTTCCTTTTATTTATGCTTACATTACAAAAACTCCATTAAGTGTAAGATATTATTCTTTCGTATAAATATTAAATTATTCTTACGTTGCATTTACTTAGCACTGCGATATTTTAACCCTAATTTATAGTAGACATGGTATCAGTGGTTGACTATATTATAAATTTTTTTTTCAAAAATGCGTTAAACTTATTATTTCTTTTCATTTATTTATTTTGAGTGGCATCCCCTTTCGCGTATTGAAGACTATACAATTTAAATACATTTTCGAATGTCAATTCAATTTATAAAGTTAATTATATTGTTACATTGAGTAATATTATATTAAACAAATCGTATAAATTATTTTTAGATATAAATTTCTTCCTTTCCTTTTGGTATCTTGAGCATTCTAATATAATGTGTTCATGTTGTTATGCTTATTATTATTATTATTATTATTCTTTATTGTGGCTAGTCGCTAAATACGAAGTAGACACCTTCATAATAAAAAAATTATTACCTTATGATGTACTAATCATCAAAATTTACCCCTTAGGAAGCAGAAGGCTATTTATTTACAATAAAATTAAAAAATAAGCCAGATTGGTTTATTTATTTGACAAGTTTACATCTGGGTGCTGGAAATTTATGCAGTTATAATTTTACAGAATATAAATTAACCAATTTAGCTGACAAAATAACAAGAGCTGTTTTACTTATTTTCGGCATGGCATATTTTCTTTATGTTTTAGGTATGCATACATTACTATATACGAACAACTTTATATAACTCTATATTTTATTGCTTTTCTATATATTATTATTCTGCACGTGTATTTTTTAGTTACAATTCTTCAATTAGTAAGATCATCTGCTGAACCAGAATTGAAATATCAAGCAGTAATGCATGCAACACAAGATTATATTAAAAATAAAAAATTGCCAGAAAACTTGAAAAAAAAACTATTGCACTTTTATGAACATAGATTTCAAGGCAGTCTGTTTAAAGAAAAATCCATAACATCTACGTTATCTAGTCAGTTTATTTAGAGATATATTATTTTTTAATTTATTAATAAATCTTACTTAAGGGGATATCGGACCCAAATTACCGGACTCTGCACCTTTGAACCCAAAAATGATTCTAAAATTTTAAATTAAAAATCTGAAAAAATTTATATGGCTAGTTTAAGAGTTTTAAAAGTAAAACAGGAAGAGTTTGACGTTTTTACTTTTTTAAGAAAAAATTATTTTTTAAATAATAATTGAACAAGAAAGGCATAAACTTTCAACACAAATATCGTAATAAAATTATGGATTTAAAAATATGGAAAATTTTGATTTTATAAAAAAAATGTATTCAAAATATGTTTAACAAAAAAGTAAACAATATTCATTTGCTGAGTCCGATACAGCCCTTTATTTAATACAGGTATAATACGCCTGGTATAGAAAATTATCTAGTTTTATCAAGGCCTCGAATATTTAGTATGGCGAACTATGTAGATCTACATAATACTAGACAACATTTCTATTAGGGACACCAAACGTTTTAAAATGATAATTAAAAAAAAATATTTTTTAAATAATAAAGATAAATTTATCTTGAGATGTTTTTGGGTTCAGACAATTTTTAATTTTACTTTCGCAATATTTTTTAGAAAATTTGCTGCACGAAATCGCAGTATACAGCAGTAGAATATTATTAGAATCGACTCCAATTTTTAATAATACGCCTCGTAATTTATTAAACAGTATCATTGGTAATGTAATTAATATAACATTACAAAAAAATTTTAAATAATTTAAATATATATATACCTATATATCATACAATTATACATTTCAGATGCTTTAAAAAAAGTAATTTTTCTTCAAGATGATATTATTTATAAATGCGGTACTCCAGGAAAGTGTATGTATTTTGTGCTCTCTGGTACCGTTGCTTTAATCACTTGCTCTGGAAAAGAAGTAATTTTTATTTATACACATTTAAATAATTAACTTAAGTTTATGACGTAATTTTTTATATAAATATTTATGTAGGTGTGTCACGTATACGATGGTGGTCACTTTGGCGAAGCAGCATTAGTTCAACACGAGAATAAAAGAATAACAACTACTATTGCCTTAGAAGTTTGTGAAGTTCTTCGATTTGATCGACGTGATTTTAATCGTTTGGTACCATTAAAGGGCGAATTTTTTAATCGTTTAGAAGCGATATCCAATCAACGTACGAAAGATATTGAAGACATTGAAAATGCTCCGTGACATTTTAATTTTGACAAGATATGTATAAGAGTTGTTAAATATTAATTAAATCAAGTATTTATTTATTGTAATAATTAATATTCATCATTAATTGTAATAGTCGTATTGATTTAAAAATATATCGTTCTTGTAATACAATACATTTTGTTTTTAGATTAGTTAAAACCAACTTACTTATTTTATTTGTTTAAACGTGAATTATTAAAAATTAAATTTTTTTTTTTTTTATTTTTTTTTTATTTTTAAGCTTACCAAGAACCCGAGGAGGGTTCATACAGCTATAAAAATTAAATTATTAAATTATATTATTTTTATTTTTGTCTACAATTATTTAGAACAAAATATAATAAGAAAAAAGTAAACAAAAATAAAATATTAATATAACTATATTACTTTTTATTTGCATAATGTAAATCAGTAAATACAATTGACATCATTTATTAAAGTTTAATGCGGAAATGTAACTTGTCATTATACGTGATACGCCAGTGCTTTCTCGATAACGAAATCCTATATGTGTTACGGAACCGTGTATACTGAGATTTGTAATATGAATTTTTTTTTCTAAAAAATGTATAACTGTAAAAACATTTGTTGCACATCATTTTTGTTTAAATAAAAAATAAAAATTTTAAATGTATTTAATTTTTATATTAAATTTTAAATTTAGTTAATGGTTTTGCCAAAAAAATTTGTTTTACATTTTGATTCAAATAATGTTGGATTTAATTAATTTGTCAATAAAAAAAATTAAAAAAAAATGATAAAGAAGGTTCAAATTTTCGCGGCTAAAAAATGGAATACTTGTCGGTTTTGTGAACATCTGCCGCAAGTCGGTAATGGTTATAATACTGACGGACGTCTGCGGTATATACATGCACGTAAGCTGTCGTCATATCTATATATATGTATGCGAGCATGTAACTAGCGGAAAATACATTGATAGAGAGAAAGAAATAACGTCGAATGTGTTGTATGTGCCCCGCGCGAACGAGAGTAGCCCTGATGTCCGCGACGTCTCGCGTGAGTTCTGCTACTGTTCCGTTCTGTTCTGACTCATGCTGATGCGTCGGTAACAACGTAAGCTCGGGAACCCGTGGAGAGGAGAAGTATGGCTAGTCGTTGTCTTAAAGTGCCTTCGTCGTGGTTCTCTACCCATTGAACCGTACTTTTTCTCCTCGACGAAGTTCGAGGAAGGTTGTAGCTGCGCTATCAGCTGCGCCTTATGCGAATAAAGGAAGGAAAACAGTATTACGCGTGAAATCTTGGTGTCGATTGGTTTTTCTCTATCTCGTTCGCTCTCCTCTCCTCTCCCTGTGTGTGTCGTTCGGTCGTCTCCCGTAGCCCGTGGGGAAAAACCCTTTACCCTCGGACTTGTGTGCGTTTCAAGAGAATATAGTTTAACTTAACCGTATTGAACAATGAGCTTCTTTACAAAGGTCTTCGGCGGGAAAAAGGAGGCAGCTGCCCCTACAACCGCTGAAGCGATACAGAAACTCCGCGAGACGGAAGAAATGCTCGTCAAGAAGCAGGACTTCCTCGAGAGCAAAATCGAACAGGAGTTACAAATTGCGAGGAAACATGGCTCCAAAAATAAACGAGGTATTCAACACTTTTTTAATTAATATAATCATTTTTATTTTTGACCCGTTCAATGCTAACCATCATCCAAATTTTCCGTTTTACCCTTCACGGTCATCGATTGTCATTTTCGTGACGTTTCAAATTTTCATTCTTATTCTATGCAAGTTTATGCGATTTTTTTGGCTTTTACTGATACATTTATTGACGTTTAAGTATTTTTTTCTTATAAAAATCAGATTTGACATTAATAAATCAAATGACTTTTTCTTTTTAGCTTTAAATTTGACTTATTGCATTTATTTGGAAAAACAAATTCTATTAGGTATAATTTAATGTTTTAGATCTCAGTTCTATTGAACGAATACTACTGAAGTAATGAATCATCAAGGTTTTGCAAGATAATGTAGATTACAAATTGAATTAATCGTTCATTTTTTAATTTTAACATAGTAACAACCTATTTATTTTAATATTTTATAATAAATTAAATTAACTGTAGATAAATATAATTTGCACAACTATTATCATTTCATTTTATTTAACCTTTTGACTGTAATCTAACCTTTACTCTTTGCATTATTATTTGCTTCAATTATTTGTTACAGGTGTTATATATATATATATATATAAAGCTACTTCATTACTATATTGTTAATTTTTGAAAAAGTTAAATTTTTACAATTGAAGTAAATAAGAAATTAAATACTATATTTTTTCTTAATAGCAGTTTAATACTTGTTTATATGTGAAATGTTTGATTCTTTCGATAAATATTACTTTTAATATTAATGTGTAAAATATTATTTTTTATTACAGCTGCTATTCAAGCTTTAAAAAGAAAAAAACGGTATGAAAAACAATTGCAACAAATTGATGGAACGTTATCAACAATTGAAATGCAGAGAGAGGCACTGGAAAGTGCTAACACGAATACTGCTGTTCTTACGACAATGAAAAATGCAGCAGATGCTTTGAAAGCTGCACATCAGCACATGTAAGAAAAATTAAAATTATTAAGCAGTTAATTTTTAATGATTATAATAAGTTTACTATTTCTAGTAAACACGTTTAAATATCATTATTTTATAAGCATGAGAATCTGATGGACATTTTGTCTGTTTCATAAAATTTTTGTTTTATGCATGTGAAAAAATATTAATTTTTTATATTCTACAATCAATTTTAAATTTTAGGGACGTCGATCAAGTTCACGATATGATGGACGATATTGCTGAACAACAAGATGTGGCTAAAGAAATATCTGATGCCATTTCTAACCCAGTTGCATTTGGCCAAGATGTTGACGAAGATGAATTAGAAAAAGAACTAGAAGAATTAGAACAAGAGGAATTGGATAAAGAATTATTAGGTATTCAGACTACAGATGAATTACCTGCTGTTCCTGCAACAGCTTTACCAGCTGCACCTGCTAAGAAAACAAGTAACAAAATATGATACTTACATACAAATAGTTTTTGACAATAATTATTATGTATTATTAATATTGTAATATAATTTTTACAGAAGCAAAACAAGAAGAGGATGATGACTTAAAAGAATTGGAGCAATGGGCATCGTAAAATGATGATGATAAACCATATATGTAAGAATCAAAGAATGCTGAAAAATGGAGTGTAATGTAAAGTTATAAGTATAAGAATAGAAAAATGTCGTTTAAAATAAAAGAGAAGGGAGATGAAAATATGCTCAACCACAGATAAATATTAAAATCGTTTGTTCATTCAAAGCTTGTTCGCAGAAGTTAATAGGGTTAACATAGTTTACTCATAATGAAAAGTGCGAACGCTAGAATCTGAAAGATAGAATGATCAAATGATGAAAATAAATATTAATTGAATTTATGGAATGTTTACAAGTTGCAGTTTTTTTCAATTAACAATTATAAGATTTAATGGAAAAAATGAAGCTTTGGGAAATTATGCAATTCAAACACTGGCTAATCAAGTATTTGTGGCATAATTACTGAAAGGACAGTTGTGATACTTTCATGTATAAGTCATGCCCTCTGTATATTTAAAATTATTAACATGTGGAGCACATAAACGAAAATTTCTATTGTTACAAATCGCGCAGTTTGTTTGCTGTAATATAAATTGTGGTGATTAATGCTAAAAGTAATTTAATTCAATTTGGTACAGAGTTAATTATTTAATAATAACTGATTGAGATAAAAAAAATGAATGTCTGCAGCAATGGATACACAAGTGATCGCTTTTTAAGCTTTCTTGTCACATTAATGTACATAATTATAATATTTTGAGCAACTAGCTGAAAAGTTTTTAATTATAAACTTTGAACTTTGTATAATCGCCTTTGCTAAAAATAAATTTTAATAAATACAATATTATTTGGTAAAAACCTTTAATATTTAAATATATATATACATTCAAGTTCAATATGCTTAATGTATTACACATTGATCATAAATAATATTTTACTATACATTTTATTTAAATTAAAATTACTATGTAATATATTAAGTTTTTGAACTTTCAAAAATATAACATAAAATGTACATTATTTTTTTTAAATAAATGGAATAATTTTAATTTGGTGCTTTTGAATATGTAATATGTATTTTATAAGTTATATCATTGAAAATAAAAAATATACATTGCTAATATATCCTGAAAATCAATAAACAATCATCATAATATAAATACAACTAAAATTGAATTCAGATAAAATTTTTGTTTGACCTATCAGTATTCTTATATAATGCATGATCTGAAACTTGAACTATTACGAATAGTTTATTATTTGATACATTTAGTTACTTAATTCATTATAAAGCTTCCTTTTCTAAAGTTAATAAAATCAAATTTTCTTAATGTTTTTCAATGGTACAAAATACATAATGAAAAATATAAATTATTTTATAACAGTCTTTTTTATTGAAATACATTTACGTAAAAGTATCACTCTTAATAGTTTACATTATACAATGCATTAAATATGATATATATTAATTAAGAAAACAAAAAAATATCCATTAACGACTAGAATTATAGAAAGATTTTATAAATATTGTAAAGTTTTCTCAACTAATATAACTGAGTAATAATTTAATACTCTAAATAATTTTTTAAAAAATGACTAGATAATTCTTTACTTTCAAACTTTGGTAATTGCACAATTATTTTGCGAGCCAATTAAAAAATAATTAAGTGATTTATTATAAAAATGTATATAAGTTTATATATTTTTATATTGTAGTTGAAGAAATAATAGTTTAAAAACTTTATGTTTATATATATATAATACAATTTCATTAGTTAAATAAGTTGTTAACTTCTATTTCGCTATAATTAAAAATAAAAACGTTTTTGACATTTGCGCTTTTTATAATTCTATTTTTTACGTATAAAATACTCTATTAAGTACTGTAAAGTGTTACGAATTATTAAATAATTATTGAAAACAACAAGAGAACCGTTTAAAAAACAGTTCTAATATAATTATTACGTCATCCAATTAATGTGAGATATCACTTTTATATGATACAACTGGAGTTGGAATATACTTTTTGCTTTTGTTACTTGGTAAAGAAAGAGAATGAATATGCGGTGTTATGGGAAATCGATGACCAGCGATATCAATTTCATATGTAGCTGATGAATCCATTATAAATTCACTTGTTACAATTGGTCTATCTTTTTGGGAGCGTGCATATCCAGGATGACTTATAAATCCAAGACAAATTAGTTTTTGTATGTTAAATCCAAATCTAAAATTAATTTTATAACGATTTATAATTGTGTATTAAAAATGTTTTCCTCAATAATGAAGTATTATACACTACTTTATTCTTTAATAAAAATAACTTTCAATTATGATAATTAAATGAGAATATATAATATATTCTTACCCAGCAGATGTAACAGTTCCGACAAATTCATTATTTCGATAAATAGGTTCTCCTCCCCATGCCCACACATCTTTATTGAGATCTAGATTATTTATAACAAATAGTACTAGTCTTTTTCTAACACCATGTTCCTTTTGATGTTGCAAGGCATATTTTCCAATAAAATATTCCTTCTGCTCAAAAAAATAAATATTTTTAATAATAAAAAAATAAAATTTTTAAGTTATAAAATAGTATCTTGTTTTGTAAAAATTATTGTTGTATACATTTATATTTTGTGAAATTTTCAAAAATTTAAGATTACATTACATCTTACATCTAAATTAATCCTATAACCACTGCCAGCTTCATAAGGTGTAACAAATGGTGTGAGTTCTTCAGCCCAAAAAGGTATGAAACGTTCAATACGCATAAATCTCTGAGTAAGTACTCCGACGTTGTGAACTCCATAATCTCGACCTACCGCCATTAACGTTTCATATACATGAAGTGCATATTCTGAGGGAATATGTAGACAATATCCAGGTTCACCCGTATGTGTAAATGCCATTACCATCACATCTGATGCATACCCCACATTACAATTCTGCAATGGATTTATTAATCTTTCATTTAATTATTACTATTTATAATTATTAACATTATCTACTATTATATACTTTATATGTGAAAGGTGTCAACTTCAAATCAGAATTTGAAAGCTCTGAAAGCAATTGGGTAGCTTTTGGACCAATCACGTTAACTACTGTGTATTTTGAAGTAACATCGTTTAATCCAACAGAACGATCTGCCGGAAGATGTCTAAAAAAATATTTATTATATTTAATTTATTCAAGTATTTTTTACGTTAACAAATATTTAAAATTACCTAGACATCCACTGATAAATTCGTGTTTGTTGTAAAGTTGGAGATACCATAAAATAACTATTCTCAGCTTGTCGAACAAGCATACAATCGTTTTCATATCCACCTCTTTCGTTTTGCATACCTGTATGAGTAATACCACCAATTGCCAAATTTGCATCACTAGAGCACAGTTTTTGCAAATAATCAACCACTTCTAATCCTACTGACTAAAAATATATTTAGAAAATTCAATATAAAATTCAGTTGAGAAACTAATTGAATATTTGAGTTACCTTAATTTCTATTTTTGAAAATGAACTCATATCAATTATTCCAACACCCTCATGACAAGATAGAAATTCTTCTTTCATAAAATCAAAAAATTTTGGTTTGTAAAAACTTCCTGGAGGCATTACTGGTTTCTTTTGTCCTCCTAATAAAGTAAAATGTTTACTTAAAATAAATAACATAATTAAAAAGAAAAATTATAATTTTTATAAAATTGTACTTCGATATGTAGAATCAAAATAAAGTGGTCTTTCATATGCCATTTTTATTCCAAATATTGCACCTCGCTCTTCTAAGACAGAATATAACGGTGAACATCGTAGTTTGCGAGCATATTTGTACTCGCATTGATGTGGATAGAGAATTGCATAATTTCGACCGACAACTTCACGCACTCTTCGCTGTAAATATTGCCTATTAGTGTGTAAATCCATAAATCGTTGAACATTGAATGGTAACAATTCTTGAGTGGATTCACTATGAATGAGCCATTCAGCTACTTCCTTTCCAATTCCTCCAGCACCTACAATATATCACATATTTACATTTTTATTCTATACAATAAATATTTTCAATAGTTATATTAATATTAATACTTCGTAATTATAAGTAAACATTGCTGAATTAAATTTCAAATTAATTCTATTATCGAATTAGAGTACCTTGAAGTGGATTTCCATTCATTCCTACAGCAACAAAGTAGTTCTTAACATCAGAAGTTTCACCTAAAATCCATCTACCGTCAGGTGTAAAATTATCAGGACAATTATAGACAAATGGTTCTTTAACTTCACTTAATATAGGCATTCTATGAACAATTTTGTCCCAAAGAGGTTTCCAGTGGTAAGGATTAACTTCAATAAACTGTTTCCAGTTACAATCAGGAACATTACTTCCTTCAAATGCAGCTTTAGCTTCTGGTTCAAACCAGCCTGCCAAAATTCCACCTAAGTAAATAAAAGTGCATTCTAATTTAGTCGAATTATTATATTTTTATTTACGAAATGTATCACTATTTATAAGTTAATATTACCTTGCCATTCACGCATATAAGAGTAGGAGTCAAAGTCTCGCACACATGGAAGATTTAATGATGTTTGAAAAGATCGTGGTGTTGCAATAGCATAATAATGCTCAGCTGGATAAGCAGGTATTTTGACAGGAGGGTTACAACGAAGTCCTAAATCCCTTGCCCACTAAATAAATTAAAAATATTTATGACATAACATTATTAATAAGTTAAAAATTTTATTAACTTCAAATGTAGTAAATTTATACATTTACCATTCCAGCACAATTTACAAAATATTCGCAGTCTATAAAACCTCTATCAGTTTTAACTTTTTTAACTGCACCATTTTCTGTGAAAACTTCTTCAACTTTACAATGTTCAATGTAGTGCACACCTCCTTGTTTAGCTAAATTAGCTAAAACTTCACAAATAGCAACTGAATCAGCAACTGCATCTTCAGGTACCCAAACTGCTCCTTCGAGATCATCTACATGCAAAAATGGATGCATTCTCTTTAATTCCTCTTTGCCTAAGACCTATGGAATTAATGATAATAAAATTAATAAAACATTAATGTTACATTTTTTACAATTTTACTAAACATAACAAATAAGTAAATAAATCATACTTCACAATGCAATCCAGTTGGAACATTGTAAGCCATTCTTCGTTTCAAAGCAACCATTCTATCTTTGGTTTGAGCTAAGTTGATACTACCGCATTGTCGTAATCCAATGTCATATCCCATTTCATGTAACTGTCGATAAAGCTTAATACTATACGATATAAGATTTCTATGAGAAATTGGTTTGAATAAACCAAGAGTCCCTGAGCCAAAGTGTGAGCTACCAGTACCAATTTTATTTTGTTCCAGAACAAGTACATCATTCCAGCCATTAATAACCAAATGATAAGCTACGGAATTAGCCACCGTACCTGCTCCAACAATAACAATTTGGGATTGAGATGGCAAAGGTGTTGCTGGAGTATCAATTGATTCATAGTTGTATGTTTGTCCTCCAGTAGCAATACCTCTATATAATTGATCATTGTTTCGATAATACGAGGATACAAAATATAATCGTTGTTTAAATGTCGGTTTCAATAAACGTGTACAAATAAAACATTTCGCGTAATGCAGTTGTAACATTAAACTAAACAAATAATATATGTCAACAAAAAATATACACTATTTTATATATCTTATTTTATCGTTGTACAGAAGTATAAATAGTTCGTATAGTGATAAAACAATGTTTTCGAATCGAGATTACAGACTCCACATATATTTTGTCTATTTTCACGTAACCTTTGAAATATCATAATATATAAGCAATATTCGGCTACCCTCTATTTATAAAATCAGCTGTTACGCAATACAAAACTGCACATGTGTTTTCTAGTATTGTTTTTTTGCTGACACACCGTCCCCGCGAATCACAACAAAAGTCTATATAATGGCGCGAAATTTAAAATATATGTATGCAATTTTACTTATATTCTAAAATTTTATAGCAAATACAAATTTACATTTTTTATAGCCATTTAATAAATTAATTCATCTATTTATCGCACTTTCTATTTTTATATATAATAATGTGTATATTTTATATGAAAGTCGAGTTGAAAGTGAAAGTTGTCATAAAATGAAATAGCTTATATCAACATAGATGGATTTCATTGCATAAAATAAGACAATACGTATAATATATAACCTAATTTTTTCAAATTCAAATCAAGATGAGTGTACAAATATTCAATTTCTTTTGGCCATATTTATTAAGATATTGTGCATTAAAAATATTATGGATTTTTATGTTCGTTATTGTTTGCATATCAAGTTTCCTCATAATTGTGGTAACCTCATTTTGATTCATATTATTCTTATAAATATAAAAGCAATTACCATGTATTATATTTATTCAATTTATTAAATATTAATATTTTTTTAAATATAGTATAAAGGTCATAGAGATGATTTAAGGAAATCGGTTAGTAAATAATACTTATTTATTTTCATGTCTTGTATTATGGTAATACACAATTAATATATATTTATTTATTTTTAGATTTTACCACATATTAATAAAAAAGAAGTTAGTTACTTAATTTAATAATTATATTTATTTATGTAATATAATTAATGTTTATTTCATTATCAGAATATCCACGCAAATTTAACAGAATTCAGAAACAGCAAAAATAGATGTAATTTATTAAAATAGATAAGCGCTGCACGTACGTATAATAGATCTATAATATTTTATTAATGTTGTCTGCAATAATCAATAAACCGTAAATTCTTTTCGCACGATATATAATACACACGTTTTTTTATTGCATAATAATGTTAAAAAGCAAAAATTTCATTATTGAGAAAAGCTTATTCGTAAATAAAAAGTTGCCGTTTATCAAGGTGCATGGCCAAACGGATTAATAGATAATATAAAAACGAAATATAATATAGAGATAAAATTATTGTCTAGTATAAAGAAATATAGATGAAGACTATCATTGTACTATGAAATAAGTTTGTTTAAATATTAAATATAATTTCAGCTATCAACGGTAAAACTAAAATTATGTTATTCTCTCACGAAGATAAGAAAGCATCAAACGTAAAATTTGAACAGTATATTTCTTTATAATTATTATTCGCTATTGACTTTTTTATATTTATAAAGAGGAATACAGTAAACGTATGCAGGTTTTTCTAAATGACTCGACGGAAAATTTTAATAGTATGGAAAAGTTCTAGTTATATATATCGTGATGTAAACAATTGTTCTATTTATATTATACTCATTACATTTATGCGATATTATGTACCTATTCTATTTCAAATTAAATTATCCAGTAATTTACATAATGAGGTTAATCTAGAAGGACGTTTACAGAAATAAAAATATTTCATTTACGTGATTTTACTAACTTTGGCTTTAATATTTGGATTTATCTATTAGTTATATAATGTATTTAAAATAATTAAAATAATTTATTATTTTTAATAAACGCATTTTTATTTTATAAGCGTAAATAAATATTGAGAAATAGTCTAGATAAAGTAAAAGGAGCAAGGCATGATTAACTGAAATCACAAAATTTATTAGAAACATTAAACAGTACATTTGTTATTAATAATGTGTATATATATATATTTATATTTATATTTATACCTATGTAATTATTACTATTTCGTACGTCAACGTTTGATTCTTAACACACATTAAAATACTTATATATAAAATATTACAATACTACAACAAGTCAAAATTATTACAACACGTCGTTGGTTCTCGTTTACTTTTTGTCCTTAATTTATGTGAAAAACTTATAAATCTTTAATAATTGTAAATAATTAAAAAACTAACCAATAGTAATTGACAGTATAATAAATAGATTCCGTCTTTAATTGTCATTTTGTAGACGAATGTCGTTTGTTATATTTGACTCGCAATGAAAAAGTTAATATACTTAATGCCAAACTGGTCGTACAAAGTATTTGATTATAATGCATTAAAAATTTTATGATAAAGTATCAAAGTATTGTATAATAATAATCAATAAGTATTTAAGTATTTACATATTGCGTAAGTATATACGTATATATACGCGTAGAATAATAAAAAATTTCTTGGTGTAAGTAAATTGGAGGTATTTTATTATATAAAAAAGAATTATTTGAAAAAGTATTCATTATGTTTGTTTAATTACTGAACATGCAAGGAAACTGGAAATTGTGTTGACTTAGCCCTTTTATAAGTGTAATTAATGCATAGTCTGAAAAAGATACTAAACTTTCCTCTTAAATAATATAATAACAAAAAATGATATTTTTTTTAATGCAATTATAAGGCAAATTCTATTTAAAGATATTTTGTTTAGTTAGCTATAAGAAATGAAGTAAAAATTATTTAATCTTTTTCTATCACAATTTAGAGTAGTTTCCAAAATGATTATAGTTTTTAATTGTTTTTTAACTGGGTTAAATAATTGAGCTGGAGAACATATTGGCACAGAAGATGCAATATAAGCTACCTAATTGATTTCAAATAATCAGTATATTCTGAGTACAAGAGTTTCAGTGAAGTAGGTTGCGAGTGTACGCAATATGGCACAAGTTCGATAGACGTCTTTAAAAATATAGGCTTCTCGTGTTTATAGCTCCGTATGTTTCGAAGGGAACTTTTTGAGTACGGCATTGTAGAGGTTGTAAAACGCATAAAAACTAACGCTCAGGATGACTGCTAGAGCAGTCCCAAAAATCCATGATAAGAAATTCCCGTCGATGATGTCCGAGTTCTGGTTTCGTTGTTGCCTGGCGCTAAGCTCTCCAAGAGTTGTACCTTTCCGTTCCTCCATCAATCGTTTCATATTTGCCAGTTTCTCTCGTAGTTCGTCCACCGAGTCCGATATGTCGTCCGAGCTCTCACCATTATTCGTCATCTCGTTCATCATTGCTGTTCATAAGTACAAATCAACATTTTCACTTAGACCGTCAATTATATTATTTGTACTAAACGCTAAATAAATGTAAATTGTAATGTAATTATAGGAGTTTCATTGAGAAAAAACAATTATATATAATTTTTTATGTCAGTTTAAACAATCCGTGGTTTTATGTAAACAACTTAAAATCGATAAACACTACTATTTAAAATTTGTTCGAAAAATAGAATAACCAATGTCAATAATAGACACGAATGCGGGGGAATCGCCCATACTGTATGACACAAATTCACGATATGTATAATTGTTATTCAACAACACACATCAAACTTATTGTAAAACAACAGAGTACCTTGAACGTCGATTATAAATAAAAATATTATTTATTTACAATTAAGAAACGACAATAAATAACTTTTTATCTTGAGTAAAATATGAAAGTAGTAAGACACTTGTTTTGGTCAGACGTTGGGTACAAATAATGAATGTACGGGAAGTTTTAAAATTTTATTAAATAATAAAATAATATATATATATCGACGAGTCCACTTTACATATATTGGCTTAACAAATCTACTAACGTGTATCTATTTCTGCAACTTGTGCGCAAATAAGTTTGGAACGCTTTTATATACAAATAAATAATAATTTCCGAGAAACTAAGAGTTGCTTACAAAAAGTTAAACGTCTATATAAATATGAAACGAACTATTGAAGACTGTCGATTTATTTTACAATGGTAAACACATTTAAAAAAATTAAAATGCATACTATGTTGCATTAACGACGAATTTTCTAAAGAAAAGAGCAACGACAGCCTCGATAAATGTCCAACGCCTAAGTAATTTTATATGATCAAGCAAAAGCCTGGATAATTAAAAGAGTTATTAAAGGTAAGAATGTAAAATAAATATAAAGTAAATGATGTGGTGAAAAGAAAGAAGGACTTACATGTGACTTCGGGTGAACAAATATGTATCTGAGTTTTGATGGCGGTGCCGTTCATAGCTGTGTTCATACTGCGTTCAGATAGTCGAGATCGTTTCCCGCAGCCTCCGTATACAAGGATCTACATTCTAAAGCGCTACGCTCGGATCCCCCGCTTTCTCTCGTTATTGATTCCATCTGTGTGCGCGCGCTTCCCACTTGCTGCGTGAGTCCCTTTGTTTTTGGAATTTTCTCCCTTTCAAATAAATTGATCGTGACCCGATTGTTTCCCTTTATATCAGTACTTATTATTCTAATACTTAGATTTTATCCAACATCATACGAATCTGTCTAAGTCAGAAGCTACAAATAATTATTTAATTATTTTTTTTACAATCACTATAATAATTATATTTATTATTAAATGAATGTATAAATATATACTATTAAAAACAAATCGATAATAAATTGAATTACTATTTAAATAAATAAGCAAGAGAATAAAATATTATATATGTATAGATGAATTATTTATTATTTATCTTAAGAACATGATAAGATAAATAGATATAAAATCACTTGCTGCAATTATTATTTGATAATTTTAAAAAATCCTGAATTAATCGATTATTTATATAATTTATCTTTTTTTTATAAATATTGGAATAATTAAAAAACTGCCAATTAATTAACCTAATAAAATAACTTCCTCAAAATTAATGTATTGCTCTTATTATTCTGAAATGTGTAATTTAGTGAATCTTAACAAAATTATGTACTGTTTTTAAAATTGTTTATGTTTCACACATGATTGTAGATATTAGAATTAGAATAACATGATTGTAAAATAATAAAGAAATACTAAGTATTTAATTTCAACGTCCATCTGCTTTGGAACAGATTAATGCATTTCTAAAAGTTCTGCATCATAAAATACAACATTTAGGTATTTTAAATACCTCAAAATATGTTTCTAAAAAATTTTAATAAACCTATAGATGTTTTATTTCAAAACGTGCAATATTAGAAAATATAAATTTTTCAGAAAAATTTTCTAAGATTATACTTTTTTTCTCAAAAAACACTTAATAAAGTATTCTGAAACGGTTATTGATATGGGCAATAAAATATTTCATTAAAAATTTATAATGCTAAATTACCTCGCTAATTATAAATTTTATGAGTTGAAAAAGAATAGGGTTCGTTGTTACCATAAAAATTACCTTTTTAATTCCCAAATTTTCAAGTGGAGAGAAAGATTTTTACACGCGAAAACGTTGGGCATAAAATACTCAACTTGTTAGTTTCTTTTTTGTCAAAAACTAATCTATATAATGACTTGAAAATTTTACAACAGATTTATTGTCATAATTTTTAGCTCATTTGACCGATTAACTTGAAACATATAACAAATTAAAAAAAAAAAACAATTTTTTTATTAATTTGAAAATTAATAGAGAATTTGAAAATCTTGAAGATATATAAATCAAGAGAAACAGATTTAATTCTCTATAAAGTATTTTTGAATAAATTTTTGAAAACTCGACAATATTGGTTATAAGAAGAGAATCAATAGATCCTTGGTATAAGAAATTAGAGATATTCACATATAATTAATTATTTGGTGTTTAACCAAAATGCTAATTATCTACTAAGAGATATTTATTATGCGTAATTTTACGTAAAGAAATTTTCACAATAACCAAAATGTAAAGTTACAAATTTACCTACAATTCAATTCGAACGAGACTGCGTGCAAAACAAATTTTTGCATTCGAATTGAGTCAATATCTGAGTTACTTGTCAGTTGTCAGACCACTTTGTCTTTTACTCGTAAAGTCGTAATGCTCACATACCGTCCAAGTATACACTATAAATATGGGATCTATGAATATTGCACCCAAAATCAATATTTTGATATGAGTAGTATATAAATCGATTGCTCGTAAAAAATGACAAAATATCGATATTTAACATTTTTTTGCTCGTGGCTTTGCTTTTGCACAATATGTAAAAATCACTTGGGTACTGCACCCAATTTTCCACCCCTATTTTAAACGTAATAAAATGATTTTAAAATAATCTAGCCCGACCTTTTAGATTGCTCGTGATCTGCTCGTCATGCACCCAAAGCCTAAATTTATAAATTAATTAATATAAATTAATAAAAAAATAAAAATATGAATTTTTGTTTACCGTTCTTTGCATCCGTTTGTCGCGCGTAAGCAAGCCAGAGCGCATGCGTAAAAGTGGTATCGCGCGAAATAAAAAATTTTATATACTTGAGTACAGCCCTTCATAGTTAATTATTTTCTTCAATATAAAAAAAACATTTTTGGCGCGAATCGAGCAGATCACGATCAATCGAAAGAATAGGGTTACATTGTTTATATATATATATACATTATTTTTATAAATGCTAAAAGAAATTTGGGCGCAGCGCCCAAGTGATTTTTGCAATTTATTAAAAAACTAGGTCAAAATAGGGGAAAAATGATTAAGAACAATATCATAGTATATTTTCCATTAAATTTATAAAAATTATTTTATAAATTTCTTACTATGGGTGCATACTATGGGTTCAAATATGTTTTTTTGTATTTTTTTGTAAATTTATAAATTTAGGCTTCGAGTGCATAAGCGAGCAGATCACGAGCAATCTTAATAGGTCGGGCTAGATTATTTTAAAATCATTTTATTACGTTTAAAATAGGGGTGGAAAATTGGGTGCAGCACCCAAGTGATTTTTGCTATATTGTGCAAAAACAAAGCCACGAGCAAAAAAATATTAAATATCAATATTTTGTCATTTTTTACGAGCAATCGATTTATATACTACTCATATCAAAATATTGATTATGGGTGCAATATTCATAGACCTTGATACGGGACCCAGGAAAAGCGTTTTACGCGTATTTTTGACGGACGGTATGACGTCGTTAGCGACATCACAAACAGCTTATAAAATGGCCGACTGACGGTAAAGGTTGGTAGTGCATCAGTGAAGGACTGACGGATTGATATATGTATGCGCAGGCAAGGTAGCAAATAGCAAGGAAGGAACACCGAACAGTGGAAGGGGAAATGAAATGAAATGTCCCATTTTGCGGCCTTGCGGGGCGCTACCGTACGCCGTACGGTAACTCACGTCACGTCTCACGGTGGTGCAGCACGCGAGTCGCGGACTCGCGGTAAGCTGGGTGGCGCGGAGGACTGACGAAGTGACGAATGAGGAGTGAGCCGAGTGAGCCGAGTGAGCGAGGCTGATATAGCAGAATACTCGGGCCAGCGGCCAGCCTGCAGTGAAACCGTCGAGGCAAGCGTGCCGAGCGAGTGATATAAAATAAATAGCCCTCGTATAGGCAGCAACTTTTCCTCCCAAGCATTATAGTTCTTTGGGATTCATTTATTTGCATTAATTTTAAAAGTGATATATTCGGTGATCGCCGAGTTGCCTAAATAAGTAGATTGGTTGAATATTAACGATACGAAGAGCGGGTATCCAAGTAAATCTAACCTCAAACTCCAAAGAGGGAGGACGCTCGCGAGTCGCGCGCGCGCACGCCTGACGTACAGACCGATACGCGGACGGAAGTAGAGGAGCCGAAGCCCGTAAGCCGTAAGGGCGAAAACGAGAGTGTAGGTACGATCGTACCGCGTACGACGAAACCCATACAGAGCTACCGAGGCGCCGGCAGTGGGCAGAGCAGCACGCGCGCGCGCGCGCAACTCGCTCCGAAAAAATCCGCTTTCGTGCCCCCTCCTCTCCTCCTACTCGAGAAGGTGGAGTAGCGAGCGAGCCGGTGTCTCGTCTCTCCTCTCGGGCGAGCCGTGAATACGAGGAAAAAATCGAAGGTATCCCTCGATGCCTGGACTTCTTGCCAGGGAAAGTCGCGGCTGTGCGTGTGCGCCTAGGCACGTTACCCTTCGTCTCGGTGCGCCAACTCACAAGCTGCTGTCAATTTCTGAAGAGAGCGGTAGATACACTTTACTTTACACCACCTAATATCCTCTCTCTCCCTCTCCATCAGTGTCTCCGACCCGTTTCGGACGTTTCCCTTTCTCTCTCTCTCTCTCTCTCTCTCCTGCTCGCTTATTTCTTTCTCCTAGCCTAGCTCCGTCTCTTTTTATCCGGAGAGGGGAAGACTGCTATATACGCGCTTCGTGAGAGCTCTGGTGCGTTGCACCTCCGACTCTCAGTTGGTTGTCGCGAACCTCTATACCAATGGAATCGGGCGAGTGAGTGCGTGCGTTCAGAACTTAGTCACCTGGAAAAACACACCTTGAGGCAAGCTCGGTTACCTTTTTCGTACTTAATTGTACCACCCTCACTTTTCCGAAAAAATAACGGTATAACGCAAAAATATTAAAAAAGCAATATCGTCTGATTGACAGTCCGTTTTCAGCTACTGCGCATGCGCGGCCAACGGAAGTGCGAGATTCGCATGCACACGAGATTTTCAACCGCACGAGATTTTAAAATCGTAAAAAAGGGAAAAAATGCATGGCAGGCATTGATAAAATATCCATCGTCGCATTATTATTATTAATTACCAGAATTTGTGGAAAAAGTAATTGTACCCTCCAAATCATTGATATTTAACTCTACCTATGAGTAAATAAAAAAATGTACATTATCTGTACGTAATAGTACAATCGTCAAACTTTGTATTTATTAATGGGAATCAATTAGAAACAATAGTAAATAATTAGCTGAACGAACGGGCGCACTATGCGCATGTGCGGTTGTGACGCCTATGAAGTCAAGCGTTTTAAAAACGCGAAAAAAGCAAGTAACGCTCGGTTATTTGACCTTGTAACCCCGTTTTTTGGTTATAATCCTAAAGAAGATGCATTATTATAAGGCTTTTACAGTTTTTTCATAAAAAAAGTCAAAAGTGTTTATTATTTATGAGGGTTATGTGGGTATTTGAGACTATATAGACAGTCGTCTATAACTCTTTCGGGTTGAAAAATTGAGAAGTAAGTACGGCCCCGTCTTAGTCAATAACCTGAGGGATAGTTTATTTTTAAAAACATAAAGCAAATCAATAATAAAGAGTTCAGATAAATACCTTTCCATATAATATATATATATATATAAATAATATATATACGTAATTTAATATATATATATATATACATTTGGATATAGGGGGTTATGGAGCCTCGTATGTTAAATTCCAATAACCCTATCCCTTTCCCACTCATTGTTAATATGGCAGGTTTATGGAGCCGGGGCTCCATAATCTTTTCTGTCTCTTTTTATCGTACTAAAGTACGTATCTTCCTTCTCTGTCATGGGCGTCATAAACCCCGAAATTTAAAATTATATGTATGTATGCATAGATAGGGTGGACCATATTTTTATTGTTGATTTGCTTTATGTTTTTAAAAATAAACTATCCCTCAGGTTATTGACTAAGACGGGGCCGTACTTACTTCTCAATTTTTCAACCCAAAACGAGTTATAGACGACTGTCTACATAACTCTCAAATACCCACATAAGCCTCATAAATAATAAACACTTTTGTTGTTACTTGCTTTTTTCGCGATTTTAAGACGCCTGCCTTCATAGGCCCGCTGGTAATTATTTAATTATTTTTGCTCAAATTTAATGTGTAAACCAACAAACTAATGATGGTACAATTAAGAACAAATGAAAAAGAATATTTAATACGTCTGTTAATTGTTAAACAGCTGTTGTGCACGCTGCTTTCAACGTTTCCACCTGTAACCTGACAATAACTTTTTTTTTCTCAAAATCTCAGGTGGTACAAGTAATTTTTCTGTAAAGTTTATTAAATATAAATATAAATACATTTTTAACTATTTTTTTCAGAGTCATTATACCAACTTTCACGTTTCTTTGAATTTTAAATCACCCGCCTTTTCGTACGCCACAACTGCGCATGCGCGATGCCCATGCTTGCCCCCTGGTTATTATTTATTATCTCTGCTGAAAATTTAATGTGTAAACCAACAAACTAATGATGGTACAATTAAGAACGAATAAAAAGAATATTAATTTGTCTTTTTATTGTTAAACAGCTGTTGCACACGCTGCTTCCAACGTTTCCACCTGTAACCTGACAATAACTTTTTTTTTCTCAAACCTCAGGTGGTACAATTGAATTTTCTGTAAAGTCTATGAAAGATAAATGAATATACATCGTTGACTATTTTTTATAACATCTTTCGAGCATTTTTTGATCTATTCATGACTTTTAAATAACGCGCCATAAGCATGCGTTTCTCGTATTTCCGGTGACCGCGCATGCGCGGTGACTGGAAATATATTTGCATTATGTCAGTACAATTTTTTTGATTTTTTATTTATTGTATTATATTATTTCGCAAAAGTAACGGTGGTACAATTAAGTATAAAAAAGGTACAATTTTCTGCACCTTTCCTTTAACGTTAAAACCACTTTAAAAGGAGCTATTGGCGGATTAATATTCTAGTACTTTAGGATTTTTTTTTTCTAAAAAACTACGGGGGTACAATTGAAAATTTTTTTTTGTTGAAAAGTACAATTAAAAATACGTCGATTAGCATTTTTTTTTATTATATTTCGAAGGGTCGTCGGGCTGGGGTAGGGTCGGTGAAGGACTGACGGATTGATATATGTATGCGCAGGCAAGGTAGCAAATAGCAAGGAAGGAACACCGAACAGTGGAAGGGGAAATGAAATGAAATGTCCCATTTTGCGGCCTTGCGGGGCGCTACTGTACGCCGTACGGTAACTCACGTCACGTCTCACGGTGGTGCAGCACGCGAGTCGCGGACTCGCGGTAAGCTGGGTGGCGCGGAGGACTGACGAAGTGACGAATGAGGAGTGAGGTGAGCCGAGTGAGCGAGGCTGATATAGCAGAATACTCGGGCCAGCGGCCAGCCTGCAGTGAAACCGTCGAGGCAAGCGTGCCGAGCGAGTGATATAAAATAAATAGCCCTCGTATAGGCAGCAACTTTTCCTCCCAAGCATTATAGTTCTTTGGGATTCATTTATTTGCATTAATTTTAAAAGTGATATATTCGGTGATCGCCGAGTTGCCTAAATAAGTAGATTGGTTGAATATTAACGATACGAAGAGCGGGTATCCAAGTAAATCTAACCTCAAACTCCAAAGAGGGAGGACGCTCGCGAGTCGCGCGCGCGCACGCCTGACGTACAGACCGATACGCGGACGGAGTAGAGGAGCCGAAGCCCGTAAGCCGTAAGGGCGAAAACGAGAGTGTAGGTACGATCGTACCGCGTACGACGAAACCCATACAGAGCTACCGAGGCGCCGGCAGTGGGCAGAGCAGCACGCGCGCGCGCGCGCAACTCGCTCCGAAAAAATCCGCTTTCGTGCCCCCTCCTCTCCTCCTACTCGAGAAGGTGGAGTAGCGAGCGAGCCGGTGTCTCGTCTCTCCTCTCGGGCGAGCCGTGAATACGAGGAAAAAATCGAAGGTATCCCTCGATGCCTGGACTTCTTGCCAGGGAAAGTCGCGGCTGTGCGTGTGCGCCTAGGCACGTTACCCTTCGTCTCGGTGCGCCAACTCACAAGCTGCTGTCAATTTCTGAAGAGAGCGGTAGATACACTTTACTTTACACCACCTAATATCCTCTCTCTCCCTCTCCATCAGTGTCTCCGACCCGTTTCGGACGTTTCCCTTTCTCTCTCTCTCTCTCTCTCTCTCCTGCTCGCTTATTTCTTTCTCCTAGCCTAGCTCCGTCTCTTTTTATCCGGAGAGGGGAAGACTGCTATATACGCGCTTCGTGAGAGCTCTGGTGCGTTGCACCTCCGACTCTCAGTTGGTTGTCGCGAACCTCTATACCAATGGAATCGGGCGAGTGAGTGCGTGCGTTCAGAACTTAGTCACCTGGAAAAACACACCTTGAGGCAAGCTCGGTTACATCGCGTATAAAGCTCTTTCTTTCCTCCGAGTAAGTCAAGTTAGTGCGAAGGTTAAAAGTTCCTCGGAGAAGCATATTAGTGGAAGTGATTAGTGAAGGAGGACTACGAGGACTACGACGACGACGACGAGACGACGATAAACCGGCGCCTTTTGCTTCGCTCTCTCTCTCTCCCTCTCTCTCTTTCTCTCTTTTTCTCTGTCTTGTCTACCGAGGACTCCTGTTCGCATTGTAGCAGCTCGTCGGCCGCCTATATATACTACGCAAACTTATCGCATCGCCTTCTCAGCAAGTCGAACCTGAAAACCGAGAGCTTTGTCATACTTCTTAATAAGTACTTCGTATAAGGTTTCGAGGTGCAGAACTACCTACCTAAAGGAAGACAGATTGAGCGAAAGAAAGAGAGGGAGAGAGAGTGAGAGAAATACGGTATACGGGAGAGAGAAAGAGAGGGAGCGACGTCGATTGATCGTCGGAAGAGCGGCGATTATTATGGAGGGCGAGGTAAACGTTCTCGGCTCGTCGCGTATGCAACGGCGACAAACGCCAGCAGCCGCAGGAATCAATGGCCAGAGCTGAGAAGCTCTTAGATATTGTCATTTGGCCAGCCAACACCAATTGCCTTCTCCGTACAGAGTTGCTAATACTATTGCTCTACGAGTAGATTATTTTCCAACAATCTCCTACATTAACATCTGTACGGTGAGTTTCGTTTAACTATTGTTTATCAATTTTAAACTCGGAAGAAGAAACTAAGAAAATTAACTATTAAATGCCATTTATTGTTAAGATACTCTAGATACATATATAATAGTAAAACTATGCGAGTTAAATGATTAAACTTAAGTTTTATGGGAGTTTATTAATACATCATTTTTCTGCCAAAAGTATTATATCAATGGTAATTTTAACTGTAATTTTTATAAATATTTGTAAAATTACCTTTTTTTAGATAACAATATACTTTTTCCTAATTATTTGTACAAATTACTAAAATTATGTACATATAATAATGTTAAGATTAATTTGAATTAGGAAGTACAATAAAGGAGCAGTAAGGATGCGGAAGTTCTCCTCCTGGACTCCAATGGATGGTAAATCCCAGTTGTGGATAGAACGTCAACGAAATCTACCAATCAAGCAATTTCTAAAATTCAAGAAATGACTCTGCGCCTAAGCACCGGGTAACGGTTGCTTAATCAAATGTAGAAGAGTTGGTTTTACAACATGCTGCATGGATAAAGAACGGTTTGCAAGTTAAAGTGGTGACGAGTTGATAAAAGCTTTGGTTAAGTGTGCTAAGTCTAGAACAAAATGTGGAATATGATGTGTGACGTGATGCCGACCATCGTGGAGGACAGTATCAGCCAACGTAGCTCCCAATTCTTTGGGGAAAATGCTAATTTTGAGCAGGCTATGGTGTCCGTTATGGACCAACGAGACAAGCTTTTGGTGTCATTCCAGGAGAGTCAAGAACGTCTACAAGAAGCTGAATCTAGACTTCAAGAACTTCAAAAGGAAAGGGATGCGCTTAATCGTCAACTTGATGCCAATATTCCTCAGGTAAGATTTGGAAAGCAAATATTATATATCTCAATGCTTAGCTTTTAACAATTTGATAGTTTATAGACAACGTTATATAAGAAATTATGTTACTATTAATAAAGTTAAGCAATTTGTAAGTAATTCATGTGCATATACAGAATTATAAGTTCCATAATTGTATGAATTATTTACACTATTATTTATAAATTAAAAAATATAATTTAAAGCTGTTATTTTTGCATTAAAACATTACAGTATATATAGCATGAAAGTAATAATAGAGAATATAAAAAAAATGGATTTATTCCTATTATTGGATAAATTAGTAACATTTAATTATTTACATTTTAATAAATTTATGTGATACTGATATCGTAAATACCAGTTTTGTTATGTTAAGTGATGAATGCATAAGTTATGAAGTATTTTTTCACAGTCAAGCATCTTTCAGAAATATAAAAAACTGTCAGCAAATACTAAAAATACTTTTATATTTAAATTAGTATGTGTAGTAAAATATAATTTACTTTATGATCAATTATTATCATAGTTAAAGGAAAAAGGTCATTTTTTACCATTGATAAATAAAATATAAATTCTTATATAATAATTGCTTACTTTATCTTTAAATATAAGTGTATTGTAAGAATTAAATTAATTCTTATAATAATTCTATAAACATAGAATTATAAATAGTTTTTACATTATTATTTTGAAAGTTGAATTATGGCCATGCGGTACAATATTATACATCTTTATAAAAAGAAAACAAAATGTACACTTTGTGTTCTAAATATAAAATATTTAACAAATGTTAACTAGAAGTAAATATTTATAAACAGCTGAGAGATTTTTCTGTTATGAAATAAAGTATAATTTACCGTATAAATAAAATTTTACACAAAATTTATACTTGTAGGTACGATTTTATAGAATTTTTTAGTCTCTTAGCAGATAAAATATTTACTAGTAAATTCTTATTACAAATCTTTTCACTTTGCTTGTAAACATTTAAAATTGAGTTAAATATAACTACTACTCGTGGATAATTTGCAGTATGAACCTTCAATACTATTGTGTCAAATTTTATTATTTTCTGCTTACTTTTAATGGATGGATTTAATATATACGTATAGGTGCACAGTGGTCATATACCGAATTAATTTGTTATTTTAAAATAATCATTTGGCTCTATTTATACTTTATGCATATATGCAGTTTCATATGTTTTCTTCCGACTTACAATTACTCTATGGTTCTACATAAAATAATCACATAGTAAGTCAACGGAAAGAAGAACCGTGTTTGTGTTTCGAGCCAAGCTACCCGCATAAATACGTCGTTGTCAACGCGCGCCGCGACTTATCGCATCTCTTGATCGAGCGAGCTCCAATTATTTTGTCACTGGAAATCGATGCTCTTACTCCCTCTGTTTAAGAGTAATGATGAATTTTTATACATATTAATGTTAACATTATTTTTTGTACTGATAAAATTAAGTTGTAAAGTCAAGATTGATTTATAATTGTTAAAATAAAAAAGATTACAAAAAATGAATTATAGTTCTTAGAAATAACTTAAAACAATATAAAACTATTAACATAATTTTCATTATTATTGTATAGGGAGTAATTTAAATACACCTAGTTAAGTGAAATCACGTTTTGGTTATTTATCATGGATTAATTATTGGTAATTTTTCATGAAACGATTAGTAGATGGAATTTAATAATATTTATAATCACTATGTATATACATCAACACTTCGGAGGAAAAAAAGCACAAATCAGATTTTTTTATTTAAATTAATATTCTAAATTCTGAGTTATGCTTTTCTCCTCCGGGACGTTGATGTAATAAATTATTTTTTGCTATCAAATTAATTACTTCAGATTTAACAACAAAATATAAGTGAAATAAAGAAATAACGATGTCTTTATAGTATTATTTAATATAAAATTATTATTATTATAAAATACATATATATATATATATATATATATATATATATAATACAACCGGGTATCATAGATAGTTTCCAGAACGGGTAACGTTTCAATAGGTATAATTATAATTTAACATACTAATATTTTGAACGAATGATTTTGTAAGTTTCATAATACAAGTACTTATACAGTTCTCAAATATTCTCACAATGGCTTTATGTAAAATGTATGTATTTTCATTGTTTAAAATGCAAGTAATAATAGGAATGACTTGCGTATTGTATCGTAAAAATTGTCGTATAACTAAAATATTGTAAACGTAAAGGCTGAATTTATCTTCAACTTTGTACATAAATATGTCGAGAAATCATTTTTACAAAAAAAAATTCAAACAAATTAGAGCATATTAAATAGTGTGTTCACACGCGTTAAATTGACTTATAAATTTGTTGCCGAGTTTGTTGTTACAGTGTATAGTCGTGTAATCGATTACATTTTACGCCCCGTCTATCTAATAACAAAACTAACTTATAGAGCCTGAATCGCTTGTAAGCGTATCACTATTTTTCTCGTGATCTCATCGAGCTAATATACTTGTGGCATTAGTTTCACATCATTCAATTTAATTACAGTCATCGACAACATGAATCGAGCGCTATTTTATTTTTACTATGCGGGACAAGCATTTTTGTCTGCTATAGTACTTAGGATATCTAGTAACAAGAGAATATCTCCCATTATTAACATGGGTGCTCAATAAATTGCAGAATAATAAAACGTACTTTGTATTAAAATTATTAACTGATTTTCTACCTATATAATTACGATAAAAATTTTGTTTAAAACTTTTTATCTTTTATAAAATATAAATATAATATACTTTTTATGTAAAATCTAAACTTTGATTTTATATAGGTAATGGTTATAAAAAGATTTTATTCTACAATTTGTGAATTTATTCTTAATAATATCATAATTTCATAAAATATATAGATATAGCATATATACACATACATACTCTTGAAAGAAAAATTCAAGTATAGTCTTATGTTTATTTAAATAATTGCTTTTATTTTTTAAACATATTTAACGAGATTTTATATTTCCAACTCATTAGGACATTTTTTTTTTAAATAGTAATGACAATGAATCAAAGATATTTTGTAAATGTAAATTTTACTTAAAATTCGTATGATAAATCTTTTGATTCATTTATGGATGATTAGAGGTAATTTAAAGTTTAAATATTAGATAATATATTATATACTTTTTTATACACAGCTATACTGAAGAACTAATTTAATATTTTTTTATTTGTAAAATTTATAAATAGTGTTTCAATAACAAATGGCATATATTAATGCACTAATATGTAGATGTAAATTTCTTATTAAAGTGATATAAAGCTAAATAGAATTACAATTTAATTGTTTAATTTTCTTTATAATTGATATTATCTTTAAATGATGTTTACTGAATGGATCATTTTCAAAAGTTCTATACAATTTTAATCTAAACAAATTTCAAAATAATCTTTATTTCAATCATTTATATTTTTTGTAAAAAAATAAAAAAGGTAACCATAAACTTTTATAATATTATCTAATATTTGAAAGTTAATTTTCCAACATAAATAATTTGCAAGAGACGTAGTTTTCAAAATTAAAAAAAAGTTCATTACAGTGCATTGCATCCCTTTAAAGAAATTGTATATTTTAAACAATAGCACGCTCAATAACACCGAATAAGATTCATTATATAGATTATACAGAGCGCATGCCGTTCAAGTTTAGTGTCGTTTGTGCGTAAATTTGTTTTTTTGCTCATGCGTAAAATCACAGTATGAGTAACTTTATTGCGGTAAATTCTGAAATATTAATGATTAGTGGTAAGAAAATAATACATTTTGCCAGAATTATATTTTATCTCGTTTAAATCTCTTCCGAAAAGTTTAAATAAGGAGAAATTTAGTTCCTTCTCGTGTGCTAAACCGTATTTTTTAACGCGACACGCGCAAAACGCAATTTCGCGAGATGGATTTAAGCACGAGGAAACGAAAGTGCTATTTCACACCCGGAGTATTAAAATAGTACGTTTTGATACAACTTAATGTGAAAGTGTTGATTTTGAAACGAGTATGAGATTTATTGTCCGAACAAAGTGAGGGTGATACTCGCACCAGTTAAAAATCATCTTTTACACATATATCGAATAATATTTTTTGATACAGAGGGTGTAAACGCGATTTTTAAAAAACGAACAGTGCGCTTGTTTAGTAGGCCGAGTGTGGATTTGCAGTACGAGGTGCAAACGAGGTAGATTGTAGTATAGCTCGTCGAAGCCGAGTATTGCGAACGCACGAGGTAAAAAAGCTCTGCACTTAGTCCTTGGTGCGCACCATATTTTTTGTGACAAATGCATTATGCACGAATGTTTGTGTTTTAAGGGCCTTAAAATCTGTAAACGATGCAATTACTGCGCTGTAACTTAATATATTAATTTTGAATCGCCGGTAAAATATTGCATGTGTGTCTATTCATGTACGAACCAATAAAAATGTAGCGTAAAAATTTTTTGCACATATAAATTTTGCATAATATTTTAAATATAAATAATTTTATAGATAACAAGTATATTGAAGATGAATGAAATAAAGACAAAAAAGAAATGCTAATGAAAAGAAATTCATTAAAACCTTTTTTCTTTGTGGAGGTCGCTTACAGCATTATTCACCATTGCACTGCTTGCTCATATACTTTAAACTATTTTTCTTTGAATTGAATTATATTTTATTCTTTGTGTACAAAAAATCATAAGACAAACAGCGTTTCGTCGTAATCTTAAACTACGGTGATTATGTAAATTATTAGGAAAATCTATACGTATAATACCTTTAAAATATACGTGACATGGATGCAGTTTATTTTATTAAAGCGTTGAATGCATCGAATTCGGAGTTGGTCGAATCGATATATTGGTGACGCCCGCACTCTGATTAGTTTGGTTACCTTTCTCTCTTCCTCTTCATCCCTCTCCGTTTCCCTCTCTCGCTCTTTTGACAAAGCATAAAGCACTGCATGCGATCTCTTTGGGAATGTATTCAGGATCGTTGAGAATTGGCATGTCTATCTGTATGCATGTGTGAGGGTCTAAGATACGTAATGCATATAGGAACTTCAGGTGAACCTCAGCGTGTTCCAAGTTCACGTAATTGCTCGGCACTCCTCTTTACTGATACAAAATGGCAAATTTGAGAATTATCAGAACAAATTACCGCTACGTTAAGGTAGATCATTTCAATTATTTTAAATTAAGAAGATACGTGTTGTGTTATATTAATTATTATCAAAACCTTTTTAATTTTTAATTTAATTTTATAACTCTGCAATAATAGTAGTTATTTCAGTAATAAAGAGTATTGTAACGCGACTCGGGTATTTCTATTTAATTTTACAATTTAAATTTAACCGTAGATTTAAATATACAATTTAATGTTTTTTTTATTATTTAATAGTTATTTATCAATTGTATGAGTACAAAATATTTTTGATATATATATAAGTTAAAGTACCGCGTTAATCAAAATTCAAATGCTTCCTCTTACATGAAAAAAAAGTCGAATTTACCTCAAGGATTGCTTTCCCTCGGTTTCTTCTGCAATGCAAATTACCACCTTTATCCACATAGATATATTGTGCTTAATGATTTGAGCAGAATTGTTTATTTAAATTTTTGTTATATTTGTCAAGTCCGTTGAATATAGTGGTGCTCTACTGACATTTCTTCTAAACTGCTGCAGTAACTAATGTCTTTCTCGACTTTCAAAGACCTTTTTGCAATCTGATACTGTGACGCGATATGCAGCACCAACGCCTTTTTCTCTATCCCTTTTATCTTTCCTTATGTGTGCTCGTTCGAAGGTCTTCTCAGCTTTCCTATATATCTGTACTTCTCGCTCTTCCGCTCAGTGTTTCCGAATCGTCTTTAACTTAAATATTTTCATCTATAATTTATCTACATATTCGTGATTCAAGTGCCATTTTCAGAGGGTAACAAATAAGTAATAGATATAACAAATCTACCTTCTATCTCTGATAAGTATAATTATTATTTATTATATAATGAGTACCATAGCAAACATCGCAAGAAAATTGTCTGTTGATGGATAGATCGACAAATATTCAGTATAATAACACGGCAGTTGTCATCTGATTGAGTAATCACTTAAAGGAGTTGTGAATATAATTTTGAAATCTTAAAATTAAGAATATTTCAAGATTTTTTTTTCGACATTGATATCTTTGTTATACGAAATGAAAATTTTGTTGAAAATACTTATTGTGAACGCGAATTTAGCATACGTACGCCAATGATCAATATTTAATAGTAGAAATAGTAACATTGTTTATAAATAGGTAGCTTATAACTTAATTTATTATTTTGACTGCATAATAAATAAATTGAATAAGAGTAAATGTAAAATAAGAGTGATAGTAGATTTGATCTATTTGCACCTTAATTTGGATGGCATGTCAAAGGTAACTGCTACAGAGTCGGTTTCAATATTAACAAGACAATAGAAGTAAAAAGTCGAGCACGAGCGCATAAGAATCCGAGAGGAAGGCTTTGACCTAGTTGCGGCCAATCCGCATTCACGGTAATGATAGAGGGAGAAAAACGAAGTCAACTCATACAGCTAATACTCCTCCGTTGAAAATTATATTAGAGAAATACGACATCCTCGAAGTGCAGGAAATAAGCCTTTTGAGCGAATCCGAGCAAACGCGTGCTACCTGTGTATGAATCTCTTGATCCGATTGTGGGTTTGAAAAAAAAAACAACTCGGCTTCAGTAAAAATGTGTAAGGAACGGTCCCCCGATTTCTCAAGCATGAGCCGCGTGACGCCCTTGCCAAGAGAGTCCCTCCCTATAGCCCTCTCCAATTCTACCTTGCCGTGCAATCTTATCGAATACGAAGTATCGCTCAGGGGGGGGGGGAGTTATCGATCGTTTGCCTTCTCTCTCTCTCTCTTTCTATCTCGGGTTTTCGAGTCCCCCTGTGTGTTGTCATTCGGCCCTCCCCTAGAGTGTACGCAGGTCTTTGACTTTCCTTCTGTTTTCCATTTTCGTTTCCTGCCTCGTTTCTCTTACACGCTTTGCCTTTACTCTCCTTTTCTCCCGTGACACTTACAACCTACTAACAATCAACTTATCGACTGTTAATTTTCTTCATATACATGTTTTCCTCTATTTACTTGTAGGTAGATTATACGTGTGTAAATACAATTATTTATTGTACACTGAAAACACAGTTAGCTTACTTGTAAAGGATAATTTTTAAACTATAATAATTTGCTTAAGTTTTTATTGAACATATCGTATAAAAGTTTTAAATTTTACTCTTTTCTTTAACGCAATTCTGCATTAAGAATCATTCACCTTGATTGAGTATATCTTTAAGATGCAGCGGCTTAGAAATGTAAATAATAAATTATGTATAATGTATAACTAAGAAAACCTAAGAAACGGCAAATAAATGAAAGTAACGATTTATTGTAAGGTTTAATTGAAGATGTAACAAACATCAATAAAAGCTTTACACTTTCAGTATTTTAATAGCCACACATGCATAAGTATAGTATAATCATGTGAAATTGAAATGAAAGGTTAAGTAAATTTAATGTATAAGTGACCGAGTAATTAATCGTAAAGATAATTTAGTTTAAACGGTACCTATAGATGGATAGCGCCAGCATTAAATATATCGACCACAAGTGTATACCTAAGCCAAGAATAAGTTCTTACATATTATGAGTTTTTTTAACTTTAGTAAAATAATTCGTTAAAAAAATATTTGTTTTTAACAGTAGCCAATTCATTTTTTCATAATATAACAAATCCAACTGTTGAACAGTCCAATTGTGTATTTGATGTTGCAAGTGTATCGGTTCTTTATAATGTTTTGCATTCTATGCAAAGTTAATTTTACACGTTCTACTGCGAAATAGGAACTACCAAGAAATGTACGTATGTTTAAAAGGCCAGAGCAATGATGACGCGATAACACACCTGTCGATACAATCAGTGCATGACCTCGACATTATGTAATTCGCGCCTCTCGTGTTTCCGCGTCTGCTCTTTGTAAAATCAGTTGACCGAGCATCCCACTCTTTACTCGTGTGCGAAATATAAACCATAAAACGCTTGTTTAAACGTCATATACAAAATATTTAATAAACTTGATATACACACATGTTTTATATAATTTTAATTAATGGGATCAAATTAAATTATACACTGAGAGTAGTGGACGATTGAGACAAATGAATATTTCTTAATTCCCATAAAAGAAAAATTTTTAATATATATATACTTCTATCAGTTTAGAAACGCTAAATACAATGACTTGCAGGCACTGTATTCATATGTATCCTATAATTGATGCAACCTATCACGCACTTGGATGGAAGATAGTGTGTTATAGATTAATTTCAATGAAAAGAGCAGAATAGTTAGCTATAATAGTTAGCAATAATGATTAAGCTATAATAGTTAAGCCTGGATCGTGGCTATATTTTTAGGATAAGTTTTAGGTAATAACAAATTTCTTTCTTATTAAGAATGACGGATTAATATATATATGCAAGCGAAATAAATATGAAATGGAAGAGATCCATTAAAATAGAAATTTTTAATATAAATGTTACATTGTGAACATAAATTCTTTATAAATATGAAACACTGTAACTTGTTACTACTTTAATTGAATTCGCAAATATTTCGAATAAATTTTGGTGTAATGAGTTTTTTATTTTTAAAATCAAATAGATAATTTGCGGGAATTTTTGCACCTTTTTAATAAAATTATTTATAATATTATATCGTTGTGCCTTACGAAGACTAGCACATCTAAATGCTTTATTAAATGTAAACGTGCTACTCTCCGTAAGGCACGACTATATGTAGTTACAGTGAACAGAAACACCAATAAGTAAAAATTGGTTTTTTTATTTCGTAATGGAATATACTCAAACTAATTGAATATCGTGTAAATACAAAAATCTGCGAGTAACGTCTGATCAGTAGTAGGAGACGGGAGTACCAACACAGAATTTGACGATGTAGCAGCCGGAAGCTGTAAAACATACAGTCCTATACACGCGCTAGTTAGAGGTTAGACTACGTGTAAACACACATATGCACACGCGCACACACAAGCACACACACAACTGATACACGCGGATGAATGCGGTCGTGGAGAAAGGATATTTAATTAACTTAAGGATACCGTGAGGCGAGATAAAGCGACGACACAAACCGGCCGGTGTAAAGCGTCAGCTGAGCAGTTACAGCTTACAGCGCCCGCGCGCAATCGCCAAGCTAGACAGAAAAAGAATGAGAAGATATTTGATCTTTACTTTATTTTTGTTTATTTCTATTTCGAAACATTTACTATTTTCATTTGTTTATACAGTCGCATCGATATCTTGGTTATTAGCGACTTATACAACTTTTATATTTACAATAAGTGTTTGGACAAGTGATTTTTAATTCATTTTACATTTGTATATAAATATGTATATGTATTTTCTGCTTTTTTAAATAATATTTACTAAATTGTACTCAATAGAAGAAGGAATAAATAAATAATGTAATACTTGCAAAATACACTTCGTAATTCATAAAATTCAATTCGTAGGAAAAATAAAAAATTTAAATGGTGCCATATATATTATATCTTTAAAGCTAATGATTCAAAAGACGCCTTTGCTCATCAGGAGGAATCTTACTAGTTAGAGAGAACTTGTTAGCCTCTTAACACCTGTCTTCTACATACTGTATAAGGCTTTTGTTATATTTTTCGTGTTACAATGCACAAGCAATATATAAATGATATAATATTATATTTTGCAATATATATGTATAATTATTTAGTTACTACAAAAAATAAACAATTCATGATAGTTTAGGAAATTTGCAAATAGAGTTTCTCAACAATTGTAACCATTTACCGTTGCGCAAAGTAAAATATTTTTATCATCTATATACGAAAATTCTATATGTCTTATTTGTAATTAACAAATTCTGCAACTCATTCGATTAATATTCTTTGATAAAAAGTGTCATACTCGTTATGTAAAAGCAAAATAACATTGCTATAAAGCAAATTCATCTACATTCTTAACAGGACAAAACAGACGAGTATTAGAGATACTGAAAAAAACGATTATTTCACATAATGTATTGATATATTATGCACGTTTACATATTCATCAGTATAATCATGAAGACATATACGGCCTTACATTGGTCTGATGTCTATGCAGAATGACACCTATAAAGTTTATATATTGAAAGAAATGTAAGCATAATAATCATTTACATTTAACGTTAAATGTTTTAATGCTCCTAGGTGAATCATTTATATTCAGCTAACTGTCAATTATTGTAGTATAATTTTACATTACTAAACAAAAATATTTATGTAAATATCTTAACACAAAATCAGTGTGTTAAGGGGATGTCGGGCTCAGAAAATGGTCATATTTAATATTTTTTTATAAACAAAAGAATAAATTTTTGAAAACATTCTGAACTCCGTTCCCTTATGCACGTTTTGAACAGTATATTCAAATGTTTTCAGAATTATAGATCCGTAATTAAATTCTGATTTTTGCGTTGAAAATTCATGCTTTTTTAGATCAATATTTACCAACCGAAAATTGTTTATTCAATTATTATTTATAATTTTTTTTCTGAAAAAATCAAAACGCCATGCCCTTGCTTTTGTTTTAAGCTATCCATATGAATTTTTTTAGATTTTTAATTCAATTTTTCCAACATAATTCTTATGTTGAAAGGTGTAGATTCCTGTAATTTGGGTCCAACATCCTGTTAAATATAATATATTTTTTTACAAATATAGATAAAATTATAAATAAATAATACAGACCTCTAGACTATTTATAAAACATACGTTTACAAAAATAAATGTGTAATAATCAAAAAAGTAAATCCTGACGAAAGATTCTGTGTTTTGTATATTATTTTTCTTTATTTATTCTGAACTAAAATTATGGATTCAAGACTGTACAAAAACATTAATTTCCATATTCTTCACCTGCAAATATTATTCATACGTATAAATATTTAAATTTAGTACATATATCTGTTACTCTATATTTGGTTTCAGTAGATGTATAATAATTATGTTATAAATGTACATTAAAGTTTACTTATACAATTTGTTTCCTATTTTTATATAAGAAAATGTCCCTTAAAGTTAAAAAAAAAATCGTGATCCAAAGCTCCAGCACTCTCCGCGTAAGTAATAAAAATGGGTTGAAAAAGCAGTAAATGGATAGGAGGAATTTAGGTGGTAAATTTGATTCAATAAAACGTTTTAAAAATAGAGTTATCTGACCGCAAAATATTTTGACTAACTGCTCGCCATTTTTTACAAAACTTGCAGACAATGGGATACTAATTATTTGTTTGGTCATTTAATTTTAACTTTTTTTTAAGCAAAAAGTTATTGTTCTTTGTCACAAGGGAAATAAACAATTTTTCCTTATATTTTTTGCTATAAGAATAGCCGTGTAATGAAAAAAATGTTTTACTGCTTATAAAAAGGTGATAAAAGTATATTTAATTTATCACATTATTAAATAAAAAAGAAGAAAATTCTACTCAAAAGTATATCACTACATCGTATTATATGAGAGCATATAATTCCTATAAAAAATTTATTTTTGCTAATTTTATTGAGAACATTATATAATTTATAAATTTTTATAATTATTTTAAACACTTTATAACGTCCATTCAATGTTCTGATTTCACATTTTGTAAAGTTATCTATATATAATAATATTTATATATTTGATATACGTATAAACAACATTAATACACAGAAAAAAATTTTTTTTTATTTAAGCGGAATTCTTATGTCTCAAGAAGAAAAGCTGTTTGCTCCAATGTGATTCTTCTACAATCGAGTAGAATTTCTTTTTGTGAAAAATGAGATACTACAACTCAAAAAAATCAATATTCTATAATCAATCAAAATCCTTTTGACTCTAAAGAAATCGCATTGGATCAGCCGAATTTTTTTCTTGAGGCATATTAAAAAAGAATTCCTTGTATAAAAAATCTATTTTTTCAGTGTATATATAGATATTAATACATCGAGTACACGAGCAATCATTATTTCAAGATTAATATTAAATGAACCAAGTGTAGATAAATAGGAAAGCAGCATAGTTGAGTAAGAGAAATCGGAAAGTAAGGGTTCATTCCAAGGTAAGACCGAAACGCGGAGGTCGTCAATTTGGGAAAAAATGATCTGAACGCGGTTGGTGGGTGCAACTCGTCGGTTTGCGTATATGTATACGTACATATAGCTTTATAGAGGTGCGCGGGCGCGCGCACACACACACGGACACACGCATACTTATTCTAGGAGGTAGGCGCTCGGAACCTCGTGAGCTCGTGAGCTCGGGAGGGAGGGAGCAAGAAGGCGCGACGGCGATCAATATCCCACCTACTCGCGGCCGGCACATGAATGAACCTCACCTTATAGTATCGCGAGCGCATTACTGCGCGAGTACTATGGGAACCGGGGTTGCGCTTACGCGCTCCTACTCCGCTTACGTCAGTTTGCACCGCACGGATGCATGCGCTCACTAGTTGTATTGAGTTTCTTCTTAATTCAGAAGAAAATACTTTTGATTTTTTAATTGAACTACTTTGACGTTATCAAATTTAAGATTGTATCAAATACAGTAACATCGAATAACCAATGAATTTTTGATGCTATAATATATTTATTATTCTAGTCGCATGTGTATGTTTATAATGTGTTTATTATGCATTCATACGAAGTACGTAATAAGTGCAAATCGAAAGTTTTCTTTTTTAACCTATAAGATTACTTTAAACGTTTAACCAATAGTCACTTCTAAATAATATTATTCAACAAATAATATAATTATAGGTAAATTTTGTATCTTATTATAGTCTTCTCTATAGAAATTCGAGTATTTTATTATTGTTAAACTAACAAGGAAAATCTCCCAAACCTGTGGGAAACGGATCTTTACCTGCAAACTCTAGGATATGCTTACTACTATAAAAATGTAAAGAAACCTAGAGTTTTGGACTAACGCTCTTTTTTGACTTAAAAAGCCCTTTTTGACTTTGATCATTTGTAACTCAAAAACGAAAAAAGACAAATAATCAAGAGTTTAGAAGAAAGCTGAGATCGAGTAGATTGGCTTTAAAAAATAAGAAGATCAAATATCTTGATTTAGTCTAAAGTTATGAAAGAAAAACGAAGTGAACGATATTTTGATGACTATTTTGAATTAAAAAATTTACTGATTTTTTAGGCCAAATTGTCTTCTTATTTTTAATTTTTCCATAACTTTCGACCATTTGAGCTTCTTTTTTTTAAATTCAATATATTCAATCCATCAACTTTGTTTTAAACTTGGGTTTGAGTACTTGAATTTATTTGTTTTTAAGTTATAATCAATCAAAAGTTAAGGGTTTTTTGGCGAAATTTATTTATAATTGCGTTAATTTTTATGGAACTGATTACATTGATTTTTTACCTTACTTCTCTAACTTCTTTGACCAAATGTATCTTTTGAACAATGTAAGCTACTTAAAGCATCTAATTTTCAGATATAGTAGCTGTCGATTTAATAAAACTTAAATTTAACTTAAATATTTATTTTCAATGGGGTAAAGTCCTTTTTTCTCCTTAGATTCTTAAAAATGTCGATTATATCTTTATCCCTATAGGGCCTATGGGACAAACCCTGAGGCAAAGCCTTGTTATTTGGAGCAAAGAATCGTATTCCACAGTTTCAAATAAATTCGCTTCTCAAAGACCATATTCTCTCCTTGTTAATTTTGCTGTTTTTAATTTCTAATCTAATTTAAATTTAATGTTTATACATAATTGATAAGTCCACAGCGTAGACATCTCGTACACCTATAGGCATAATTATCTTGATTGTCTAATTGATTAACTTAATTGGAATATAATAATTAAATTAAATTTGATGAATAATCAGCAGTTGAAAAAAAAACCAAATTCATTTTATCGATCTGCAAGAGAGAGCAACAGGTACTTTATTTGAGGTTTTATGTGCAGATTGTTAGAGTAATTACTTTAAAACGCGTTTTTTCTTTATTATGCTTGATTATCACCCGGAAAGTATGTAGAAAGTGTTACTTCGAAGAGCGTTTGTCTACACGCGAGTATTCTGGAGAGTCCACGCTCGATAAATTCCAGCATGTGATAGCTTATACGAGGCTCCTAACGTTTACTGTAGCTTGTACCGTGTGACTAAATTCTTAATAATGTTGATTCTTCATTGATGGAAATAATTTACGATTAACGGAGTTTTATTTAAATGATAAATAAATTATCATCTTGATCATTTTAATACAATTTATGCAATTCAATGTGGTTAGGCTTTTTACTTGTAAGGTTAATGATACTTATTTTCATGCTCTTCCCAGAATCAAATTGTCACGATAAATTTAGTCTTAAAGATTCTTTTATTATACGTAAAAAAATGATTCAGCCTTAAATGCGTGTTAGGTGGGTGTATAAATACTGCACACCATCCCTTCTCCTATCAATTACCTCTATAGATTAAGACACCGATTTCCAGGTAACTGTATCTATATATATATATAAGTGTGTGTGTATATATATATGTATTTACTCTAGACCTCCCCGTATGATTTCACTTCTACTACGCACACTGTATAAAAATGGGAAAAAGAATGCGTGGTCTCTAATTACCTTTACCGGGTAGTATTGACAAATAACGAATTACGCAATGCACCTTCATATAAAACTACGCGAGAGGATTGTAATTGCAACTCGCCGGCTCGACAGTTACAATCTAAGATATACACTTACTCGAGACTTTTTTTCATCAGAAAGTATGAAAAATCGCACTTGACAAAGACTACGTGTTAGGTGCTTCTCTAACTAGATTTGATCGATCCAAGCGGTTTATTGCCGACATTCATTCTTTAGAAGATTATTTAATGATGCGAAAAGTATGAGCAACAGGCGGTATATGCAGATTATAATAGTTATGTATACGTATATACATATAGACGCTTACAGAAATAATGATACAAAACAATTTAAAGAGTAAGTTTATACATCGATTTTAATGCAACAAAATTTAAAATATTATATAATCAATGAGCGATCTTAAACGTTTTTGTATAATTTACGCGAAAATTTCAATCTCTGTAGATATTAAAAGTCGTAAAATAAAAAAAAAATTAATGAAAAATTAACTTTAGTTTGAAAAAGTGAGTGACAATTTATTAAGACACGGCTTTTTGCTCATTTACGTTAAAGAAAGTGTCTACCATATATATACTTGAGTTTCGAGAATTCGAAAGTTTTAGTTGCTCTCAGATCTGTGTATTCCTGTTTCATAATGTTGTTCATTGAGTAAAGTTAAACTGATCAGTTTTTTTAATTGAAATGATCACTTCCCTAGTAGAAATCTGATAAAAAAATGTAACGTTTTTTAAGCCAAAAATTGGCCAAGTGTCATAAAATACCCAAAAAGTGCTCGATTAATGGCGAAATTCGAGTTTTATTTAACCTTCAAATGGTAAATTTCTACTAGGGTTTTATATATATATGGGTGGTTCTCTGTGACATCGAAGATGAAAAAAATAAATATTGCTATAACTGTGGGAATATGTTTTAGAGGTACCCAGTAGTTCTCCTGAATTTTTTCAGATTTTTTCTGGGCCATTATTTTAAGTTACAGAGAGTCAAAGTTGACATTTTAGCACTTTTTTGCATTGTATGCCCATTTTCATGAATTTTTAGCCCCCAGGGGATGCATTTTTCACTAAAAACATAAGTATGACTTTTTTTGTAAAATTTTCCGAACTTTTCATTAAAAATACTTTTAAATACATAAATGTATGCTGTCACACTCTTGTAAGCCATTTAAACCTTAAATAGTGAAAATCAGCAATTCTGCTCCGGACTCTGGTAACCTAATACTGTCTAAAAGATGTCTTTTTATAGTCAGAAACTGCCTAAAAATTTCCAGAGTGGGTCTAAACCATTAAGATCACTTATGGTCAAAATATCCGGGAAAAGTGCCCGAAATATTAATAGAAATGTATATTTATTGCCTTATAACGATGAATCTATTAGCATGATCATTGCAAAAAAATTTGTGCACTTACCTTGGAGTGGTAGAAAAGTATCTTCACTTGTTTCAGTATCCATCTAATCCCCTGTAAGCTGCTAAAAATACAAATATTATTATACAAATGTAAAAAATTAATTTTTAAACATTTATAATGCTGGATTTTTAGTTTTACATCCCTTACAATAATTATAATACTAATCTGAAGGATTACTATAAAAGTATCAACATTATTATTATTATTATTATTATTCAGCAATACATTGTTTAGATTTCACAAACTTGTCACTGTCACGTTATCATATTATTCATTATAATTATATATCCGATTTATTTATATATCTTTTGTATTAAATACGTATATTCAGTTATTGTAATAATGATGTTTATAAATTTATAGTAATCCTTCAGATTAGTATTATAATTCTATTAAGGGATGTAAAACTAAAAATTCAGCATTATAAATGTTTAAAAATTAATTTTTAAACATTTATAATGCTGGATTTTTAGTTTTACATCCCTTACAATAATTATAATACTAATCTGAAGGATTACTATAAAAGTATCAACATTATTATTATTATTATTCAGCAATACATTGTTTAGATTTCACAAACTTGTCACTGTCACGTTATCATATTATTCATTATAATTATATATCCGATTTATTTATATATCTTTTGTATTAAATACGTATATTCAGTTATTGTAATAATGATGTTTATAAATTTATAGTAATCCTTCAGATTAGTATTATAATTCTATTAAGGGATGTAAAACTAAAAATTCAGCATTATAAATGTTTAAAAATTAATTTTTAAACATTTATAATGCTGGATTTTTAGTTTTACATCCCTTACAATAATTATAATACTAATCTGAAGGATTACTATAAAAGTATCACATTATTATTAGTATTATTCAGCAATACATTGTTTAGATTTCACAACTTGTCACTGTCACGTTATCATATTATTCATTATAATTATATATCCGATTTAGTTATATATTTTTGTATTTAAATTATTTTTACATTTGTATAATAATATTTGTATTTTTAGCAGCTTACAGGGGATTAGATGGATACTGAAACAAGTGAAGATACTTTTCTACCACTTCAAGGTAAGTGCACAAATTTTTTTGCAATGATCATGCTAATAGATTCATCGTTATAAGGCAATAAATATACATTTCTATTAATATTTCGGGCACTTTTCCCGGATATTTTGACCATAAGTGATCTTAATGGTTTAGACCCACTCTGGAAATTTTTAGGCAGTTTCTGACTATAAAAAGACATCTTTTAGACAGTATTAGGTTACCAGAGTCCGGAGCAGAATTGCTGATTTTCACTATTTAAGGTTTTAAATGGCTTACAAGAGTGTGACAGCATACATTTATGTATTTAAAAGTATTTTTAATGAAAAGTTCGGAAAATTTTACAAAAAAAGTCATACTTATGTTTTTAGTGAAAAATGCATCCCCTGGGAGCTAAAAATTCATGAAAATGGGCATATAATGCAAAAAAGTGCTAAAATGTCAACTTTGACTCTCTGTAACTTAAAATAATGGCCCAGAAAAAATCTGAAAAAATTCAGGAGAACTACTGGATACCTCTAAAACATATTCCCACAGTTATAGCAATATTTATTTTTTTCATCTTCGATGTCACAGAGAACCACCCATATATATATATACGAATTAGGTAATCAAGTTTAAGATTATAAACAAATTTAGCTATGTGTTGAACAAAATGAACATACAACTGCATATCTATTTGATAAATGTACACGTCTTTTGCAAAAAAAATGATTGTTGCTAAACTCATTCTTCTGATTCACTGTTCTACATAGTGTTTGTAGTTTGAACTCGTAAATGCTCTCTTAGTTATTTGTTTTCAATATACATTAACCTGGTTTTATGCAATAGAAGATTGATAGATAGAGGTGCGTTTAAAATCAATAGGTCAATTCTTTTACAGTTACGATATTTATGTGTTCTAGAATTATGTTACTGTCATGATTGAGTTAAGATGTTATGGTAGTCATTATTGCTTATCGTTTGTGCCATTTTGATAGAGATTTTATGAATAAGACGGGTATTAAAACGTACGCGTATTAAATTGTATACGAAAGACAAACTATATACAATTGTGAGATAACTTCTTCACATGAAATATTAATTTTTATAAATTAAACAAAGGCATTTCTTAATTACCATACATAAAAAATAATTAGTTGTACCAAAAATTTGAATTTTGAAATCCTTTGGAACTATACGGAGAGAAAAATGACAGACTTAGCCTGTGGATAGTCACACAGACTCATAGCTTGGGCGCTCTTAGGATGAGTCTGTGGGAATATCCAGAGACTGAGTCTGTCATTTTTCTCTCCGTGTACGTATTTAGAATTTACATTTAATTGTTCTATACGATATTTTGACACCAATCAAGTTAGACAAAGGGTATGCGATTATAATGAAAATTCTCTCATTATCTTATCATAAATATTCTTTAGAAACTTCATTGCAATCAGCAATACATTTTCAAAACAAAAATCGGCCGAGCGAATTAACTATAATATAAGGCTAGCTCATTACTCCCTCACTTATTTCTAGTATTTGCTAATATTATTTTATACAAAAAATTCTTTGTCTTTGATGATAAAAAATTAATATTTTAGTACACGCTTACTTTACAAAATTGCGCGGTCAATGAAATACGTAACTATATTTATATATTTTTTTCTTTGTTCTAGGAATTCTCGCAGCTAACGAAAGAACTAACGGCGGCACGAGAAAACATCCTTGAGAAGGAAGAGGAGATCTCGGAGCTAAAAGCAGAACGTAACAACACAAGGGTAACTGCAATTGTATTACTACACATTGTCCCTGCAATTCCTATTCTTTTTTATTTCTTTCTATTCTCAATTTCATTTTATAGTTGACCGTAATCTTGTCCAATCATCCTTAATTTACAGTCAATTATATTCGAATTATAACCTTTACTTTTGGCGTACAAAATTTCATGTAAGACAGTTTATTTATCATAAATTTCACAAAGAAAAGATTAGATTATAAATTACATTAGTTTCTAATAACTGATAAACTAAGAAAACTACTCTAGTTTCCAGTAAAAATGGTTATATAGTCTAGAATAATATTTACTATAATATTTGTATAATTGATTATAAATTTTATTAATTTTATAAATTTTAATATAAACTACAACAGTTTTTTTCAGTTTGTCGAACTGCGATTTATTTACTAGGAACAATTGTAATTTTTAATATAAAATAATTTATCTCTGTGTACATGCTTAATTCTAATTAAATCATACTTAATATGTGAAATCACACTATCTCAAATACATTTATTTTATCATGAATTCGTTTGATATCCATAATGAACTTAAATTTTCACTAATGAATTTTGCAAAGCACCCATATTCTATTGTATAATTAGACTAGTTTATAACCCTTGTTGCGACTAATTTAAAACGCAACTTACTCATAATTTGCTTATCCGACATGGAAGTTAATCATTTTAAGAAATTAAACTCCCCGGTATAATTACATACTGAGCTTTTATATTTTCATGCATATATATTAATATTATATATTGTATGCAGTTGCGCATACAAGACAATTTGTTATTTACATTATCGAGCAATATTACATATTATACAAATATATAATATTATATGATTATTAAATCAACTTATCGAGAGATATATATCTGTACATAGAAAAAAGAATTGCGTGTAAACTCATATCAAATTTTAAGTCTTTTAATAACGATCTTTCGGTATATTTTACCAATATGGATTTTCTAGCATTCGTTAATATTTTTTGTTAAATTTAAATAATATATAAAAATTTTACCTTTTATTCATTTAATTGACTTATCAGTTACATGAAATACTAGGTTTTTCGTAGATTTCGAATTGAATCTCAAAAAGTTGGTTTCCTTTCAGTATGTACATTGCAAGCATGAACTACTAAATTAACGTATATACTCTAATGTGACATCGTATATATTTCACTGCATACCGTACATACTATTAATTGTTTACATGCACTTTAATATGAAATCTAAAATTAAAATTAGGTCAATACATTACTTTAATGTGCATAATAAACAATTTATTATTTGTTGAGTTAAAAAATCATCTTTGAGTAATGACTATATTTATTTATCCTTACGATATTACGCGGTCAATGAAATACGTAACTATATTTATATATTTTTTTCTTTGTTCTAGGAATTCTCGCAGCTAACGAAAGAACTAACGGCGGCACGAGAAAACATCCTTGAGAAGGAAGAGGAGATCTCGGAGCTAAAAGCAGAACGTAACAACACAAGGGTAACTGCAATTGTATTACTACACATTGTCCCTGCAATTCCTATTCTTTTTTATTTCTTTCTATTCTCAATTTCATTTTATAGTTGACCGTAATCTTGTCCAATCATCCTTAATTTACAGTCAATTATATTCGAATTATAACCTTTACTTTTGGCGTACAAAATTTCATGTAAGACAGTTTATTTATCATAAATTTCACAAAGAAAAGATTAGATTATAAATTACATTAGTTTCTAATAAACTGATAAACTAAGAAAACTACTCTAGTTTCCAGTAAAAATGGTTATATAGTCTAGAATAATATTTACTATAATATTTGTATATTTGATTATAAATTTTATTAATTTTATAAATTTTAATATAAACTACAACAGTTTTTTTCAGTTTGTCGAACTGCGATTTATTTACTAGGAACAATTGTAATTTTTAATATAAAATAATTTATCTCTGTGTACATGCTTAATTCTAATTAAATCATACTTAATATGTGAAATCACACTATCTCAAATACATTTATTTTATCATGAATTCGTTTGATATCCATAATGAACTTAAATTTTCACTAATGAATTTTGCAAAGCACCCATATTCTATTGTATAATTAGACTAGTTTAATAACCCTTGTTGCGACTAATTTAAAACGCAACTTACTCATAATTTGCTTATCCGACATGGAAGTTAATCATTTTAAGAAATTAAACTCCCCGGTATAATTACATACTGAGCTTTTATATTTTCATGCATATATATTTAATATTATATATTGTATGCAGTTGCGCATACAAGACAATTTGTTATTTACATTATCGAGCAATATTACATATTATACAAATATATAATATTATATGATTATTAAATCAACTTATCGAGAGATATATATCTGTACATAGAAAAAAGAAATTGCGTGTAAACTCATATCAAATTTTAGTCTTTTAATAACGATCTTTCGTATATTTTACCAATATGGATTTTCTAGCATTCGTTAATATTTTTTGTTAAATTTAAATAATATATAAAAATTTTACCTTTTAATTCATTTATAATTGAATCTCAAAAAGTTGGTTTCCTTTCAGTATGTACATTGCAAGCATGAACTACTAAATTAACGTATATACTCTAATGTGACATCGTATATATTTCACTGCATACCGTACATAGTATTAATTGTTTACATGCACTTTAATATGAAATCTAAAATTAAAATTAGGTCAATACATTACTTTAATGTGCATAATAAACAATTTATTATTTGTTGAGTTAAAAAATCATCTTTGAGTAATGACTATATTTATTTATCCTTACGATATTACGCAACTTTATTAAAATAATCTATTTTTATAAATATCATTTATTATCTTGTAGTATTTTAAAAATAAAGTATTCTATAAAGATTTAACAATACAAATTTTTAAATTATAGTACAAAATATATTTAGAATAATTACAATCAATGAAAACAATATGCTTTTAGAAGAACGCGATTGAGGAGAACACTTTAGAGAAAGAGGAACAATTAGCGTAAAGCAATCCGATCAAATGCTATATATATATATATGTAAACGTGGTCTTTGCTTTGTGTTTTCAGCTTCTATTGGAACACCTGGAATGTCTGGTCTCAAGGCACGAGCGATCGTTGAGGATGACTGTAGTAAAGCGCCAAGCGGCCGCACAATCAGGAGTTTCTTCCGAAGTTGAGGTGCTCAAGGCCCTAAAGAGCCTTTTCGAGCATCACAAAGCTCTGGATGAAAAGGTACGGCACGTCTGTTTAACTACTTTAATACATTCTTCATTTACTTCGTATATAAATAATAACTATTTTATCATATTACTTTTTTAAAGTTTTTTAAAATAAAACTTTTTTTTTTAAATGATTCAATTTACATTCAATGATTCAACTTTTGCGTGTTAACAGGTACGTGAAAGATTGCGTGTCGCTCTTGAGAGGAATACAAGCTTGGAAGAGGAACTCGCCCTTACCAAAGAAGAGGTAATTCATAATGAATATAGGTCAATAAGTCATCGTTTCATTTTTAAAGGGAAAACTTTTTTTTAAATATTTATCAATTTGTTCCCTTCTCGAGAGAAAGGGTAATGAGATATATTCGTTTTGCTATAGATGCTAACCGCCAATCATTATACGGAAGTTGCTAACAATTGAAATTTTAATCATTCTAGATAACTCGTTTGCTCTTTATGCGATATATTAATTATACATATGTTTGATTGTCAAGAAAACAATGCAAAATGTCGCTTTAAAGATTAATAGTAAATAAAATTTATTCAAAATTTTAATTATTCATAGAGTTTGACGTGCATGATTACATATTATATTGAAATACAGTTACTAACATGCCACCAAGTAATATTTGTATTTTTGAAAACGTAATTATATATGGATTATTCAAAATGTCTTAATCACGTGATAAATTTAAAATAAATCTAAACTAATTTCAAGAAGAAAAAAGAATGCAATATTAAATGGAATAAAAGATTCAGCTATAAAAGAAAGTTGAAGAGTTAAATAAGAAAAGATTATTTTTGTATCACAGTTTCAGAAATATAAGGTGAGCGGTCATGCGCCAAAATCCCTGGATGATCGACCTAAGGAGAACGGTCAGGCAGAAGAGAGTCAGCAGCAGCAACAGCAGCAGAGCAAGGTAAGCAAGCCCTACATAAATGTTGCATCACTACTGATACAGATACATACTATGTATGCCACCTGCGTGCTATACATAAACCAAGCTCATACGTACCATCAACCAATGTACATCTAGACGCGATGGAGTCCGTCGTCATGACCCTACGCTATCGATCACACAACACGTGCCGTATCTACCTGTTTGTAGTGTCATTTTTTTTATTTCTTTTTTTAGATTCGGTCATATATATATATATATTTATAAAAGTATGTAAATTGCATCTTAATCAAGATTCAATTTTCTGTCATAACAACGCATGATCATGTTTTTAGTGTTGGATATACACTGAAAAAAATTCATTTTTCGACTACCATCCTGCATTTAATCCTATATGAACTTGTCATTTTTTAATAACTTGTACTGCTATAGTAAAAATTGTAATATTTGTAGATTAGGAAATATTACATTTGATTGTATATAAAGTATTTAAAACAAATACAATTATCTACAACTTTTTTGTAAATATAATATTTCTAAAGATGTATTAAATGGTTAGAAAGTGTGGTAACTTACAATGGATTTTTCGTCAGTGAAGTTATTGCCATACTCTTTACGGTTTGTTCCCGCCTCCGAACGAATTCCGATCTCCTCTCATTAATATTTATGAGAATGCATAGTGTATCCCGTTGTAAGTGACAATAATCGTCTGTGATTTTCTATTGAATTACAAGCGTTTCGCATTTTGCTATGGAACACTATTGTATTGTATAACACAAATTGTGTTTTTTTATGTTTTTTATTTCAGCTTTAAATTCAGTTTTATTAAAGAATTGTGAACAAGTATTGCTTTCGTCGGAAATGAGAAATTTATATTAGTCATAATAATGGACAAATGTTTTCATCATTTCCGATAGTTTGAATTACGTTAAATTAATATGTTCAATCACATACTGTTATTTCGTTTATACGAGTTTTGATATTGCAAGTGTTGATCGTATTAATGTTATACTTGTTGCCTTATAGTATCCTTCATTTATTTATATATATTTAACTGATCTGTCGTGAAATCAATAGCCTATTCTAACTATAATTAATTGTAGATGTCGGGGACTTCGAAATACATATTTTACTTCACTACTATCGTCGTTACAATATTTGACGTAAATGTTTTATATGTAATAGTTCAGCTTATAAGGTTGGTAACTTGTTACTTTACCTTAGTGATTATTCAAATAATTTGTTTCGGTAGACTAAGTGAAAATTTGAAAATTTGAGTTTTAAAGTTTAACGAAAACATATATATATATATGGGTGGTTCTCTGTGACATCGAAGATGAAAAAAATAAATATTGCTATAACTGTGGGAATATGTTTTAGAGGTATCCAGTAGTTCTCCTGAATTTTTTCAGATTTTTTCTGGGCCATTATTTTAAGTTACAGAGAGTCAAAGTTGACATTTTAGCACTTTTTTGCATTATATGCCCATTTTCATGAATTTTTAGCTCCCAGGGGATGCATTTTTCACTAAAAACATAAGTATGACTTTTTTTGTAAAATTTTCCGAACTTTTCATTAAAAATACTTTTAAAGACATAAATGTATGCTGTCACACTCTTGTAAGCCATTTAAACCTTAAATAGTGAAAATCAGCAATTCTGCTCCGGACTCTGGTAACCTAATACTGTCTAAAAGATGTCTTTTTATAGTCAGAAACTGCCTAAAAATTTCCAGAGTGGGTCTAAATCATTAAGATCACTTATGGTCAAAATATCCGGGAAAAGTGCCCGAAATATTAATAGAAATGTATATTTGTTGCCTTATAACGATGAATCTATTAGCATGATCATTGCAAAAAAATTTGTGCACTTACCTTGGAGTGGTAGAAAAGTATCTTCACTTGTTTCAGTATCCATCTAATCCCCTGTAAGCTGCTAAAAATACAAATATTATTATAAAATTATGAAAAATTATTTTTTAAACATTTATAATGCTGGATTTTTAGTTTTACATCCCTTACAAGAATTATAATATTAATCTGAAGGATTACTATAAATATATAAACATCATTATTACAATAACTGAAAATATACGTATTTAATACAAAAGATATATAAATAAATCGGATATATAATTATAATGAATAATATGATAACGTGACAGTGACAAGTTTGTGAAATCTAAACAATGTATTGCTGAATTTTAATAATAATAATGTTGATACTTTTATAGTAATCCTTCAGATTAGTATTATAATTCTTGTAAGGGATGTAAAACTAAAAATCCAGCGTTATAAATGTTTAAAAAATAATTTTTTATAATTTTATAATAATATTTGTATTTTTAGCAGCTTACAGGGGATTAGATGGATACTGAAACAAGTGAAGATACTTTTCTACCACTCCAAGGTAAGTGCACAAATTTTTTTGCAATGATCATGCTACTAGATTCATCGTTATAAGGCAACAAATATACATTTCTATTAATATTTCGGGCACTTTTCCCGGATATTTTGACCATAAGTGATCTTAATGATTTAGACCCACTCTGGAAATTTTTAGGCAGTTTTTGACTATAAAAAGACATCTTTTAGACAGTATTAGGTTACCAGAGTCCGGAGCAGAATTGCTGATTTTCACTATTTAAGGTTTAAATGGCTTTCAAGAGTGTGACAGCATACATTTATGTCTTTAAAAGTATTTTTAATGAAAAGTTCGGAAAATTTTACAAAAAAAGTCATACTTATGTTTTTAGTGAAAAATGCATCCCCTGGGAGCTAAAAATTCATGAAAATGGGCATATAATGCAAAAAAGTGCTAAAATGTCAACTTTGACTCTCTGTAACTTAAAATAATGGCCCAGAAAAAATCTGAAAAAATTCAGGAGAACTACTGGATACCTCTAAAACATATTCCCACAGTTATAGAAATATTTATTTTTTTCATCTTCGATGTCACAGAGAACCACCCATATATATATATATATATTGTATTTATCATAGCGTAAAATTTGTATTCTGAAGTTATTCTGACCTGCCCTACCAAGTTTCTACTATTTGATTACGAATAGTGAACATCCATAATATTACAGGATCCCTTAAAGGCATTATCGGCATCTAGTGGAATTCTTAGCATTAGATTAAAATGAGGCTTATGTTTTATAAGTACTTTGTATTTAATTTTTGTTTATCAATGTATTTATTTACTTTTTTTTATTTATAATTGAAAAATATTGCGTATACATTGAAATATTATTGGTAGAAATAGTAACGATACTTTTGCGTTCTAATAGTTGAATCGCTCGAATGTACATGTATTTCATTACCTCATAATTACTAAACGAAACATTGAGATAAACCAAACATCATAAACGCATATCGAAGATAAATGAATTGTAGATAATTCAGACTTAGCGCTAAAAATGAATGTAGTTTATACTAAAAATGAGGAAAAATAATGGGTAGGTAGTTGTTGGGCGGTAGTTAAAGTGATAGGCGAATCTGAAATGTGGTATTCTATGATGTATCGTAAGCAGAGCTCGAGTGAGCAGGCGGCGGTGGTGACAGAGCTGCACCAGCAAATGCAGAAGGCCTCGGATCTCCGGAATAGATTGAGCAACGGCGCTCTCGATCCCACTGACCAGGATTCGGCCACGAGGGTAATAGACTTACAGGCGAGTCTCGACAAGCAGGTATGCTTACAAACACTCGTACCATTCGCGTGGCCTTACTTTACTCAGGCTTCGGGACACCTATAATAGATGCGCTTTAGATTTTTCGTTTGCCTATGGTACGGTGAAGACGCGGCTCATCCTTATAACACAGGGATCCAACTAATATATTTATATAATTAGTTTTAACTATCCTCTGCAATCATTGATTATATTGCATTTACGAAAATTTTGAAATTTTTAATTTTAATCTTATTATATAGTGTATGTACTTCATTTAGTTCAAATTATTCAGATATTTATTTACTTACCTTGGAGTGGTAGAAAAGTATCTTCACTTGTTTCAGTATCCATCTAATCCCCTGTAAGCTGCTAAAAATACAAATATTATTATAAAATTATGAAAAATTATTTTTAAACATTTATAATGCTGGATTTTTAGTTTTACATCCCTTACAAGAATTATAATATTAATCTGAAGGATTACTATAAATATATAAACATCATTATTACAATAACTGAAAATATACGTATTTAATACAAAAGATATATAAATAAATCGGATATATAATTATAATGAATAATATGATAACGTGACAGTGACAAGTTTGTGAAATCTAAACAATGTATTGCTGAATTTTAATAATAATAATGTTGATACTTTTATAGTAATCCTTCAGATTAGTATTATAATTCTTGTAAGGGATGTAAAACTAAAAATCCAGCGTTATAAATGTTTAAAAATAATTTTTTATAATTTTATAATAATATTTGTATTTTTAGCAGCTTACAGGGGAATTAGATGGATACTGAAACAAGTGAAGATACTTTTCTACCACTCCAAGGTAAGTGCACAAATTTTTTTGCAATGATCATGCTACTAGATTCATCGTTATAAGGCAACAAATATACATTTCTATTAATATTTCGGGCACTTTTCCCGGATATTTTGACCATAAGTGATCTTAATGATTTAGACCCACTCTGGAAATTTTTAGGCAGTTTTTTGACTATAAAAAGACATCTTTTAGACAGTATTAGGTTACCAGAGTCCGGAGCAGAATTGCTGATTTTCACTATTTAAGGTTTAAATGGCTTTCAAGAGTGTGACAGCATACATTTATGTCTTTAAAAGTATTTTTAATGAAAAGTTCGGAAAATTTTACAAAAAAGTCATACTTATGTTTTTAGTGAAAAATGCATCCCCTGGGAGCTAAAAATTCATGAAAATGGGCATATAATGCAAAAAAGTGCTAAAATGTCAACTTTGACTCTCTGTAACTTAAAATAATGGCCCAGAAAAAATCTGAAAAAATTCAGGAGAACTACTGGATACCTCTAAAACATATTCCCACAGTTATAGAAATATTTATTTTTTTCATCTTCGATGTCACAGAGAACCACCCATATATATATATATATATTGTATTTATCATAGCGTAAAATTTGTATTCTGAAGTTATTCTGACCTGCCCTACCAAGTTTCTACTATTTGATTACGAATAGTGAACATCCATAATATTACAGGATCCCTTAAAGGCATTTTCTCACTCTTAATTTGGAAAAATCGGCATCTAGTGGAATTCTTAGCATTAGATTAAAATGAGGCTTATGTTTTATAAGTACTTTGTATTTAATTTTTGTTTATCAATGTATTTATTTACTTTTTTTTATTTATAATTGAAAAATATTGCGTATACATTGAAATATTATTGGTAGAAATAGTAACGATACTTTTGCGTTCTAACAGTCGAATCGCTCGAATGTACATGTATTTCATTACCTCATAATTACTAAACGAAACATTGAGATAAACCAAACATCATAAACGCATATCGAAGATAAATGAATTGTAGATAATTCAGACTTAGCGCTAAAATGAATGTAGTTTATACTAAAAATGAGGAAAAATAATGGGTAGGTAGTTGTTGGGCGGTAGTTAAAGTGATAGGCGAATCTGAAATGTGGTATTCTATGATGTATCGTAAGCAGAGCTCGAGTGAGCAGGCGGCGGTGGTGACAGAGCTGCACCAGCAAATGCAGAAGGCCTCGGATCTCCGGAATAGATTGAGCAACGGCGCTCTCGATCCCACTGACCAGGATTCGGCCACGAGGGTAATAGACTTACAGGCGAGTCTCGACAAGCAGGTATGCTTACAAACACTCGTACCATTCGCGTGGCCTTACTTTACTCAGGCTTCGGGACACCTATAATAGATGCGCTTTAGATTTTTCGTTTGCCTATGGTACGGTGAAGACGCGGCTCATCCTTATAACACAGGGATCCAACTAATATATTTATATAATTAGTTTTAACTATCCTCTGCAATCATTGATTATATTGCATTTACGAAAATTTTGAAATTTTTAATTTTAATCTTATTATATAGTGTATGTACTTCATTTAGTTCAAATTATTCAGATATTTATTTACTTATTTGAAGATTCAAATTTGCCTCTTTTTCTATTAATTTATCAATATACAATTGTAAAGGAAGATTAATTGTCCAATTTACAAATTATTGTATTAGTTTAATCTTGTTTTATTATTCTAATTAGATAAAAAAGTGAATAGTTCGTTATTTTTGGATTAGGACGAAACTTTGGAAATTTTACGTTAGTGTACACAAATAAGGAAAGTAGGGTAATTTGAATTCGGCTTTTAAAACTTAGCTTTTATTAAAAATTATTTTTAAACTAAAATATGTAGATAATATTAGAAATTAGTTGCAAATATAAATCTGGATTCATTTTGGTATCAGCGGATGATGTGATTAATAAACCAAATTTTTTTATACAATAATTTAAGGACATGCCGTTCAGGTTGCGATAAATTATGCCGTATTATATTCTGTAACGCTTCGAAATTTCAATTTGATAGGTTTTTTATTTGATTTCTGTTCTGATGTGAAAAGATAAAAGTTATATCTCACACTGGCGTCAATAGAGTTTAATTATGTACAAACATTATGAAATAATTTGTTTTATGAAAATAAATAATTTTGAATTAATATTATAAATTAATACTATTATGATTACTATTGATTACATGTCCAATAGACTTTTGTTTATTAAAAAATATATACATCAATGATATATTCTTATTTTAAGTATTTAACAGTGAAATGTCCATCCGTCTCGAGCGATTTTAATCAATTTGTTTCTACTCTGATTGATAAGATATTTTTTATTAAATATTGTGTGAATGTCGCTTGGAATACTAGTTGACAATAACTGCTTTGTATACACATATTGCATGAGCGTTATAATATTTTTAATTAGTAGCACGAATGCATTATTTACTTTTTGTTATTAACATATTTTAGAGCTTTGACAGCCACAAATTACACTTGGAAAATGTAAAAAAGTCGCAAATTTTTATATATATATAAATACATTGATACTAACAGCGTTGCGCAGATAGTTGGCATGCATGATCATTATTTATAATTTTAAGGTACAATTAATATTTATATAAAGAGAAATGAAGAATCTTATTAACACATTAAAAAATTAGGAAGTAGAATTTACCTGTATCCGATTTTGTGAGAAAAGACTTTAATCTTTTGATACTAGGCTATACCTATTATATTATTGCGTATATTTTTAGTAAATGAGTGGAATAAGAACAAATGATTCGTTACATTAAAAAATAATAAAATTATTTTATCTCACTTAAAAAGTTGTAAATAATTGTAGCTGTTTATATGTAGATTGTACGGAAACAAATTTAGGTTATTCATCTTATAATTTGTAAAAATAATTTCAAAAATAATTTGTAAAAGTAACTTCAAAAATTTATTTGTAAAATTTTATAAGGTATTCGTATGTTACGATATCGTACGTTATTGATATCGATTATATCAAGAGATCTACACCAGATTTTTTAAGAATCAAACATATTTACATTCGCTACAAATATTACAACTTTATAAAAAATAAATAAAAATATTATAATTTGTAGTTCGATTAGTTACTTAGTGCTTTATAGTTTTTAATGTTAATTATAACGATATTATATGCGAAATAAGTATACCAATTTTAAAAATGTACAACATGCTAAAAAAAAGTTGAGATCCGAATATTATAGGAAGATAATGTCGAGAATAAAGGTATACATTTTATAAATTTGGTTGCAGAACGCAGAGCTAACCACGTGGCAGCGACGAGTCGGAGAGCTTAGTAGTCGTGTAGCCGAACTCGAGGAAAATCTTGCCAAGAGTCAAAAGGAATTTTTAAAGGCACAGGACACAAATGTCAAGTTACAACGGGATCTGCGTGAAAATGTTGCTCAAAAAGAAGACCAGGAGGAAAGGATAACTACCCTAGAAAAACGCTATTTGAATGCGCAGCGCGAATCTATCAGTTTGCACGATCTCAATGAGAAACTCGAACAAGAACTCCAACATAAAGAAGCTCAACTTAAGGTAAGTCGTTTTTCATTAACGTTTATACTTTTTCGGTTATGAATAGTTAATGTATCATCACTCTATTATTTAGTATAATTTTGAAAATGTTTCAACAATAGTTATTTGTGCACTAAGGATATAAAATTCCCGCAGATGAAAATTTCTGCCCAAATTTAAGCAATGGCAATAATTCATCTATAGGATCATAATCGCTTTTTACTCCTGAAGTGAATACAAAATATTTACCCAAATCATCCTGAAAATAGTCACTTTATTTGTCAGCAACGATAATTCAATGTTTTTTCTTTGTATATAAATTTAAATTTTACTGTTTTATTATATTTTTTGGCTCCATATGCTGAAAAAAATTAAATTCTTAACTAAAAATGTGTTAGTAATTATTTTTATATTAATAGCAACGTGAATGCGTGAACTAAAAAGTGATTGCTGGAAGTAAAAAGTGTTTTTACTACCAAGAGAATATAATACAATTTTACTCCCTCGTTGAAGTTAATAAAGTAGACTTTTCAGGTAATTTGGGTGAAAAACTATTAAATGGCATCAAAATAGCATTAAATATATGCATACCCACATAACGTAATATGTAATACGCCTTAAAAAGTTATTTAAGTGATTAGTAAGTGAAACTAAAAATATAATTTAGAAAAAATTATAGCTTGAAAATTAATATATTACTATTGATAATTTTTCGACAATATTTGTATAATTTTCAAATATTCTATAATTTACGGTATAATATATATATGAGTTAGCTAAATCGCATTCCATACTTGTATCGGGAGCGCGAGCGCACCCCTTGACCTTATAGGATTTGTAATATATTGCATATTTTTATATTTTATTATTCAAATACTTATGAGGCCGAAAAAAATTTGTAATTGATTGTTATACTTATTTATAATAATATTGCAATAATTTGTATATAAGAATATAATAAAGGAAATCATCGCAAAAGGATAAGTATAAAACAAGCAAATCAAGCACTTTTAAACAAGTACCCTTCTATATTTATAAAATTATTTAAAAGAAAGTGCAAATAAAACCTCGCAAATATAAAATTTATGTTTATGTATGTTATATAACAGTTTAAGCACTCAAATAATTAATCATTTAAGAAAAATTTAAAGAGTTAAAAAAACATTAATACAATGTTCAATTTTAATTAAAATGTTTCTTATTGTAGTTGATGAATATTTTCATACAAGGCTATACCTATTATATTATTGCGTATATTTTTAGTAAATGAGTGGAATAAGAACAAATGATTCGTTACATTAAAAAATAATAAAATTATTTTATCTCACTTAAAAAGTTGTAAATAATTGTAGCTGTTTATATGTAGATTGTACGGAAACAAATTTAGGTTATTCATCTTATAATTTGTAAAAATAATTTCAAAAATAATTTGTAAAAGTAACTTCAAAATTTTATTTGTAAAATTTTATAAGGTATTCGTATGTTACGATATCGTACGTTATTGATATCGATTATATCAAGAGATCTACACCAGATTTTTTAAGAATCAAACATATTTACATTCGCTACAAATATTACAACTTTATAAAAAATAAATAAAATATTATAATTTGTAGTTCGATTAGTTACTTAGTGCTTTATAGTTTTTAATGTTAATTATAACGATATTATATGCGAAATAAGTATACCAATTTTAAAAAATGTACAACATGCTAAAAAAAAGTTGAGATCCGAATATTATAGGAAGATAATGTCGAGAATAAAGGTATACATTTTATAAATTTGGTTGCAGAACGCAGAGCTAACCACGTGGCAGCGACGAGTCGGAGAGCTTAGTAGTCGTGTAGCCGAACTCGAGGAAAATCTTGCCAAGAGTCAAAAGGAATTTTTAAAGGCACAGGACACAAATGTCAAGTTACAACGGGATCTGCGTGAAAATGTTGCTCAAAAAGAAGACCAGGAGGAAAGGATAACTACCCTAGAAAAACGCTATTTGAATGCGCAGCGCGAATCTATCAGTTTGCACGATCTCAATGAGAAACTCGAACAAGAACTACAACATAAAGAAGCTCAACTTAAGGTAAGTCGTTTTTCATTATCGTTTATACTTTTTCGGTTATGAATAGTTAATGTATCATCACTCTATTATTTAGTATAATTTTGAAAATGTTTCAACAATAGTTATTTGTGCACTAAGGAAATAAAATTCCCGCAGATGAAAATTTCTGCCCAAATTTAAGCAATGGCAATAATTCATCTATAGGATCATAATCGCTTTTTACTCCTGAAGTGAATACAAAATATTTACCCAAATCATCCTGAAAATAGTCACTTTATTTGTCAGCAACGATAATTCAATGTTTTTTCTTTGTATATAAATTTAAATTTTACTGTTTTTATTATATTTTTTGGCTCCATATGCTGAAAAAAATTAAATTCTTAACTAAAAATGTGTTAGTAATTATTTTTATATTAATAGCAACGTGAATGCGTGAACTAAAAAGTGATTGCTGGAAGTAAAAAGTGTTTTTACTACCAAGAGAATATAATACAATTTTACTCCCTCGTTGAAGTTAATAAAGTAGACTTTTCAGGTAATTTGGGTGAAAAACTATTAAATGGCATCAAAATAGCATTAAATATATGCATACCCACATAACGTAATATGTAATACGCCTTAAAAAGTTATTTAAGTGATTAGTAAGTGAAACTAAAAATATAATTTAGAAAAAATTATAGCTTGAAAATTAATATATTACTATTGATAATTTTTCGACAATATTTGTATAATTTTCAAATATTCTATAATTTACGGTATAATATATATATGAGTTAGCTAAATCGCATTCCATACTTGTATCGGGAGCGCGAGCACACCCCTTGACCTTATAGGATTTGTAATATATTGCATATTTTTATATTTTATTATTCAAATACTTATGAGGCCGAAAAAATTTTGTAATTGATTGTTATACTTATTTATAATAATATTGCAATAATTTGTATATAAGAATATAATAAAGGAAATCATCGCAAAAGGATAAGTATAAAACAAGCAAATCAAGCACTTTTAAACAAGTACCCTTCTATATTTATAAAATTATTTAAAAGAAAGTGCAAATAAAACCTCGCAAATATAAAATTTATGTTTATGTATGTTATATAACAGTTTAAGCACTCAAATAATTAATCATTTAAGAAAAATTTAAAGAGTTAAAAAAACATTAATACAATGTTCAATTTTAATTAAAATGTTTCTTATTGTAGTTGATGAATATTTTCATACAATGGTTTGATAAATAATTATTCGTTAAAAGAAAATAATAAAAAATAGTTATTTCAACGTTAGCATTCAGAAACAATTAATTGAAAGTAATCTCTAAAATCTTTAAAATCCAAAGTATGATAAAAATGATTGGTATAAGTAAAGTACTTGAATAATGAAATATTGGACACAAAGAGAATCGGTCGAGGTTGTAAAAATGGAAGGTATTAATTAAATCTTCGGAGAAGCCGATTCACGTCATTCGAACGTTTTGAACGATACGCATTGAGCATAAGCCAATAAATATGCGAGTGGCTCTTCCCGAAGTAAAACAATTGTACTGTTCTGTTAGAAAAGGACTGCAAGCCCAAAATGGATGAATTGAAAATTAATAATGTTCTTCCCCCCTTTTTTTGTTATATCCATCACATGACAGTTGCAAGAGGAGAAAATAGCGGCCGTCCAGGCGAAACTGGAACACGCCGAGCAAGAACTGGCACAATTCGCTAAGTTACCCGAGATGGAAGAGCAGCTTAAGCAGAGGATGGAGGCTCTGACGCAGGTGAGGAGGCCCAACCAGGTACGCAGGGGAATCCATATCGTCACATCAAGCAAATTTTTCCTATCTATGATCATCGCTCCTGACTATTTTCTATATCATTTGTCTATATCACAGTCTTTCTATCCCTCTCTTCTCTCTCTCTCTCTCTCTCTCTCTCTCTCTCTCTTTTTCTTTCTCTCTTTCTGTTTCTATCTACACTACTCTGTTCTATTATATCTGTGTGGCGTCAGTGTCGTAGAATCTGTTTTTATTTCTCCTATAGATATATCTATCTGAATTCATTTATAATAATTTGGTGATCGAAAATAAATACTCGGCATTTGGCTACACCTAAAAATATTAATATATTCGCATCAATTAATTTTAAAAATTGTACATATGTAAATGTGGAGAACATTTATTTATTTAAATATACACAATTGTAAATTATCGTTTAACATACAGATCAAATCGTTTTCTTGTTATGAACTACAAATTTAATGAAAATTTAGTATTATAGAATTTATATTTACAATTTGATAATCAATAAAGTAGTAAAACTGTTAATAAAAGCAAAATTAAAATAAATTAAAAAGATTTTAAAAATTTTTCTTTTCTGTACACTTTTTCTCTATATACTTGCACAATTTCCGCATGAATAAACTTGTACCAAAAATGTTCTCTATATGTGAGCTAATAAAATATTTAATTAATTGTTCACGTTTCAATGTTTAATGCAAATATTAATATGAATTGCTTCTACTTACCTACTCTTCTTCATGTTATTATGATATAAATTGTCCAATCTGATTTAACCCGATGTTGATGAGCTATATAATCGATATTTGATATACATATTAACCTTATTTCCTTATCGTAATTTTTTGTGATAATAAATTTAACAATTTTGTATAAAAATAATTCTTTTTTAAACATATAAAGTAACTATTAACATTTATGTTTAAATTATTTTATTTGCATTTATATGGATGCAACTTAATCATTTTTTTCTCTTATATATGCGCCTGTATTTAAAGATTTATTAGAACATGTATTGACTCATTGATTTCACATTCAATGTAGAACAAATTGCAACCTTAAGGTTGGGCCAAGTTATATAAGTCTTTCGTATGACAGTGTAAACTAAAAAATATTTATTATATTGTTATTTGTATAAAAAATATTGTTTATCTTAATTTTATATTGTATAATTATAAACGTTCAAACGAATTTTATGCATCCTTGTTGTACAAACAGATTGTTAATAAAATATTCAAGGAATTTAGCATCATACATATATCATATATACCATACAATTCAAGCTATATTAATTCAGAAAGATATTATCGCCAAATGTCTCCTCCAGTTTGTTCTTATTTTGCCATTAAAATAAAGAAAACATAATTTCCTCAAGTATTTAATAATTATAAGTTTACCCGTTTATTACATTTAACAATGTGCGTAAGGTAAATTATGATTGATAAGGAAAATCTCGGTGAAATATTTATAAATAATTAAAATGTTATAGAATAAAAATCAATTTGACATTTGACAACTTAAATTTTGTTTTCACTTGCTTATTTTTCTATTTTCCGTTCTTCTATTCTTTTTATCCCATTCATTATTTTCTGTCATTTCTGTCATTTTCCTTGATGGTTTCAATGCTCATATGCGAATTTTCACCGATGTGTGATATTGAAAAGGACCAATGACTTTGTTATGAATTCTGAGTCATCGATTCTTACATGTAGATACACAACGGAAACGCGCACATCGACATTTCACTGAACATTAATTCCACTAATCACAATCCAGAAAACGAACATATCATTTCGTCAAATCATCTCACCATCATCATAAGAATTCCCTTGCTGTGCTCTTTTTATTATTAATATTTACAGGAATGCATTATTATGGTATGAATTTTTTCTTCCTTTTTTAGTAATTATTTCATAATTGTTTGAAGAAATGTAAAAGACAATCATTCAACTTTCATTAAATTTTTTTTGTATTATAGCCATCTATTTAACACTTAATTAAGCATTTATAAATAATAATTGCCTGATTTCTAAATATATATAGTATTTTATATTTCGATTCGCAATTTTGCAAATTTTCTCAATTTTTATATAATTAATTATGCTTTAAAATTTATGCAGAATACGTTAAAAATTTTATTAATTATATTTTTTGTAAACTGAAATTGCAAAAAAAGAATAGTAATTTATAAAAAATTTTATAAAAATTTTTATAAATTTCTCTAAAATAGGTATAATGCAACGAAACATTTTTTTCCAAACCTATATTTTCTTTAAATATAATTATAATGTATAAATATAATAAATAAATAATAGTTACGATATTGAAAATTAATTATATGTACTTTATGTGTAGGACAATAATATTTATATTTTAGAATAATTATACCATTCAAATAATAAGGATTACTAGCTATTTTAATTACAAATTTTGAATTTCGCTTCTGTCTGTAGAATTAAATAATTCAAGTGCATGATTTTTATAAATGAAAAATAATAACCTGAAATTTAAATGGTTAACTTGTTATTAACTTATAATAATTTATAATTTATACTTTTAATTTGTTCGTCTGTAATTAATAAATTTATACCCCAATAAACTTTTACATTTCTACATTATTAAAGTCTAATTTGTACCGCTAGTTTAATTGTTGCACTCTTATACATTTGACTCTTGTACATTTACATAAAGAAAACTTCATAGTACTTATTTGTGTAAACACACTTAAAAACGATCGTTTAAAGCATGCAATAGAATTAATCGTTAGTTTGGCGGAAATTAATGAAAAATTAACACTTCTAATTAAAGAAAAATTATGAAAAGTGCAAGACTCAATTTATGAGCGAATTGGTATAAATATTATTCAATTTCAGCCAAAGTTATGTAGCTTGCGATTTGTATATTCTTCTCTTTTTATAATCTTAGGTGTAATGCAATTGATAATTACATGTATATATATAATGTATATATACGTAATAAATTAAGACTCTTTTACTTTGTATGATAATCTCCAATTTGTGAATAAATAACAATGGTTTAAGATTTAATTTTAGTAACTCAATTGTATGAAACATAATCTTATTAATAATCTTATTTGATTTTGTAAATAATCACAAAAAAATTAAAACAAACAAGAATTGAAATTTGATCATTATTTGTGTTACACTTTTGTTAAACCAAGCAGGCTCAAGAGCGACACGGAAGTGCGGAAGATAGGATTCAGAGGTTAGAGACGCAACTCGAGGAAAAGACTGCTGAAGTTATGCGGCTCAATCAGAGACTGAAGATGAATGAGGAGCACAACACTAGATTAAGTTCTACTGTCGATAAACTACTTTCTGGTTAGCATATTACCTGTTTTATTTAAAAAACAATAACAAAAATGATTTATAGTATTTAACAAACTTTTAAATATATAAATTTACATTTCATCTTGCAGAGTCCAATGAGAGGTTGCAAGTCCATCTTAAAGAACGAATGCATGCATTAGAAGAGAAAAATGCGTTAACGCAAGAACTGGAGAAAATGCGAAAGATCGCGGAGGATTTGCAAAATGAAAAAGCCGAAATAATGAAAGAATTAGGAAAAGCGCGTCTCGAAATTGATAACGTAAAAAGACAAATGCTCCAACAGGAGATCGCTTTCAACATCCAGCAAACAGATGCGTTAACAAGAAGTTTATCGCCAAACGCAGTCGATCCAGGAACCTTTTCGCGCAGCGCCAGTCACAGTAGTTTTGATACTCATTCGTTACCTCGTCGAGCTGCTAAAAGATTGGAAGAAGAATCGAAGGTACGTTCACTTTGCTTTTTGCGATACTTCTATGAACAATTGATATAAGCTATCCTTGAACTCACGTAATAGAAATAAAACATTAACTTGATTTATTTGATTTACGTCTACTTATTGCTGAAAAGGTTATTGTAACATAATTTAAAAGTCCGTTCATAATTTAAGAATTTAAAAACTCCTGTGTTTCTGTCATTTAAATTTGCTCATATGCGAATATAATATTATAACTTTATAAATCGTGCTTAAATATAGGGGATCAAAATTTTTTGATGAACAATTTTTTCTGAGTAGTTGTATGTATAATAATAAAATCATTTATGATGATTGATACGTTGAAAATTAAAAAAAATATTTATATATATTTACTTACACGATAGCGGTATACCGAATGCTTTGGAATGTCGCCACCAGAGAACATTGCACTGGTGAGCAACGCAAATATATTATCAAGTTATTGAATAGACATGCCTTTTTTAAATTTGCCAGTGTATCCAATTGAATCAGACCATACGCAAATCTATTTATAACGTTCAGCGCACCTTCATGGCGGTAGTGCATATGTATATATACATAAGATTTGAAAAAACTCATATTTAACAATCTCGTTATAGTACTTTGTCATGGTTGCTTCATGTGATTGACAATATGCGTAAATACTGACATACTGTACGTAGTCATTTACAAAAATTTTGCAATCCTTATTTAGGTGGTTCCAAATTTCTTAAACTTACTTACTTCTTTAATTATTCATTTATCATAATATTAATTAGTTGACTTAGAATATTGAATAAGTGTAGATAAAAATAAGATTTGATTCACTAAAGTACGGATTGCAAATCTTAATTGATGTTGACTAATTACTTCTATCATTCAATATTATAAATTTGAAAATTATTCGTACATCACTGATTGTTAACGAAAATTTGCATAAAGTGATATGAATTAACGTGAGAAATACGTGTGTATTTTGCACAAGATTTTCGTCTCTATCAGTATAGTACAGAAACGAGTAATTTTATTTTCGATTTATTTTTAGCTTTTCGTTTAAAAAATTATGAGCAATAAATATATAAAAATATTTGCTGCATTACTAGCTTTTGAAAACATACATTATTATAGTAGGTAGCATATTTTTAATTAATTCTGTTACTTTAAAATCTAAGGAAACAGTATTTGATAATTTCGTCCAGAATTTAAATAACAGCATTTTATTAAGAATATATTTAACGGTTAATTATGTAATTGTAATCGATAATATATTTTAAGTAAAATGAAAATTAACTTTAATGTATACGATAAAGTAGATGAGTGTAAATTATCAAATATACTTTCTCGCCGAGATTGCACGCAAGCATTAAAAAAACTATCAGCAGTCTTGAGTTTCATTGGTATTTTGGTTCAAGCAGGGCTACATAGCACGAACGTTAGCTGAACAGGAATGGGAGAAATTACAGCAGGCCCATGTTCTTGCGAACGTCCAGCAGGCGTTTGACGTTTCGAGTGACGCTGAAGGTGATGGTGACAACGAGAGTCTTTTGAGTTGTGCAGCCGATGTCATTAGCCCAACTGGTCACACGGATGCTCAAACACTTGCGCTTATGCTTCAGGAACAACTCGATGCCATCAACAATGAAATCAGGCTCATTCAGGTTTGTTTTTTCGATACATTTCTACATGACGTATTGATATACAGGTGCGCGCGTGTACCTATACATATATGTCCAGCATACACGCAGACAGTTAAACTAAATTTCATACACGCAAACGCGCGCGCACATGTTCTCACGAAGATTTAATACTTTGAATATACTTTCGACTGAAATATAATTATTTGATATACTATATTATAGCAGCTTGTGCAGGTGCTTCAAATAATCTACCATTGTTATCACCTGTCAATTATTTAACTTGTCTGCAATCAGATTGTAAAATATTGTTTTACATGTGTCAATTTTATAAATAATTAATTAATATTTTTAAAAGCGTAACGGTCACACGGACATTTATTTTACTTAAACATAGGCTTCTTATTTTACATATTCTTAAATACATTTATATATGCTTTGCGTATTTTGTTATGTTCTTTCATGTTTCTCTGAATAATGAAGCCATATTTTGAAATCAAATTTTTGTAAACAGTGAAAGAAACAAAATATTTTAGAATTACATAATATTTTGTATACATTTATATTTTTTTTTACAATTATTTATTATTAACAGGTATTAATTATTTATTATTAACACTGAAATATCCGTTTGATCGTTACTAGGATTAAGAGAATAAATTAATTTTATTTTATTGCTGAACATTATAAATTAAAGATTATATGTTTATTTTAACACAGTAAAACAGTTAAATCAATGAAAGTTCATTAAAAGTAATGTCAATAATATTCATTTATATGCATTCATGTCATAAGCTACTATGAGTTAATCAGTTAAACTGAACTTTATTGTTATTAAACTAGAAACCGCATGAAGTTTTTTTACTGTATGCAAGTTTTATAGAAATGAGCTATGAATCATGAGTAGTTTATTATATCTTTTCATCTATTGCTACATTGTGTTCTTTTTGATTTAATGACTATAGTTTCTAGATAGACTTTGTAATGATTACCATTGTTAGATTTTCAGTTATTATTTTATTCATTGCTACTTGATAACTTAGAATAAAATTGTAAAAGTTAAGATGCTAGTTAGTTTTTTTTAATAACCATAAGTTAACATTCGTCATTCTTAAATTGGAATACTTCTTTTATTTCATAAAGGTACGTATCGAAGCCCTTAAAGTTTAAAACTTTTAAATTTCTTATTTCATGTGACAAATATGCTCCAGAATGTCTAATAAATTTTAGAAATTTATTTTAAAAGTTTAACGTTTGAGCTTTTATATATATATTATTTCTAGAATTTTTATAGTCTGGACAATTAGTCACATGGTGTAATAAATCGTTAATTAATTAAGGACTCCGTTATTCTTTTAATCGTTTATTAAGTGAAATACTGGCACTATGCTTTATACAAATTGAAAATGTACTGCACGTTTAATGAATTAGTTGCGTCATTGGATTTATTCAAAGAAGATGCAACGATGCTACAGTCAACATGAACGATCACGTAAAAATATTTCATCATTATTTTGAACTTTATTGTTTATGTTTTGTTGATCATTAAGTTATGTCTATACTTGTCGCTTTTTTGTTTGTATAACATTAAACATTTTACACACAGTTGAGAAGAATTAACAATTAATTGGTTTATTTAAAATATATGAATTTTTAGTATCAATTGAATAAATTTAAAAATTCTTTGTTTCGCAAGAAATGCATGAATGTTTATCGTATATAAATTCATGATTTTGGTATAATAAAATTTAATGCAGTAAATTTCAGTAGTTTTGGTGAACTTTTAAACAAATTGTATCGAATGAGTATTTAATAATAATATTCGTAAAAAAATTTTTCTATGGTCATTATCAAAAAAGACAAAATACAGTAAGATTGAAAACTGCTCAAATATTTTATTTTTGCTTTACATGATGGTCACATAGTTCAAACATATGAGACACGAATTGGTACAGAAGGACTTACTGATCAATGCTAAACTGTTATAATGAACTAACGTATTTTTCTTTTATTTTAATCAATATTAATGCAACAGTGTTTTACTTTTACTAAAAGACAAAAAACAAGAGTAATAGAAGATGAACGCATTCGCGGATTAAAACTTGTACTTATTCATATAATTAATCATGGGATTTAAATTTATATACGTATATAAAAAGAAGGAAACGGACGAATAACAAAAGTAAACTTAAATCGAAGGGGACCTACATTAAACATGATAAATAAATTGCATAGACGTACGACTTACGAGATTATAAAACTTTGTGGCCAGCGTGTTAATAAATTTTCTTAACATCGAAATAAAATAAATAATAAAGGACCGACGAACAAAACTAAATATATTGATAAGAACGTTTTATTAATGCATCCTCGTAGGAGGAAAAGCAAAGTACAGAGGCGCGAGCGGAAGAGCTGGAGTCAAGGGTGGGTAGTTTGGAACATATGAATTTATTAGCACGAGGCCGAAGTCTCGAACGTGCTTCTCCTCCACTTAGTGGCAGATCCACCCCAAAATCACATCACAGCCCAAACCGAGACTACTTGCACAAGTACCATACTGTGAGTAATTGTCAAACAAAAACAAGAAACCTCCAGCCTAATTATTTTACAGTCCTTATCTGCGTGTCTGAGCTTAGTTCTACAATCTCTACATACATTTATCATCCTCATCGTCGTATAATTTAATTATTTATTATTATTATTCACGCTGTTTGTTATTATTACTTTCATTATTATTATTATTATTGTTACTATTATCATCATCATCATCCTTATCACTATTATGTTTTATATTATTACATCATTATCATCATAATTAGTGCTTTATTGACCGTTATGTTGTTATTATAGTTATTACTCTTTAATTTAGTTAATTATATGATTACGTATTTTCGTTCGTGTGTAGGCTTACCGCGTTCTCTATACTCTTCTTGTCTCTGCCTCGTGTTCGTCTATATACTCTCTTATCTGCACATGTCTATTTACGAGCAAAATCACTGTTAGTTCTCGTACACACTCGCACTCGATGGTGGAAAAATTATACAATTCAACTTTTAATTAGATTTAACAACTCTGTAGTTTTCGTAACTTTTAATTTTTTTTAATTAATATATTAGTTTTACAAAGTTTAAATGGAACTGGATAAAAATTTTGCTTTACTGAAGAAAAAATTGATCGAATTGTAAATAGACAATTATTAAAATGAATTGTCATTTAATAATTGTCGAGAATTTGTGTTAATCATTATTTAACAACATTAAAATGTACAATTGCATTAAAAATTTGTATAAATACGCTTGTTTGATAAACAATTATTATTTATTATTCGAATATATTGCCAATGAGGTAAAAAAATGAGTTTTTCCACCATACGCATACTACAATGTTTAGCAAAACCATGCATGAATTTGGAAAAGCTTTTTAGTCTGAGAAAACCTAAATTATAATAACTATTAAAGTCATGTGAAATGAATGCAAATTCATTGAAGTGTCTTAAATAAATTAAGACGCAATGTAAATGCAAAAAAAAAATTGGAACTGTTTGTCGAGAACTGCTTGGTTGAGCAACGAGTGGTTTGGTGGACGTTGATCTTGGTGTTTCAGGCACCAGCGTCAATGTCCCCAGCACATCTTCATCAATACGCCGCGTCTTTGGCTAGTCCGGGTCAACTCTCCGAGTCACTTCCTGCGAGCCAGGTTCGTTAGATTCTTCAAAGGAGATTTTAGGAGTTTTTTTTTTGTCCTTTCATTTCTCGACCATTAATCATATCATTTTTTTCGTTAATCTATTAAAACTTTATTTTATACGCATAAGTATATTAAGTTGTTTACTTATACTGAGAGAGGCTCGGATTCTAAATCTTAGATTTTTTTAAATAAAAAAATCTGTTGTCATTAAATTAAAAAAGTTACTATACTTTAATAGAATTGTCCATGTGTCTGTGTGTGTGTGTGTGCGTGTGCGCGTGTGCGTGCGTGCGTGTGTGCGGGCGTGCGTGTGTGCGTGCGTGTTTGCGTGCGCGCGTGTGTGTGTGTGTGTGTGTGTGTGTGTGTGTACAATTCTATTAAATTTTACTTTTTTAATTTAATGACAACAGATGTTGTCTAGTAATACTAATTTTACTACAATTCTGGTAATATTTACTATAAGTTCAGTAGAATTTATTATACACTACGGTAAATTTTTGAATTGTGTTAGTCTGATTCTGCATTAACAGTGTGAAAAAAATAAACATGTATAAAAGTATGTAACTTTTGTCTACTGGGTATAAAAATTTACAGGTTTTGAATAATCTCGTACAAAAATGTATATTATTTATGAAATAGTATACCATACAATTACAATAAAATCCGACTAAAAAAGAACTGAGCCTAACTCAGATAAGTATAAAAAAAGCTTATTTAATATTTTATTTTCTTCTTTACTAATTCTCCAATTATCTATTTAGTAAATTATTGAGTCATTACAGATTGTGCAAATAATGGTCATGTATTATTTAATATGATTATTTGTGAGAAAAAAACGAAAAAACTTATAATATCAGAAAATATAACCATTATTTATGCATTACTGTAACATTAGTTATCTATTAAAAGATTACCAATTGTTATTGTAGTATATATATAATATACATTTTAAATTTCAATTAATTTTTAAAGTTCACGTCATTAAGAAAAATTTTTTATAAAATATTTTAACTATTAAAATTTCTACTTCTTAATATTTTAAATAATATCTTTAAGAAATGTAAAAAATGTATCATATTGATGTTAAAAAATTACAACTTCAATTGAGCATAATTTTTATATTCTTTACGGATATAAATTTACTATACGAGAACTAGGTTTATTAGACACGCATACAGCTCTTTTATTTGTAAATTAAATTGGGCGATTTAACAAGTCGTATGTATGATTTTATTTACAAATTTTCGCTATGTGCAAAATTATAAGTTAGTTATATATTGAAAATATTATATAGAAAAATAATTTATTGATTACATGTCTCTTCTGTCTTTTTCCTTAAAATTTTTAACTGAAAGTTACTAATATCAAAAAGGAATAGCAAAAAAAACGAATTTATACGGTAAAATTAAACATAAACATATATTAAACTAAAATTGATCTATAAACAGGACTAAAGGTTTAATTATATTTGAGATTAACAAATAAATATAAATAATTTTGCATTAAAACGAGTTACTCTTTTATATGTGATATTATAAAATTTATATATTACGTAAAGTAAACTATTTTCTTGAAGAAAAATATTTATCTCGAAAAGAGATTTACTTTTTAAAAGATGAATACTAAATTTTATAATCTCCGTATGTTGTATTGCACATAGCGAATCTTGGTGTACATAGAAAAAAAAATCAAACTAAATAACATCAATTGTAGATGTAATAAAATAAAAGAGTCTATATAGGTGAAATAAGGTGACAGAAAGGTAAAAAAATCGATGCCGGAAGGAGTGAAGTATAAAATAATATTTTCTGCCTGTGGCAGTTACAGCTTTCCGGCGAAGAGTTGCACTCTGTCTCGGAAAGGGATAGCACGGGTGGCTTGGGCAGTGGAGGCAGCGAGGCGGCCTCGCCACTTACAGCGAGGTCCCTCGGGCTCGAACGAGTCGTCCAGGCATTGGCCAATAGTCAAGAAGAGCTTCGAAGGTACGTTTTATTTTTTACATATATACATATAGTCACATGTACCTACTATCACTGCTCACTGGGTACAGTTGGAATTTATTCATATTTTTTATTACATTCAATTGACTTCAATTTCTACCAGTTTTTACGAGCTTTCACATTTCTGAATACAGTTCGTTTATCTTGTAAATAAATTATAGTAAATGTGTTTTCGAGTGTTTTATTGGTGCAACGCGAATAATAACATTTTCAATGCAACATATATTGTATTATAGTAATCAATAAATCCGCGTGATTACACGTTATCTTATACTTTTACACACAAACACACAGAGACGTAAAGAGGTATATTTTCGAGCGCACACGCAATTGTGTCGGATTCGTATATTGGTATTGTTATTCACGCACAAAGCACAACCATACGATGAAGTTTATTCACTCTACTTTTACGCAATCGCAAAATTATGTCAAAGTAGTTTAAGAGAACGTACAATATATTATACTACGTTTCACGAAGATAATTAAATTGTATAACGATATAACGCATTTCGTGGCTTTGTATGCTCGAGAAGAGCAAGTTAACTTTTACCGTGGTTTAGGTCGATAAAAATGACGTTTTCAAACATAAGTATTGTTTTTTCAAAAAGCTATCTAAAACGTCTGAAAGAAACTTGCTGTTCTTTATGTCAAACCCGTTATTCACGTGTGTGTGTGCCTGTGTGTCTGAGTGTGCGCGCGCGCGCGTGTATAATTACACACGCGCGCGCACACACCCATATGATTTTCACTGTGTATACTTGACGAGAGTTATGTTTTTTTGCAATGTTTTATGTACCTTCGCATCCACACAATCTTACAGACGAACCGGACAAAGCGGATTCCCTAGCGGTGGCTACTCCATGCACAGGTTAATTAATAATTTTGACGCTGCATGCTTCTCTTATGATTCTCCGCTGCACTATGCAGACGTAAATGGCATTTTCGGTCAGGGAATGGGCAGCCTTGGGCATTTCCATCTAGATTCCGACGGTAACCCTGAGTGGATTCAATTCCCATTACTCAAAAATACCTTAGCTTACCAAAATATCGAGCTTTATTTATTAGGTATTATTATGTTAATACTGCATTGTAATCACAAGACACTAGTCAATTTTGTTAAATTAAACACTAAATTTAAATATTTACTTATTTTCTAATTAAATTTGAATTAATTGACGTTTCGATTTTTAAAATTTTACTCAAAATAAAACATGTAATTACTTATTTAATGTCGGTCGCGAAAAGTTGAAAAGTAATTTTAAACTCGGCGCACAAGAAAGTAGTTGTAAGGTTGAGTTGCAACAGTAAGTTAAGAAGACTCCCTTGGAAAATCTGAGTCGAACGAATCTGAGAAAGAGACAAGGGTCCCATATTCGTGTTCGCAGCGTCGATTATCGAGTACGACATCTCGGACGATGAGGGTCTCAGCTGCACCAACACATTACTGTCCTACGATGATTCGGACTATAACCCCTATTATGAGACATACGTCCAAGCCTGCCCAATCACCTACGACAGGCACCGTAGCCTCAAACAAACGAGGGAACTTACGAAAGAGCGAGTACGACTCCACAGCCGTCCAGTTACTTTGCGATCAAGGTTTCTTTTGCTCTTTATTTTAATTTCCGTTTATTTCCCCGCTACTTTACATACCAATTATTCTTTATTTTACCCAAATGAACTTGATCATTTTTACGGAGGTTATCTGCAAATTGATGGATTGTTTTCGGAATTCCTTTTCGTATTGGCATATTTCATTTATTCAATAAATAATGTATTTGAGAATTTTTTACCAAAATATAAACATTATTGGACCTTAATTGATTAGACTTGGAAACAAACATGAACCGTTGTATTAGTTTATTCATATGCATATTATTAAAAATAAACTTTTAAAGTGATACCAAAAATTTCTAAAATTCGTTTTAGTATCTTAGTAGTTTGAAACAGTTTTCTTTTTATTTTTGCTTGTTTGCTTCAAATTGACCCGGTGAAACAATTTTCTTCAATTCAGTGTATTTGCAGGTTCTTGTGTCTAAACTGCGTCTCCGAGTAGGTATATTCTGAATTTAGTTGTTTTCAGCTAAAAGCTGTTTGACATATCATGCCACTTAAATGAAACTCAAAAGTCCTCAAAAGCAATAGTTGAAAAATAATAAGTAAATTAATAAATGAATAAAGAATTAAATTTTTTCGTCAATCACGCGCGTGATTTGTTAAATATGTACAATAATTGTAAAGCTTTACGTGGACTTTTGTTTAGAAATTTCAATCATCATCTTATACTATCATTATAGGAATATCGGCAAAAACATTACCCTGAAGCTAACTATATTCTTGTAAGAACTTTGGCATATTGCAGCTTAATTTCAAGATGTTCGCAATATCGGCATTCATTTGAAACTGCGAAGCATTTGAACGCTAATTTAGCATCATATATAGATACTTGCCTCAAACTCTGTAAGTTCCCTTGTAAGTGCCTTCTCATGCCACAAACATTCGAATATATACATATATATGCATATATATTTATACTATAAACATATACGCTCATATATATTACATCGATGTTCTTACATATATGAACGTATAACGAAACTGCTTTCATTTACAATGCTGCTTTCTAATTTTTTCTATACATTTGCACTCGACGAATTTGCTTTTTAGATGCAATGTTTACATTATTTTAGCTATTGCAACAGCTACATAAACGATAATGGAGTATTTATTTATCGAAAGTTTTTTTAATTTCTGATTTGTAAGTCATGAATCACCGATGCAATATTTTAGATTTTCATTAGACAAGTTAGTTAAAGTATTCAAATTTCATTTTAAATTTGTATCAGAAGTTGCGTGTTAAAAAATAGAACGTCTTATATTTAGAATTTTAGAAATTCAGATTTTGTTAATCATACTTAAATAAAGCAAGGAGGCTTACAGTTATATAGAACTAGACCCAACTTTGTTTTTGTATCACGTTACTTTACATTGCGATTACTGTTTTTAAAAATAATTCATGAAACTTAAAATTTACAACATTAAGTGATGCGCTTTTTACAAATTAATATTATTAGCTCTATTTTCTTTAGAATTTAGACTAAATTACACTTTTATCTCGCTTCAGAAGTATGTATAGATGTTTGATTACACTGATAAATATTTTTTATTTGAGAGTAATTAGTTTTTCAAAAAAACTACAAGTAAAGAAAAGATTTTTTTCATATTTTATTTATATCAAATAACATATATAATGATTTCGTGGAACCTTAAACAAAAATAAATTATATAAATATTTTTGAAATCCGTAGGAGTGATAATTTATATGATTGGCACACAACTAATCTATACTATCGCTGACTAGATGTTCATGTATTTTGTGTCATTTTTTTTACATTTCGATTATGTGTGCGATGTAATATAAGAAAAAAATGTTTGTATATTTAACTATATGCATGTGTGTGAGTGTGTTTCTCTAAACTATTTCTTTGATTTACGTTGTGTAACAAATTGTGAAAACAACTTCATAAGAACATTCAAATTGCTTTTGATAATGTGATATCTTTACTAAAATGCTGATACATCAGTTATACTATGTGTGATTTTGACCTAATGTCTTCGTTATAAATGTATTATTACCAAGTTTGAAAATTTTAAGTACATATCACTCCTGCCGATTTAACTGATCGGGAATTTACAATGGTGCACTAAATATCGTAATCGCAAAAAAAGTTTCGGTGATAAAGAAAAAACAAACAGGAAAGAAAGATTTGATAGATAAATTATAAGGGTATTAGAAAGACAGCATTGGCTTTTGGCGTGCGCTCGTGTGTACATTAGAAGTAGAAACTAGTGGACTAGATTAGCGTACCATGCTATGCAGGCATGGGCAACATAACAACGGGGCACTCAATTCTGGGACTCCGTCCCCATTGTCCTCGCGACACAGCAGCCAGGACAGCCTTCATAAGAACAACCTCGCTTGCGGTCTACCACTCGGACAGTTTGCTGGATCTCATCACCTCCACATGCAGGCGACCATGAGTCCTGCTACAGCTGCGGCAGTTGCAGCAGCCCAGAAGAAGAAGGGCATCAAGAGCAGCCTTGGAAGGTTCTTCAGCAGAAAGGATAAGGTAAGATTGTTTATTTATTGTTTATTTTTATACATACGGTATAAACGTTTTTAAGATAAAATGGATAACATCATTTACATACATTTTCAATTAATTTGGTGTAATTGTCCAATTTTTTTATAATGCTAATTAGATTTTTCTTAGATTCAACTTAATAGTTAATAGTTTTCGAAAATGTAGTAGTATTTCAATAACGCGGACTAAAAACTGGATATCGTTTGTCTTAGATCAATAAAGGTAAGGACGCTACAATGCCGGGAGACATTCCTGGTATGGGCGGCGTGAGCACCCCCGATCCCGACTATGGAGAAATCGCGGCTGGATCTGTGGCCGGAACGCTCTGCAACAAAGGTGAATTCGATCGAAAGATAAAGAAAAGGTACTATTTTTTTATTCTTAATAGTTACGTGTAACAATTCAAAGTATGCATTTTTTTCTCAATTTCAATGTCTGCTAATTGCAACGTGTTAATATTATAGTATGCTGGACACGAGACACGAGCTGCTGACCGAAGCGATGAAAGCTGGAACACCGTTCGCGATGTGGAATGGACCAACGATAGTTGCCTGGCTTGAACTATGGGTGGGTATGCCAGCTTGGTACGTTGCTGCCTGCCGAGCTAACGTAAAAAGTGGTGCCATCATGAGCGCTCTGAGTGACACCGAAATCCAGCGGGAGATTGGAATAAGCAATTCTCTACATCGGTTGAAACTTCGATTGGCTATTCAAGAAATGGTGTCATTGACGAGTCCTTCTGCTCCCAAGACTTCAAGAACTACCTTGGCGTTTGGTGATATGAACCACAAGTGGATAGGCAACGTTTGGCTACCGAGTCTCGGCTTACCGCAGTACCGGTCTACTTTCATGGAGTGCCTTGTAGACGCCAGAATGTTGGACCATCTTACCAAAAAGGACCTTCGAAGCCAGCTTCGAATGGTGGATAATTTTCATAGGTAAATGCCACAAACTTTATACTTCTTTATTTAGTAGGAATAAAATATTTGTCGAGCTAAGAAACAGTCAGATCTAGTGAGATTATAAAAACAAATCAACCTTCACCAGTTTAATGAAAAGGAAAACTTCCTATAAATACATCTTTTACTTAAAGAATTTTTTATGAATCGCATGACCATAAAAAAAATGATCCGTTTAGCTTAAGAACTCGAGCATAGCCATTTTTGACTTACGGTAAACAGAAGGAGTACAATCAGTCTTATCAGTTTTTTCTACCAGATTTATAACGTCACTTTTAATGTCATTTAAACACTTGTGTATCCACTTAACTAAAAATACATTTCATAATGTATTACACATATTTTTTGTATAACATTTACACTGAAAGTTAGTAGATAAACTTTACAGTAAAACAACTTTTAATGATATATCGAAATACTAATAATATAATTTTAATTTCAGAACGAGTTTGCAGTATGGTATTTCATGTCTAAAACGATTAAATTATGATAGGCAACAGTTAGAAGACAGAAGAAGTATGGCTGAAAAAGCAAATGTTGATGTACTCGTATGGAGTAACGATCGGTGTATTAGATGGATACAATCAATTGGCTTGAAGGTATACACTATTGCTTATCCCATTGTTCTAAGATTATGCTTATTTTTTTCGAATTGGATAAAATGAGTAAAAAACTTTACGAATAGTTTTAATGTTTATTTTTGCGTACCCATAACTTTTTATTTTCATATTTGTATAGGAATATGCGAACAATATTCATGGATCTGGAATTCACGGTGCCCTTATTGCTTTAGACGAAAGTTTCGACTCTAATAGTTTTGCTTTACATTTACAAATACCGACGCAAAATATACAGGTAGATACATTATTTTAATAAATATATGTCAATCATATTAATTATTATATAAATAATACTATCTTTTAGGCACGACAAGTTCTAGAGATGGAATTCGCAAATTTATTAACAGTAGGGACCGAAAGGCGACTCGATGAAGCTAACAGTATAAAATCCTGATCAAGCCAGGCGAGGCTATAGAACCTCCAACCCCATCACGTCTAGTCCGAAATCCCAGCTATACTATCTGCGCGCAAGTGTATTGCAAGAATTGTGTAAGAGCTTTATGTTTCACTTCTAAGGGCATCTTCACAAGTCATCGGAATGTGACACGTGGTAATGTAAAGGAAAAGAAATTTAAACAAATTAACCGTATTTATAATGGTTATAGTAAATAATAATAAATTTAAGGTTAAGGAACTTAAAAACTGATCTTGAACTAACTTTACGGCGAGAGTATAATGCCGCGTGTCATAATATCCGTAGTAGCGTATAGTAATCATTGAACAATTAAAAGATAAATGAAAGAAGAAAAGTCACACAAGCTCCTATGGATAATGAAACATAATAAACAGCATTAAGCGCTGTGCGAAAGAGAAAAATATTTAAGGAAAAAAAGTAAATAAAAATCGTACCTCGTTTTGTCAAAAGCCAGTAGTATTTTGTTACGGGCTTTCGTGACAATAAAATTGTCTAGATGGTATATTTACGCATCTGACATTAAAGAAAAATATAGTGTAACATTTTGTACGTGCATTTTGTTACTATAACTTCCTTACAGAAGATCGTCACATCTTATACGTAAAAAAGCAACACACTCACCTTGGTACGAGAGATTCGGTGATTTCGTGCCACGCACAAATTCGTACTTCGGATATTAAACGAATAATAGCATAAAAAAATAAAAAAAAAGATAAAACGTTCAGTATTACTCGTTACTGATAAATGTCGAAATGAATCGCCGTTCTCTCTTGCAGTAACCGAAAGAAAGCAGACACAGTATCCTATATATTAACTTCTGTGCCTCCGCAGTAATAGAACGGAGAAACTCGTTGATATGCAAAACTATGTACACACGCATACCCTGAATCTTATTACGCGATTCCCCTGTAGAGCCAGTCAATAGTTCGTTTACAACAGATTGTTATAAAGGTAATATCATTCATTTCCAGTAATTTTATGTTTTGTAGGAGCACACATCATAAAGAAATTGATTCTTTACATTATTTATATGATGAATTATATATTGATAGCGCATAGTTTATGCAATCTTTAATTATTAACATTTTTTATTATCTTTAGAGTAAAATTTCAAATTAAGGTATTGTTAGATAACATTGTAATATTTAATACTTTATACTTGTGTACGAACTACTGAAAGGTACTGCAATTGTTACGAATTTATTTCCGTGGATCTTATACGAAAGACTGGTACCTAACAGAAAAATTTTCAGAGAATCTCTGACTATTAATAAATTACAGATTTTTTCTGAAAAATTTAATTTTTACATATAAGTACTTAGTTAGGTCTTTGAGAGTAAATCCAGGATGTTGCGTGTGAATTAAATTTTTCATACTTTAAATGTTACGAAATGTACAAATTTTTTTGTCAAGGCGTCATTAAGTTTGTATAATGAAACGCAAGCGATGTAAACGATGGACTGAGCGATTAATATGAGAATGAAAAATAGGGATTTTCTTCAATCCTCCGGGAATAAAACTAAACAGTCATTTTATACCAAAATATTCATTGCTAAAAAACTAGTTCTAAGCATATGAACTTGATATGTATAAACATAATTACTAATTAACTGATGATTAATTGATTATATGCAGCAATGTGCGAATCTTATTTCAATTGTACAAATCAACTGGTATAATTATTTTTAGATACACTTTCTTGATAAAGAAAATGCATAAAGTTTTAATTTATATTCAATTCAATTTGATATTAGACAATTAGTAGTGTATTCGTGAGAAATGAACGATGCCCAATCAAGGTATAATAAATATGTAACATTCTATTCTTTTTGACATGTATTAGTTATTCGAGAATAATAATACAGTATTATCGTGACCGAGATAATTTAAAAAAATTTAATTTAATTTCAAATAAACTATTAAAAGCCCGTGTGTATCATTTATATTGCATAATCCGAACTTTTATGAAATGACGAAAATTTTGATTATGGATGATTTTGGATATAAAAGGAAATACTTGAATGTAAGCACAAGCATTTGCAATGTAATTCGCAGATAGTTGGTTGATTGATGGTTAGTATATTATATATTACCAGAACTCTTTTCTTTTTCTCTTTTTATACGAGGAAAGTGGAAAGATAGTAGATAGAGGGAAGAAATCGTGTCGGTGCGAGGTCTGGGTCGTGAAAATTAAAATGGGCAACATTTTACATGTAAAGCCATTGATGATTTTGATGATAAAAGTAGTCTAATTATGGTTAAATATACACAAGTATATATGAATATATTATATATATTAAGTACGCATATTGAGTAAAACTGAAAATAAAGGATGGGAGATGAAAAAATAATGACCACTGCGAGATAAGAGAAAAAATGAGCAAAAGTGAAAGATAGGTACAGGGAGTCAGAGAGAAAGAGCGAGAAAGAGCTAGAGAAATAAAAAAGAGACACGCAAATAGAGAGAATGAGAGAGTGTGTGAGAATGAGAGAGAATGTACGGGAATGAAAATTATAATGACGATCACAATAATGACGATATAGAATTATGAAGCAGATGTTGTTAATGTTGTTGATACTTGAGAGATCACTGTTGTTGATGTTTGTTTCCCCGCGAAATAACCTTGCAAGCTGTTCATTCGTTGTAGTTCCATACTTTGTATGGCCTTCCGAAGGGGTATGGGAACGTATATTCGAACAAAAACACGTGTACCAAATAATTAGTACCAAAGTGTCGTTGCTCGTGGGCTATTTGGTTGTTCTCGAGACGAAAATCAATTGTACCGACCATTACATAAAATAATCTAAGAGTGAGCTTCATTATTTAATTAACTCCAAAGAATAATAAATAGGCGTGTTCTGAGCCAAAGTTACATTACATCGAACTACCTCAACATCATTGTTATCAAATTATGGCAATTTTTATTCTGATGTTATCTATTCTTTCTTAGAAAATCCACCGAATGCAGAAGTTTTAATCAATTTTAATTTATCGATTTATTCGTTACCAGAAACTGAATTTTATGATTTATTTAATTTAGCTTTTATTATACTAATAACGATAAGCTTTTGAAAATTTATTTAGAATCATTAAATAATTTTATTTTTCGTTTGTATATCATGAAATATTTTGCAAACATTGTGATATAACATTGATTTTTTTAATGAGAAAATTACTTTTTAACATAGTTCATTGTAGTACATTAGGCTACACAAAACAATTGATTTTATTTTTTTAACAAAATCATAAATGTATAAAAAGCTCATCAATTCATGGTATCTTGTTGTATAAAATTAATAAGACTGTTGATAATAACCCCAATAGAATAATTTTTTCCTCGAATTTTTAAAGAAAATAGTGTTGTATAATAGGATATTGTAAACTATGTCCCGTCTAAATTATTATAATGATATTAAAATAAAGATCAAATAGATTCTATATAATATTTCTCAAATGTTCAAAATCCGCAGAATTTTTCTCTGCAATTACATATTTTACTAGGCAAATAATAGTGAAAATATTTTAAAATAGCTTAGAGGTAATAATTTGAGTAAAAAATTTAGTTAAAAATATTTGTAACTGTAAATGAAAGCTATGTGAGACCATATACCTTTGGAAATTATAAATAATAAAATTTTAGAAATCATTTAATTAAATACGCTTAAAAATTTATAAAAATTCAATTTTTTAATAAAATTAGTAATGAATTTTAAACAAAGAAATTTCAATTAAATTTTTATGAAACTATCTCGAATAAGCTTACACATTAATAATTACGAAAAATAAAAATGCAATCAAGTAATTATAATATACGGAAAAGCAGAGGTAAAAGATTAGTTTTGGGTTATTTTTATACAATTTTATATTCGTTAGCCCCTTCGGAAGAGTCGACAAAAGTCTAAATGACTGAACGTTTTTTTGTGACATACGCTAGCTCATGTAATGTAAACGGACACGCAAAAATATGTACACATATACATTCCGGAGAAATCTTCCTATAACAGAAAGAAAGATAAAAAACCGAGTAAAGGAAAACCCGAGCAGTGACATTTATACTCGATATGAAATGATGGAGAAACGTTCTCTTAAGCAAGGAAATCATATTGTAAAGAAAAAAATTTACTACGATATCTATCTTACACGTATAGTAAGCAGCTTTCTAAGGATGCTCTCGACGTAAATTTTGACATAATGTAAAGTGCTTTCTGAAAAAATAACGGCAATCTTTTTAAATTTTTTGTTTTTGATCGTCGCGAGTGCAGCTAATCTTGCGGGATCTTTTTATTTTTGATCATGAAGAGTGGAAAAATTAAGTGAGAAAGAGAATGATAGCGTGTGAAAGTGAAAGAGAATGAGCTACTGAGCGCAAATACAGGAGAGAGAACAAAAATGAGAGGCAGCGAACAATTAAGTAATTAAGAATTTTCATGCTTAAAATAAATTTGCTCACGTCATATGAAAAATTTGTTAACCACAAGCGAATTCTATTTTACTAATATTCATTTCATTGTACAGTAAATATTATTGATAACAGCATTATTACTAATGCAAATGATAGAAATCTAGTCTCGTTTATTATGTATTTAATTTTTATTGTTGTTTTTTGTTATTGTTACTATTTTCTATTTTATTATCTATAATTGTATTGATATATAATAAGTATTGATTTTTCATTTACATGAATTTGCATATTTTCAGTTATGCATTTGATTGTGTAGTTATACTCACATTATTAATTTAAGAGAGTTTTCCTGAAAATTTGCAAATTTAATAAACGTCATTTATGTATTTACTGAGGTACTGAAATGAATTTGATTAAATGATATGCTATTCTCATGATGTTTACTTTATAATTTAAATAATTCGTGGAATAGAATTATAGTGATTAAATTATTTAGCACTGTATTCGAGTGCTTGATAGACAATAAAAAAATAATTAAACATGTCCAATCACTACGTTGTAAGATTTAACAATTCCTTTCTTTGTAAATTTATAGTACAGAAATACAATAAAACTATGACGTCCGTTTAGCAAATTTGTTTTTAGCATGTATAATACTATAATACAATGCGTTTAGGAGAATGTAATAATTTTCAAACAATCTGACTATTTCTCCAAACTGAAAATAATAACTCATGTACACAAAGACATTCGAATTGAAATAAACAACTAAATTCGAGAAAATTTTAAAATATTGTAAGGAATAAAAAATAAAAATAAAAATTTATGCATAATATTAATGATTTCTTAATAAGGACAATGAACAAATTTCTGGCATTTTACCATTAGTTTTATTGTGATTGTATTAACATTTGTATTGTACATATTTTCTGCAAACACTAGCAAATTGTTGATGTTTATAAAAAAAAGACATTACGCATCAAAATCAAATGAGTTATAATATAAGTGAAAAAATGATGATGCCCATAAATTTCTTTTTTGAAATTCGTTTGCATCGAAATTAATAAAAAAAAGTGTAATCCATTTTTTAAATGAAGCTTGAGAAACGCGTAACGCTAAGAGATTGTTATGAGATTCATAAATAGGTAAAAGAGTAAAGGAAAATAAAAAAGTAATTAGTAGAACTGCGAATTTCATTAAATTTGAATGATTGTGATGAAGATTGAAACATATCGTGCAAAGGAAGAGATTTGAAAATATGATTATTAACAATAAAATGAAACGAGACGTAACGTTGAAACCGCGAATTTAAAATTATATATTAAGGCGGAATTAACAAAAAAACCACAATTAACGGGTATATAACAATTATAACAATTGTTTTTATATCCTATTTTGAAATATTATTGAAAAAAATATTCAAGTAAGATTGCATCAAAAAAGAGCTTGTGAAAGCAAAATCATAGTCTTTAATTTTAATTAACTTTTATTGACTATTTTTTACCATTAGAGTTGGGCATAATTTTATAAAATAAATATTTTGAGAGTATGAGAAAATGAGAGAAAGGGGAAAGAATAAATGATATGTAATTTTTTCGATATTTAATGACTAGGTATTTTAGTAACAATTTAATTAATTAAATTCAGTCAAAAAATTGATTTCTATTATGCTTAAAAGTTTATGCTTTAATCTACCTATTTCAACAGATATAAAATACATTTTTAAGCATTTTGCAAGTTATTAATTCTCACTAATATACAATCTTATTTATATAAATGTTATTGTTATTAAATAATCAAGATAAGTTATATTTGCATTAACCTATTAATGTCCATGCTAATTGTATTTACTATTAAATATTTCTCTCTATATATAAATTAACACTGAATTAAATAAAGACCTAATAAACAATCAAGTTCAAGTAAATTTAATTCAAATTATTGGTTTTATTAGATTTCCATATTAGGTTATCAAGTGAATTATTTTTAGACAATTCACTTACATGATTTAATAAATTATATGTAAACAAAATTTACAATAGACATAAACACATGGTTCAAATTTTAATAAAGATAAATGCATGTTTATTAATAGGTTAATAAAATTAATTTTATGTGTATTGAGTATCGATTTTAAAAACGAAAATTAAAGTAAATTAACTTTACACGAGTGGATTAAATATGAGTGAGTTTATTCGAATTAGAACATAAAAATTTTATCAATTAAGGGGGTGACATATCTGATTATGATCGGCTTGTCAAAAGATGTTAATTATTACTAAATAATTAAATATTTCATCCCTTTACAAAGTTCCAGACGTATAAATCAACTGCACTTTTAAAAATGTTTGAACGAAAGAATATAGTTTTAAGATTTGCTTAAAGATGTGTTATTCAATTATCTATAGTGTTCCTACATTTGGGTTTTGCATAAAATAGTAAATATTGTTAAATAAATGTAATAATTATCATATTTTGCTAAGCCGGTAGCAATCAGGTATGCTACCCTATGACGGTAGATAGGAACAATTGTTTAAGGTTATACGCGAATTTCGATGTGAATTTTTGGTAAGCGACAAGTGAGTATGATTGCTAATGAATGAAAAGAAAACTGAGAAAAATAGATTACAAGAAAAAATGAGAGATAGAAAGAAAGAGTAATAAAATAAGGAATTAATAAATTAAAGAAACAGAATTAAACATGTTATGTATATTTTTCTTTTAATTTCTAACATATTGTACAATACGCTTTGTTTTTAACTTTTTTCGTTTATATATGCGTTGCGTTTAGGAGTGACTTTTGTACATATTAATTTTTTCGGCTTATAATTATATACATATATACATACGATACTTGAAATTTTTGTTTTAATATTACGTTAGCGAAAGCGTTAAATATTAACGATTGCGAATGTTTAGTATACGTATATTGCAAAGATATGATAAAACAAAATCTAACCGAATGAAGCGGTTAATCTTTTTCTACTTTATATTCTTTTTTTTAATGTTCATAATTTCGATCGTTTATACATAATATTATTAAAATCAATCTAGGCGTTTATGACGTATAAATATAATTTTAATTTAGTGTATAACATCACAAATTTGTGTAACTATACGACTTGCAAAGCGAACAAGATACTTTGACGATATAATTTAAAGATATAAATTGTAATTAATATTAGTAGAATTTATAGTATTTTTATGTGCCATTTTGTTATTGTAAAAATTAATATATTTGTGAACAGTCATAAACGATAACGTTTACATTTCTTTTTACATAAATATATCGATACACTCTTTTATACCATTTCTCCATCCTTCGCAGGTCTATATACACCTATTTCACCAAATCAATAAATCTTCACTACATGTAGGTATGTATTAATTTAATTAATATATTTTATGCTCCTTTATTTTTCCTTAATTTTTCTAGACAAAAAAACCGCAATTTTATTTGATGATAAAATCATTTTTTTAATTATTCATGAATTATAATTACTTTAGCAAGGACAAATAGGGGAGACTAGGGTATTTTTGAACAGGGGCAGTTTTGAACTTTTTAAATAGCTCTTTTGTATTATAATATTTATGCTTTAATAGGACGGTTTATTTACATAAATGCTATTATCTCAAATCCCCCATAGCTACGAGATATTCCGAATCGATTGTTTACGTTTACTCGAGACCTGACAAAATGAAAATCTCATTTTATTTTATTTGTACTTAGTTTTTGAAAGCACACTTGCTCTGTAGTTTCTATATACCTGGAAATTACGCATGTTGAAAGTATTCATACTAGCTTTCTTTTGATCGTAATTACGTTGAAAAATATTAATTTACTGCTGCGCACTGTGTATCTAAAGTTTTTTTCTATTTTGGGCTAATTTTGAACACGAACCCTGGGGTAAATTTGAACGTGTTAAGTAAATGGGTGCACGCCGCACGGTGATTTTATAGTATATTCATCATGTGTCCAATCTAAAAGAAACGAAACCTAATTAAATTTCACAAAAATAACTTTTGTTTTAGTGTTAAAGTTGGTAAGTGTAAAATGTTATATTGATAAATTTGGTGCCTAGAAAAATTCTAAGAGTTGCTAGAAAGTATGGATTAGAAGTTCCGTTAGTTTAGATTGTAAAATATTAATCTTTGCATCGAAAAAAAAAAAAAAACTAAATCGCAAATAAGTTAATCGTAAATTTTTTAACAAAATGCCTTTTTCTTCAAGCGTAAAATAAGCCGTCCTATCAATAAATATAGTGGGTAAAAAAATTTGTCTTAATAGCTAGGGGCAAGTACTTGAAGTTGCCATGGTCCCAACTATAAAATTATATCGTTTTCGATAAGAAAAAATAAATAAATAAAAAGTTCAAAAATGCCCCAGTCTCCCCTATACTTTGAATATTTTTTGTACTATATATTGAATAATTATTAATTTGATAAGCACAGAATGCATAAGTGTAGAAAGTGCATGGGTTTTACAATGGTATATATATATATATATGCATTTTTAAAAACTTTTTAATCTATTCTGATTAATCGTGATATTTTTCTACTCTGTACGCAAAGCAACGCTTATTTATATAGGGAATAAAGCAGAATATATGAATATATGCACTGTACTAGAATCAAATAAAGCTGCACTTCTTCGAAGAGCAATAAAATCAATAGTGAGAATCACTTTAAGATTTAGAGAGTAATAATACCTGGCAGAGCTATGAAATCGCCAAAACCGTGTTTTTCAATCTTAAACAAATTTTTTAGATATTATTTTTAATTAAAATTGTGATAGACTTTCAACGGAGTGAATACTTTCCTAAATTGCAATTGCAAAAATATATTATTTTTGATAGAAATTTATTAAGTTAAGAAAATAAAACCCACAAGTTAATCATGCAAAAAAAATAAGGAAAAATAAAATACCAAAAACTTGCGAGGTTCCGCAAGCGATTACATACTAACCGTGCTCAGCACAGGTTTCTCTATTATCGACGGATGATTTGCAAACACGTGGTACTTATTTGATAGTTTCGCTGTATTCATTATATATGCTCCAATGAAACGAAGCGGAAAGAAAGCAGATTATTATGTTTAATTTAGATAAAAGTAACAAGTACTTAATTCTTAATAACAAGTAGATTTAACATTACTGTTTAATAAATGAAAATGGTGGAAATAGCATCTAACCTTCAACTAATACGGGATAAAATTATTGCTGCTACAGCAAAACGAGCATCGGTAATAATACAATTTTTCTAACTGATACATAAAAGTTATTTTAATTTTTTTTTATTTTATGTAAGGAGTATCAATATTTCCAACCATCATTAGTTGCTGTAAGCAAATTTCACCCTGCTCAAGCAGTGATTAGTGCATATGAAGCTGGTCAAAGAAAATTTGGAGAAAACTATGTAAATGAGTTGTTTGAGAAAGCTAACAATGTTGAAATTTTAGATAAGTGCAAAGAAATCCAATGGCATTTTATTGGACATTTACAAAAAAATAATGTCAATAAATTATTAAGAGTCACCAATCTAGACGTTGTTGAAACTGTCGATAGTGAAAAAATTGCAAATGCTCTTGACAATGCATGGCCAAAATTTAGAAAAAAAGATGACTTGAAATTAAAAGTCATGGTCCAAATCAATACTAGTAAAGAGGAAGGTTTGTTTATTATATATCCATTTTATTTATTTTAAGCTGTATACTGTTAGTTCACTATTTAAGAAATGATCTTAATAATTAAGTTTTTATTAACACTTATACAGTTGTAATTAAAAATAGAAATAATATATTAAAAATTAATCATCTAATATTGATTTAGCAAAAAGTGGGTGTGATGCGGAAAGTGCTTCATCTTTAGTAAAATATGTTCTTGAGAAGTGTCCAAATTTAGAATTTTTAGGATTAATGACAATAGGACAATATGGTTATGATGTAACTAATGGTCCAAATCCAGATTTTTTAGCATTAAAAGATTGTAGAATTACAGTATGTAATGATTTGGGACTTAACGCAAAGAATGTTGAATTATCTATGGGAATGTCTACAGACTTTGAACACGCTGTAAGTACATATAATTTTTTATCTTTTGAAGATTCATTTAAGATTAGCACAAATTTTTTCAATTTTAATAATTCTAGATGAACTTATTGTAAATTTTTTTTAGGTATTAAAAATTGTAAAAAATTATAAAGTCTTAGTTGTAGTAAAATATTTATTAGTAAAATAAGTAACTTTGTTAATTCTAAAAATTTTTGTTACAATTTTGAAGTATAATTCACATTTCTTGATTACATCTCTTTAAATATATTAATGGAAATAGTAGAAGTATGAACATGTATTTAATTTGTCAAAAAAAGCAAAAATTAAATATAATCTTATAAATAACTCTTTGTAAGTTTTTAGCTTTAAATAGAATTAAACCTAATGAAAAAAAATGAGAACAATTTTTTGCTCGCTAAAAACAATTAGCGATAACCTTATGATGGTCAGTTTTAACTAGGGTCAATCTTTAAGTACCTAATGCTTATTAGAGCGTAGTCAGTTAATAAGCTATTCCATCCTTGTTATACAAATAATTGTTTCAACTTTCCATTGCATTATTATATGTAAATATATTTCTATAGATTTAAATAGTACTTAAATCATTCAATCTATATTAATTAAATTGCGCATTTAATATATGTGCCAATATTTTTGTATAATATAATTATTTACTAAATTATGTTTCATGCTTTAAAACGATATAAATTTCTGATAGAATATGTTTTCTTATTACCGTTTATTTATTTTCTCAGGCAGTTCTTATTTATACTATATATACAGAATAATTATGTCAGTCAGTTTTATATTTTTTTAAACAATACTAATTATGATCTTGACAACTTGAAAAATTTTTTTATATAATTATTTTTTATAATTAAATGTCAGACATTTTAATCGTAGTTGTTATGTGAATGAGACATAAAATATGGCATTACATTACAAAATTTTTAAGTCTTATCATTTGAACTGCTCTTTGCAATGTGTAAAAATTAAATTTTTCATTAAAAAAAACATTTTTTGTTAAATTAGTGCATTATTGTACTAAAAAAAGTTTAAAGTGATCAAGACAAAAATATCAACTTCTTCTATTCATAATTACATTAGCCAAATTAATTTTTATATATATGTTTATTTACACATTTTGTTGTATTTAATATTATAATTTATGAATTTGATGCATGTACCAAATATTATGAAAATTATGTTTTCTACCTACATGCATTGTTCAGAATTTCTTAAATCAGGTCTCATATTAAAAATTGAATATTAATTTTGTCTGTAATTTAAATATGTTAAAGGTTTTTCTTTTTGTGTTCTGTAATAAGTAAATTAAAAATACAAAATTATATTTTATAAAGAAATAGAAATTGTAAAACTTACTTGCAACAATTGTATAATTGATAGATAATAAATAAAATCTGTATGATTGATTAGAAAATAATTTTTTATTCATAATGTAAAAAATTGATTATATGTAATGTATACTTCACTCTGAATTGTATTTGCATCTCTAATTTGATTAAACAATTTTTATAATATGTATACATTACTAATTTTACTACAGAGTGATTTCAACGATCTAATTATGTCGCAGTATTTAAAGTATCAATCATGGCCTAATAGAGTGATTACTTACATTCTATTTCACTCTATCTATATATACTACGCATTAAAAAATATTGAACAATTATATTCTATTGAATTACGCTCTCACTTCAAAATAAGTAAAGAAACAACTATTTGGTTCGCGTGGGTTTTCTTCTACGAATCGCGAGAGTGCAAATCTAAATAAATATAAAATGATTTCCATATATAAAATGTTATTCTCTTCATTTATTTCTCACGTTTTTGAAGGGGAAAGTTATCATATAAGTATATATATACATCAATATTTATATGGCTGCTTAGGCGTCAATGTGGTTTCAGGGAAAATTACACATTTATGATTTTTTTTAGTTTAAAATGCTATTTTATTGCACGAGGAGCAAGTATATTGCCTTTTTTTACGGTTACGGACGAATGTTTCTTTAACGCATAAGTCATACAAGGAGAAATTTTCTAATAGAATTTCTTTCTAACGGTTCTATTTTTTACGTTATATGTATCTTCAATATAAATATTATTTATATTAATTTAGAAAAAAATGTAAATATTATTATAAAAATATTATTTTGACAAAATATTGAATTTTAATCGATTTATTTATATGTAGCATATAAATATTGATATAATTTTTTATTTAACTTAGCTAGTTTCAAGTAACACTAATTAGAATAATATTAAATTGCAAAAAAAAAATAGTTAATGACTACCATAACAATGTCACTTTAAGTTTGGTATCTTCTTGTCGTATTATATGTGAAAACATAGTGAACAATAGTTAGATAAGGTATCTTATATACGCATGTTATAACAACTCTATACAATGTACACGAATCTTGCATTTTCTTTTAAAAAAAAATTTTTTCATTTCAGATTGAACTTGGAAGTTCGTATGTCCGAGTTGGAACAGCTATTTTTGGTGAAAGACCAAAAAAAATATAGCACAATTAGAATATAAATGGCAATAATAAAGTGAAAATTAATTACCGTTGATGTTGTATATTAAAAATGTACATAAAAAATAGGTTATTTTTTACACACTGGATTGTATAAAAATTTAAATACTTAGTATCGTTTCATAGCTAAGGCTTTATATTTATTGTTGTAAATACATGTACTAATTTGTATTTTATTTTACAATGTAAAATAAATTAATTTTGTTGAATTGCGTTAATTCTATTTTTATTTCTTAACTGAAAAATAATATTTTACTTAATAATTTTTCAAGAGAGTAATTTTTACTTTAATATATATACATATATATGTAATATTCACATTTGCCTATACAACTTAAATTTAAATTAAGTTAACAAAGGTGATAAGGTGCTATTTGCTAAATTTACTAGGTCTATGTGAAAGCTGACTTTTTAATTTTGAATCTAATTATTTTTTATTTTCTTAAGTTAACATAAATCTCATTTATAAAAGATTTTAAAGATAAAAATGAAATTTCTTTTTTTTTAATGGTTTATATTTAGTAGCAGCAAAATCACGACCCATTCATAGAAAAAAGTAATTTAACACAGTAGTTATAATAATATCATTCAATTTGAAAGTTATTGTCTGTAAAAGCAAATCATACACAACATTTTAGTTTTTATTTATTAAGAATTGTTTTATTATAGTAATAAAGATACATGATACTGTACATAGAATTTTGTAAATTAAATATGATTTGTATGTATTTAGCTGCAATAGACAGTTAAGTCTTATTTTTTACAATATCTTTTAAGAACAAGAAAACTACATACCAATTAAGAAAAAATTCGCGTTGATATCTCAAGAACAATAAGGCCCATTAGAATAAATTGTAACAGTGGACTTCATTTTTAGAATTCCATTTCTCGGAAGTAAATTACTATCCTTATACAAGTACCTACAATTAGAGAAGGTAACGAAGTATATCTTTCTTTTTTATGTATGTTTTAGATTTTCAAGCACATTCGTAAAAATATTTAAAATGCTTAATAACATTAAAGTTTTAAAAACTTATTAAATAAATTATTCTAATAAATTTTCTAAAGCATTATCTAAATGACCAACAAATAATTCTTTAAAGCGTACTAGTATGCAAATGTAAAAAAAATAGCAAAAATATTTTAAAAGACTTTGCGTAGTTTTAAGTACATGCACTATTTGTTTTTTTCGATTTACTTACCCCAGTGGCTCATGATTTTGAAAGTAACGTGTTTACAAGTAAGTTTATACTAATAACTTCTATATAACATAATTTAAAAATAAAAATATTTTACAATTTGCCCTTAAAGTTAGTTACGTATTCAAATGTTTTCACTTTCTTTTAGAAAGATATTATATTTTTAGAACATTTACGGATTTTATTATGAGAATGGTGAAATGAGAAGTATTCCAATTTTACATAATAATAGCGATGTTATTTCGTGCGTATCCAAAATTGCGATGAAGTCATTAAAACCAATTAATTAAAAAAAATATTAATAATAATAATTATTGTACTTTGGTACTGGGTGCTCATTGAAATAATTGAACATTTACCTCCTTATGACTTAATTCGACAGGCTATCTTTTCTGCGATAGACTGTAAAGGTAAACAATAATGTAAATATAAATATTAAAAAAATCGTAAATTCAAACGACAAAGTATAAATATGCAAAGATCATATGGTACGGGTAAGCAGAGAAAATGGAATTGGTAACTGGCGAGTCTTTGAACTGCTCTTAAGTTTCACTGGCTTACTTACAGGCTAAGTCAAGAGAAAACCGCAGCAGTTCACACAAGAAAGTCGCTACGAGTGCATCGGTTGAATATATCTAAGAGAGAAAGCCGAGTACGCATTGTCTCTCCTCTTAATTTATCACAATACTTGCACAATATTTGTTGTAAAATACTTATTTCGATGGTTTCTACGGATTAAACTTCAAACGTGTTATAAATCTCGATTACTCAAATAAATGTGATTACTTACTTTTTTTCAAACGTATGCAACGCAATTTCTTTATACACGAATGTAAACTTCATCTTTCTCGGTATATAAAATATTAAAGTTTCGTAAGTGCAGTTAACGTTTATTTATTTCAATAAACCAATCTATTTTTTTCGTTTATCTTTAATTTTAATTTTAAAAAGTATAGCGTAGCATCAGTAATCAATTAATTGATTATTTCGAGAAGAAAGTGGGAAGTAAACTTTATGTAACTCGGTAAATTTTAAATTCAAATTTAAAGAAATGTGTAAAAATGATGAATGTGCATTTGTTCATATCAGTTATTGTTATTGAAACATGCGTTGTTCTGTCATTCGCAAATCTACCAGACCGAACAGAGACAGAAATAAACGAAGGTGTATTGGAGAATGAGGTAAGGTTTTATCAACAGTCAAGTGTCTTTGTTTAACATATTTTACTTAATTTAAAACTAAATACACCGTTTTGCGTAAAATAATATGGTGCTATTAATGATTGCTTCATTACAATTTTTGTATATTATCATTAAAGTGCTTAACCTTTCACAAAAGTAACCACATTTTTTTGTAGTATTTAGAAATCTTGATATTCTAATTAAAAAGTATTTCGTTCAATACTGTATAAAATTTATGGTACTATAAATATCATTAATTTCCTTCAAATTATAAAAAAAATATGTACGTTGTAAGGAAAAAACAAATACGTTTCCTAGTGAAATGAAAAGTTACATGAAAAGAAAGTAAACGCATATACTAAATAAATATATATGCCAAATATAATATATAACTTACAACATAGTATAACATTTTATTTATTTAATCTTTAAATTTAACAGATATTAAGGTTACCTGTATATTTGTAACGAAAATAATAGTTTTAAAATGTTCGCGGAATTAAAAAATATTTATTTTTTTACAAACTTTGTCTACAACAATTTATGACATAAATACTTATGAAACCTCTGGTACACTTATACAAGTACTTTTTATTTTTATTATATAATGTTAAATGCCGACTTTACTTTTGTTAAAGTAATTTATTAAGTACGATATATTGCGGGGCTAGCATATTTATGTACACGCATTTATCGTGAAATGGTAAAATATATCTTAGTCTATAATTAAAAAAGTTAAAGTGTGCCTCACACAACACTATCAGAATGTATCTTTTTTGCAATATTATGTTACGCTCTCATAAATATAATAATGTATAAGAATATTATAATTAAATGTATACGGAAGTATTTTATAATAACAGTTAAAACATAGTATAAACTTTCGTATGTTTTAAAGATTAATTAAAAATAAATATAATTTAACGTCAATTTTATTGCCATATACGAAATGGTGAATTCTCATAGAGATTTACGTAATTATTTTGTACATGTGCTTAACTTGAAAAGAAGAGTGTCAATAAAAAAAACGAAATTGGCTCTGAATAAAGAGAAAAGGTTACATGTATAGGTATAGGTATATAGTCAATCGTAAAGGAGAAAAAACAATCTGTCAAATATTATTGCACTTCCTGCAAATGAAGAAATTTCACTACGCTCTGTAGATTTATTTTAAAATTACTAGACTTTTTGCTCGTGTTTGTAATAACTTTATTAAACTTAAATAAAAAGAAGTTGTATATTTTTTGTAAAATCTTAGCTTGGTCATAGTTTATTTGCAAGAAGCGCCGCGCATATTAGACGAAAGGTTTTTCTTTGTATATACGTAAGACTATCCATATTTATCGACATCGTTTAGTCAAAATAAATGAAACCCAACGATATTGCAAAAAAAGTGTCATTTGCACAAAAATTAACCGTTGACGGTGACGTAACGACACCTGATTTCGTTCCCAGCGGGATGATAATGCACCGTGATGATCTCGCGCGGATCCTATAAAAGGAAGCCTTACGTGCAAAGCAACTTTCAATTTGTCGCGCCAGTCATCTCTACACCTGTTTCGTATTGGGGTTGTCGATCCGGAGCGTCCTCCGGGACCATTTACACGCACTCACACACGCACACATGTACTTTCGCTTTATTTTATTGCGTGAGAAAACGTTACTACTCTTTAAATTTTGTACTCTTATGGTTGCTTATAACAAGAGATTATCTAGTAATTGACATCAAAAACAGTTATTTAGGAATAAACAATTATTTCCCAATAGTCGCATGTTATTGCAAAAAATATTAATGAAATCCGGTAAGATATGTCTGCATTGTAAAAGATTACAAATGGAAATATAAATATAAGTTGAAACTAAAATTATTTTTATTTTATTACACCTATACATAAAATAGTTAAAACATACTTAGAAAGGATAACCCCTACGAGATATTAGTCCTGGATTTTATGTTAGAAATACCGGTTTGAGAAGTATCAATAAGTAAAATATAAATAATAAACACTTGACGCAAGGTTTAAACTCAAAGTCATACGATGAGATATAAATAAATATTTATCTCCGTTAATTCTTAAAAATTTAACGGTATTTGTGAGCGATGGAGGATTACAACCCAAAAATTATATATCTAAAATATTGAATTAAAAATCTGAACAAAATTCATACAGATAGTTTAAAACATAAGGAAATGTTTGACGTTTTGATATTTTTAAGAAAAAATCATTTTTTAAATAATAATTGAGTACACAATTTTTGCTTAGTAATAATTTTTTTTTATACGCAGATACTCAAACTTGAATCCATTAAATAGTTGAGATCAAGTAGATATAGTTTAAAGAAAAAGAAGCTCAAATATCTCAATTTGGACAAAAATTATGGAATAAATAAGAATTAGATAAAATTATAACGAAAATTTAGTATTAAAATTTGATAGACTTTTCAGGCAAATATTTCGTCTAGTTATTATTTTTTCCATAACTTTTGTCCAAATAAGATATTTGTGCTTCTTTTTTTAAACTATGTCTACTTGATCTCAACTATTTAATGGATTCAAGTTTGAGTATCTGCGTATATTTCTTTCCGAGTTATTGGCGATTAAGCTTAAACATATTTTTTTCAATTTTTCGTTAACTGCGTATAACTTTCGTCAAACAGCCTATGAGATTGAATTTCATATGAATTCATTCATATTTGGGTACCAGAAAACAGCTCTCAAAGTTGCAACGAAATCCGTTTCCCGGAAGGTGGAACTCCTCCTTGTTAGTAAATATTTCAACCCAACGTCGTAATCAAATTATGAGTTTAAAAATCTGGAAAAATTAGGGTATATTATTTAAAACATGCCTAAGGGCCTGACGTTCAGGGTATCTTTAAAAAATTTATTCATTTGTTTATAAAATAAAGTAAAAAATGACCATTTCCTAAATCTGACTTTCCCTACATGCGATATGAAAAGTAAACTATTTTCTTTTAATATTCCGTTCTAAATACTTTTTACTTATGCAGGTTTAAAAATTTGTTTACATAAAAAATATTATGTATTTTTAATCTCACTGGAATGATTTTTAAATATTTGTTTGGCAAAGTGATTGTTCTACAATTTCAATGAATATGCTTTACGTTTACATTACTGATATAAAATAAACTTCTGAGTGAGTTTGAAAATAGTTTCGCTTAGAGTTATTTTGAGTATAATAATTGCATGGAAAAATATGTTATGAAATTTGAGTGTATAGGATATTTGCAACAAACATAAAAAAACACATACGTAGAATATAATTAATTACGCGCATATTAGTAATTTAATTCCATGATATCTAAGTATAACCATGAATAATTATGTTTCAGGCAGTCTTAGTAGAAATAAAAGAAATCATTTGTTTATAAAATAAAGTAAAAAATGACCATTTTCTAAATCTGACATTCCCTACATGCGATATGAAAAGTAAACTATTTTCTTTTAATATTCCGTTCTAAATACTTTTTACTTATGCAGGTTTAAAAATTTGTTTACATTAAAAAATATTATGTATTTTTAATCTCAATGGAATGATTTTTAAATATTTGTTTGGCAAAGTGATTGTTCTACAATTTCAATGAATATGCTTTACGTTACATTACTGATATATAAAAATTAAACTTCTTTATTTTTGAGTAAAAAATGATTTAATTTATATATATTAAAATTAGAAGAATAAATTAAATATCAAAGTGATATTCTTCTTGGAGTGAGTTTGCAAATAGTTTTGCTTAGAGTTATTTTGAGTATAATAATTGCATGGAAAAATACGTTATGAAATTTGAGTGTATAGGATATTTGCAACAAACATAAAAAAATACATACGTAGAATATAATTAATTACGCGCATATTAGTAATTTAATTCCATGATATCTAAGTATAACCATGAATAATTATGTTTCAGGCAGTCTTAGTAGAACTAAAAGAAACTTTCAACAAACAACATCCCAAGGAGACAGATACCAATGAAAACGATAGATTGATTAACGGTTGGAGAAATTTAGCGGAGTTAGTTTTATCGAAATTGCCAGATGGGAACGCTACATCATATGTACCTGTTTATGTTACTTCTGTAACAAAAAAACTAGAAAACGAAGGTGAAATCAACATTGACAAGGCTAATTTCTCCGATAAACGAATCGATGTTGACTTATCTAACGAACATAATTCTCGAAATGCTGATGTTAGATTAATAAATGAAGGAAACGCACCTACAATTAATAGAAGCAACGAGGAAACGTATAACGAGGATTATGGAAGTAACAATAAGATTAAAAAAAGATTGGCACTACCTGCCGATGGAAATATCGAAGACGTAACAATGCCTTATAGAGGCTTTAATAATCGAGAAAATAAGTATGTAGTAAACGACGAAGAATATCAAAAACCACGACCAAGAAAAAGGCGACCACCTCAAAGCTATGAATTCGAAGAATCTAAAATGAATATAACTTTTGAACGCGATGATGACAGTGTTCCAAAACGAAATAACGGCAAAGTCCAAACTGAATACTTTCTAATACTGAAATCACTATTGAAAATTGAAAGTAACAAAGATTTAAGTTTATCTGAAATACTTCGACATCAAAATCTCACATTGACAGACATTTTGCAAGGTAAAGCTGACATTATCGACGCTTTAAAAGTAAATAAAGTTCAAAATAAGGATATAATCGACGAGGAAATGTTATCAAATGAAATGATTAAAATGTTGAAACCCAAAAAAATGTCGAATAACAAAAAACCGTCGAGCTATTTGAAACAAAAGAATCAGCCTCAATCGGGAGATCCTTATAATGATAATGCAAATATTCAGAAATTATACGACAAAACTAGCAATAAAGACTCGTCGTCCGAGAGCGACGAACTTCAAAACCCAATTTCAATGAAAACGAATTCGAAATTGTTTATCGACGTCACGACAACAGAGAAACCACCATTCGTAATAAAGATGCATAGTGCATCAACTGATATTAAGGAACCAATTCGTTACAACGTTACATTAACGAATTTAATGAGTAACCAAAGTGATGCCTCCGAGATTTCGGAATCATCAGAATCATCGGAAGAATCAAAGGGAAACGAGGATACAAATCGTGAATCAACGTCTGGTAACAATCCGGAATCGAAATTCCAAACCATATGGTTGGAACATATACCGACAATTTATCCACAATCTACCGCTGCAATAGAGGACGATAATGATCGTCGGTTCAGGGATACCGAAATTTTAAAATCAATTGAAATGGAATATCAAAATGATGCACCCGCTGTAGAGGATCATACAGTTAATCTAGAATTAAACTTGGGTGATAATGATACACCGTTGTTAAATAAAAGTTCGTCTCTCATAAATAACAGTACGCTCTCGACAAGAAATAGTAGCTACGAAAAAATTTTACTTGAAACGGAACCGGAAGTGAAAGAGGAAATTTTTGAGCTGTACAGCACGAGTGGTGCGGCAAGTAAATTAAAACAACTTCTCGAATCTAGGAATATGAGTATTGGTGAGCTTATAGCTTTGAGGCAGAGAGGCTCGAGTAAGCTTCACTTATCAGCGGTATCGCAATATAAAGAAAAAACTTTAAACCATACTGGTGAAAATATGGAAAATGCAAACTCAAATGATAATACCAATGATAACGATTATAACAGTAGTTTACATATTAAATTAATCAGTCAGAAACCTGAAAATATTACTGACTTATTATCTGCTTTTCACGCGCTACCTGTTTTTGACGATAGTGAAAAAGATCTTTCGCAAAAGTTATTTTACAATAATTTCACGGGAGATGTGCATGTATTGGCTGGATCGTTTGACCAAAATACATTGTTTAACGAAAATTTGAATAACGTGGAAAATTTGACATGGTCGGAGGAAGCGAAGCCAACTCATACTGATGATGGCACTAATCGTAAAAAAATAATTATATTAAAAATGAAACCTAATATGATAATTAGTGGTGTTATTCTTGCGATAGCAATTCTCGTCTTCATTTCAATATTCATTACTTATAAAATGAAGCAAAGGAAAATTTATACGTATAAAAATACGTTTTCCAAAATCGTTTTTCAAGCGTCTGCGAATAAAGATTTATCCGATTCTAATTTAAGTACAATTTCAGTGAAATAGAGACAATTTATATTATGTTGAATCTGTGTGGGTATGATTAAATGTTATTGAAAGTTAAAAGAGAAAAGGAAGATTATCATGCACTGTAAAACGTACAATATTTTGTATTTAAATATTAATATAATTGATTTTAGAGACGCTAATTTAATTTAATTTTAATATTTTAACTAGATTCAAAATTTGTTTATTTTTACGTTATGGTGTTAAAAATGTTTCTTTCGAGGTTTTACGCGTATGAATATCCTCCTTTTTGAAATTTTAAATTATTTCAAATTGTTATTTATAAAATTTAAAAACTTGGCATATCAATAGGGACAAATCTGGCACGAATTTAACTTCAACTGCCCTTAAGTCTTAATTATATTGTGTAATGTATATATGCTCAAAAAAATTAATTCAATATTATAAATGTATAATATTATCATTAATATATAAATATGTGTATGTACTATATCTAATATATAACACATAATCGTTATATAATGTATTTAAATTAAAATTAAATATTACCAATAATCAATTTCAAATGTTGAAATTCAGATTTATTTCAAACTCAAGAAAATTATAGCAACTAGTTTTAATTATTTCCTAGATTCATAAAGATCATTTATATAAATAACTGATTTTGCTAAAATTTTTAATAAAAACTAATTTTTTTGAGCTTGAAACAGTCTGCATTTTAATAAAAAATTAATATTCTTTTGATCAACTCTACAATGCTAATTTTTTGGCTTATACGTCTGTCTTTAAAAGAAAGTGTTACTTATAATAGACAATAGTCCATCAAATAAGAATTTACAATAGAACATGAAACTGTATTTTACATACTATAATGTAATGAATTTATGTGTTCATAAGAAACAGTATTATTGCACAAACCCACAAGTTGAAGTACAATCTCATACAAGCACATTTCATTCTATAATTCAATTTGAAAGTATTTTTAGTCTTATGTGTATGTAGACACACAAATTTATACATACACAAGTACTGACACAGTACATATGTTCAAAGTTATCATTACAAATACATAAATTAATATTGCAACTGCCATAACGTGTAAAGTTACTAAATACCAATCAGTTACCCAATTCCTGGCACTTCCTAACTTTCCAAAAAAATTATCTAAAGGTAGGTACATTTAATCATAGCTTAACATTCTTGTTTAATTTTTCTTTATTGAATAATTTTAATTAACAATTTTCAAATAATTGGGTATTAAACCAGTTCAAATATCTTACTGCACTTAGCAATATTTATTTGATTAGTATAAAAATTTTCTGTGTATTAAAAGTACTTGTAACTTTTCCTTTCATTCTTTCATGACACTCCAGTGTTTTTTCCATATCTAATAAAAATTATAAAAATTATATTAGTATGTAATTTAATTGAAAGAGATTAAAAATAGTTATATTATTAATATACCTTTAAATAAAATCATACCATCTCAATAAAGCTATGTTTCTGTCTGCATTCTTTTACTTCCTGTTTGGTAAAATAAAATAATATTACAAAAGAGGGATCTAAATAAATAATATTTTTTTTTTATTATTTTAACGTCGCTCTTTTTATGCTTTCAAACCGGTGCTAATCGGCGACGGAGGTCATACGATGTCTTTGTTAAGAAAGCACTTGTTGAAAATACATTCTCCAGTGGTGCTTGTATCAATCGGCCAGGGCCGGGAAATCGAACCTGGGACCTCCAGATTACGAGCCCGACGCCCTACCGACCGAGCCATCGCAGACCTCGTAAATAATATTGTTTAATCTAATTTATTAAAGTTAGAAATAATATGTTTTAAATAACAATAAAAAAAAATTACATTTCTTCTGTATCACTATCCGAGTCTTCTACTAAAGCTTGAGAAGCTTTAGCTTCTGCTTCTGCTTTAATGTCGGCAGGAATTTTGACGTGTTGTCCATTGGTGTGTTTACCCACCCAACTCATTTCAAGTTCAAATTGTTTGTCTTTTAGCTCATCGTGAACCAGATAAATTATGCGGGCTGCTTCTTTTACAAGTTCTTTACTATCCAATGTTGATAATTTTAATTTTTCAATCTCTGTTTTTGCTGATTGTTTAGCTTTACCTTAACATAAAATAGTCATTTTTTTACATATTGCATAAATAATAAAAAAATTTTACTAAAAAATAATAAACTATATGATTAAAAAAATAAATAAATTTGTATGTGGTACGTCTTACCAATTGCACAGCCATAGTATCCATAAGATACACCAGAAGGATCAATCATGTACATTTCTGGTTTATCATCCTCATAAGCACTTAAAATAATTGAACAGCCATAAGGCCTCACAGATGAATATAAGGTATATGTATGCATATGCATTGCAAGCTTATCATTTAAGTATTTAATTGGAATACCAGTTCCGTAGTGAGCTCTATAGTTACCAGCCTCTAATCTAGCTGTTTTAACAATTTGTCGAGCATCAGAAATAAGACCAGAAATAGCCATACCTATATGTTCATCAATATTAAAAGTCCTTTTATTTGTATAAGGTTCATACAGTTTTGAAGTTACTAATTTTTCTACTGCAAACACCACAGTATCTTTTCCTCTAAGACCTATTACAGTTCTGAAATAGTAATGAATAGTTATAAAACCAAATAGATTTGCAGTTTTATATATTAAAAAACTTATTAATTTTATATTGTAATATTAAAACACTATAGGTAGATATTAATAACTCAATATTTGCATATTGTAAATATTTATCTTGAAGTAGCTAAATTATTGTTGAAAAAAATTTAGTTATAGTTAAAGACTTGATTTAACTATTTATAAGATTCTATTAGAAGGGACAAAAAATTCAATTTTTTAACTAACATAAATTTTACTTTACGACAATTATTACACTTTAACATATCACTTTTAACATATAAAAATAATGTTCATAAAAATAATTGTTTTTTTTTTTTATTTTTTTTTTTTTATTCTTGATTTGTGCTCTCTTTTTCCTGGCACTTCCTACCGTTTGTCCCCCTGGGGACTTTAACGGTGTTCACCTACCACCTATGTGTGGGTGCTTTATCCCTGCTTTAGAAACCCCACCATCTCGCATTCGCCCGGGGTTATGCCCGTGGATGAGGGAAACCTGTGAAGCAGGGAAAACCTCATCCGAGATGGCCGGTGTATTCGAAACATTCTTTTTGGGTGTCAAAGTCACATTGCGTAGGCCTTGACACCGAAACCGAATGTTTCACACCTCCCGCTCACGTTGTGAAGTGTGAAAAAACACCTAACCCGCCACGAAAGCCAAACCCATCCAAGTGCGAACCGCACTCAGTGCTGCTTAACTTCCGTGACCGGCCGAGGTGCGTCTCCGCCACTCCGCCACCGTGTCGGTATAAAAATAATTGTTTTATTTACATAATAAAATAATACTTAAATATTTAGATTATATTTTGCAAAAATAATAATTTGTTGACTCATAGATTTCATCTGTATCTACTCAGTCACATTTTTTTAGTAAGTAGATTATGTTGACACCAAAGAAATTTGTTAATTGCGATGTAAAAACTTTATAGTGAAATTCATTTTGTTAAACAAAATTTTATTAAATGCGGTAAAAGATTAGAAATAAGATAGAATGTGTACATTTTTTCCATTAAAATTTATTAAAGTAAGTTATAAGATATTTCATAAAATAGGTTATTTTAAATTGGAAACTTACCCACTATTTTCAACAGCCTTTTGTGCATATTCAACTTGAAAAACTCGTCCATCAGTCGAAAACTGTGATGCTGATAAATCATACTGAAATATAAAAAAAATTGTTTAATAAATTATACCTTTAATGGATAGATTATAATATCTTTTAAAGTAGACACTCACCCCAGCTCCAATCGAAGTCATTTTAGGAAAATAATATTAGTTTTATATACTTTTCTTTAAACAATCGAAAATTTTATCTTTTCAAGTATATTTGATATTTAACCAGTGTATTACCTCGATAACAAAATTAAATAATTTACTTGTTTACTTCAAAAAAGCATTGTAAGGGAGATGATTAGACACAAATACACACGGCAGCCGGTTAAAAATTTGTTCTACATTGCTATGATATCCGCACGCTAAAACAACGGAATGTGGAATTGAATCAACCAATAATAATTCAGTATAATATATAAGAATATAAAAATGAAATGTATATTAAACAAAAATTTACAACAAGCATATTATAATCAATGTAGATTCTTATAATAAGTTATAATTATAAAGCATTCAAGAGTTTAGTTTTATTTAGAAAAAAAGAAACTTGTAATTTTAAACGAATGAAATAATTCAATCAGATCTTTCACAGTTCTATTTCATATTTCTTGACTTTGAGACTTGAGTTATATTTGTATTTATTTTGATGTATGTGTTATGGTTTTAAGTCTAAAAAATTCTTTTTGCCATATATTCAGAATATTCACTTAATAAATCAAGTAATTTTATATTTAAAAGGTGCATACATTGTGCAAAAATGAGAGAATTAAGTTTTGCTTAAGTTTATGTGTAACAGTAAATTGGACACGCGAATCGCAATTCAGTACGTGCAGAAATTTGCAATTGTAAATTAAACCACAAATACAGAGAAACCTTAATTCTAGCAGTCGGCTACTATTTAGGGTGGAATATTTTACTCGGATTACTAAGTATGACTTCATAAGCGCAGAATTCAGGCATAATGTTGTAAAGTGTTGTAATAATTATAGTGCATAATAATCAGTTAAAAGTAACTTTAAATAATGACAGAAAATATTTATAAATTTAAATGAAAATAGAATTGAAGTATAAGTTAATTGTTAGTGACATATTGCCTCTTGAAATGAAGAATATTATGTGTTGAAGAATGTGGATTACATTGTTTGCATATTAAGTACTGATCAATCACTGAAAATGGGAGATTCCTTAGAAAGTACTCTTGAGACGAGCTCAGAATCTCAAAGTTCGATTGTAGTTGATTTTAATTTATTTGTTAATTACCTAAGAAAAGCTGTTTTTGTTTTACATCCTGATGAAGATGGTGTACCAAATGCTTTTAATATAGCCATTGAAGATAAAAATAATCAAGAATGTATACGAAAGTTTATAAATGATTCACAAGTTTGGGCTCTGTATATTCAAAGAATATCTAGCAAAGGTTAATATTTTTTATCTATGTTTAATCCATTTATATGTATCTTATTTACATTTACGTGCACAATATTTGCATTTACCTAACTTTTTATAAAACCATTTATGGTTTTATTTCAATTTTAATGATAATTAATTAATAATTTATAAAATTATAAACAGTAGATACATATTTATCTATAATTTCTACTTAATTTCTTAATGAACAAAATCATTGTTCATTATTTTATATATTTTTATTTTGTAAAAAATTATAATAATTTCCTTTATTGTTTAGTTTACTCTTTCAATATTGTGAAAAAATATTGGTACTAGATACCTAAATATTTTTAAAATATGAAAACTTTAAATTAATTAATATTATTAATGTTGGTAGACACCTCTTAACCAATAAACTTTCTTTTTTAAACAAATTCATTTTGATATTTACAAATATTTCAAAAACATTCGAGAATTAATTCATTAAGAATGTTGGATTTGACTAATTGGAAACAATATTTCAATTAGTTCTTAGATATTAGCTTAGAAACTGTATTTAATAATCAATTAATGAATCAAACATTCTTTTTAAATACAATTTTTATTAACTTTTACAATTTCTAAGTAAATTCAAGACATTATATACAGAACTGTTTCGGTATTCTTAGTGAATTTAATTTTATTAATTTGTGAACATTGTCTGAATTCATTATGTATTTGTTTTGAACATTATTAATTTATAATTAATAGTTAATAAATATAAAATTAACTTTATTTTGATGTTCATGTTAAATGTTATTTTTGTATAAATTTTAAATAATTCTTTAAAATATGTGCTAGTTGCACTTTTTCTAGTCTATACTATTAATATAATTTGATAAAATAGTATAATATAATAAATAATACAATCTAATTGCTTATTGTTCCTGACACAATTTTATTTTTAAAACATAATATATTATTTATAATTATAATTTGCACATAAATTGTTTCATGAACATAATGTCAGTTTAATAAATTTGAATTCATTAACTTTTTTATTTATTAAAGCATTGATTAAATATCAAATCAAATATTTATTAAATATTAACACTTGTTTTAATTATGTGATATTACTATATTAATATAACTGTAAATAATGGTTTTAAAAGTGAAAAATATAATTTTTATTTTCATTTTAACTGTTGATGTCGTATAGTTGTATGTATCAAATTAATACAGAACCAATAGCTGAGATATTTATTATGAAAGTAGTTTGTGTACATGTAAACAATACCAATGAATTAATACCATTAATTTTTCTGCTAATTGTATTCTAGTTTACTGTTGATTTATTAATGGTCCAAAATAACAGTTACTCTTCGTATTGGATATTTTATCATATGCTATTTCTTTTATATTCACATTTTTTTTATGCCTCAAAAAAACCATTTGTTTCTATAAAAAAATGTTTTAGTATCGGTTTAAAAATGAATTTTTTATCAAAATTTACAATTTATTTTATTAGGAGAGACATATATGCTTAGAGTTGTTTAAGTTAAAACTTTTAACAAATATAAATTCATCAGTGGAAACCAAACTAATGTGTGTTTCGTCGCGGAGAAATACCGATTTTTACCGTTATAGTGTTATAAAATTTTACTGCTTTCCATTGCAATAGTAGTCGTTACTATTTCTACTTTAATTTCGCTAAATTTGGGGATGTCGGACTCAGAAAATGGACATTTTTAATAACTTTTTATAAACAAAAGAATAAATTTTAAAAATAATAAATAAATAAATAAATAAAAATCATGAACGCCATATAGGCATGTTTTAAACAGTGTACTAAAATTTTTTCAGATTTTTAAATCTATATAATTTAATTCTGATTTTTGCGTTAAAGAATGTATGCCTTTTTAGACCAATAATTACCGAACGAAAATTGTTTATTTAATTATTATTTACAAATTCACTTTCTCTTAACAAATTTAAACGTCATGCCTTCGCTACGTGTAGATCCCCGTAACTTGAGTCTAACATCCCGTTAATGTAAAATTTTTTCCGCTGAAAAAATTTTTTTTTAATAGATACAAGATTAGAACATCAGTTTCAGGTTCATTAGACTACAAGCTGGATCACTTTATTTTTATAATAATAATTACAATAACCAAATATATTTTTTAATAAAAATAATGAAAATAAGAATAAATAAATAATTTAAGAAAATAGAAAATTTAATGTTCGCTACAGATTATTTCGATATACAAAATTTATCGAAATAAATAATTTATTTATAAAAATTAATCAAATATTATCTTGACTTAAAAAATTACAAAAATATCGATTGTACTAAACAAAAACAACATAATCACAATGAAAAAAAATTTTGTTAATCAAGAGTAAAAACAATACTTTTTCGGTAATTTAATATTATTAAGATTATTTATAAATTACAATAATCTACTTTAAAATTCGAGTAATTTCCATACCGCATTCCTTCATTAATTAGTCATATGCAGGTCGTACGTAATATACAATTTAATTAAATTCGTTAATACAACTATTTATATATAACAATAGAATTATTTAATTGCAGAAGATGACAGTGGCGAAGTTGACGATGAAAAAGAAAATACTCTTTACTATATATCAAATGAAATACAATTTACAAATCCGAAAATGGCCTCCGTTGTGTTTACAAAACGAGGTACCATTGTCGAAGCAGATAAATCCATTCATTCTCAATTGCGGCTTATATTTTTCCCTGATGGCCCACCTTATGAAACTCTACACGCCATTAGTAAAACAATGGCACCATATTTTAAAAGTTACGTTAAAGAAAAAGGTAAAATTGATAGAGATGGAGATAAGATGGCACCTTCGGTAGAGAAAAAAATTGCTGAATTAGAAATGGGTTTATTACATTTACAACAAAATATTGACATTCCCGAGATATCTATTCCGATACATCCACTTGTTCAACAAGTGATTAAGCAATGCACCGATGAAGGTAGAAAACCCAAAGTTGCTGACTTCGGTAGTAAAGTTGAAGATTCTACTTTTTTAAATCAACTTCAAAATGGTGTGAATAGATGGATCAAAGAAATCCAAAAAGTTAGTATTAACATTAAATAATTATGCAAATATTTCTCATAAATTTTAGTTTATAAATATTTTTTTTGTTCTTTGCGGTAAATATGTGATAGGTATATGTAAATAAGCAATATTATACATATTTCAGTCATTTTCGCATTTTTGTATATCAATTCGGTATCCCTTTTCGCGAAAATTTCTAATATGTTCTATAATAGCAGAAAAAAATGTTTAAAACATTTCGAAATTTTTATAAAAACTACAGCCTTGGCTCGTGCTCAAATCAGGAACTGCATCCTATTTAGGGCTGACGCGTCAACCAAATTTTGCCACCGAGAACCTTAACTATTCTCTTCATTGAAATTTCAATTAGTACGGGATTTTCAATTAAAATATGTGATGAATAGATATTATACTGTAGTTGTAAAATCCAGATCGACATATATGTATATTGTTTGAAATTCAAAGTTTAATATTAAATTTGATATAAATGTAACAATATGTAGTAAAGGAATGCCCATTTGGTTGACGATCATTAAAGACTACCTAATTAATTGCTAAATTATAGTTTTGTTTTTATGATGTATACGTTTTTACAACGTTGGTATATATCGTACTGATTAATTTACGCGAATAATACATTCATTTTAGGTGACAAAATTGAACAGAGATCCCGAGTCTGGAACTGCTTTACAAGAAATTTCATTTTGGCTAAATTTAGAAAGAGCACTACACCGTATTCAGGAAAAACGAGAAAGTATTGAAATAACACTTACGCTCGACATTTTGAAACATGGTAAACGTTTCCATGCTACTGTTAGTTTTGATACAGATACTGGATTAAAACAAGCTCTAGCAACTGTCAATGATTATAATCCACTAATGAAAGATTTTCCGATAAACGATTTATTGTCTGCAACTGAACTTGAAAGAATTCGCACAGCTATCCAGCAAATTTTTATACATTTGAGAAAAATTAGAATTACTAAGTATCCGATTCAAAGAGTATTAAGACTAGTTGAAGCGATTTCTCGAGATTTAGGTCAGCAGCTTTTAAAAGTTTTAGGAACTCGAAGACTAATGCACATTCCTTTTGATGATTTTGAAAAAGTAATGACTCAATGTTTTGAGTTATTCAATACTTGGGACGATGAGTACGATAAATTAACGCAATTGTTAAGAGAAGTTGTCAAAAGAAAGCGCGATGAACATATGAAAATGGTTTGGCGCGTTGCTCCGGCACATAAAAAATTACAAACTCGAATGGAACATATGAGACGATTCCGTCGTCAACATGAACAACTTCGAACTGTCATAGTACGAGTGTTAAGACCCGTCCGTCAAAGTAGTAATTCGACTATCGATAACACGGATGCTGATGTTGTAAAAGTTGACTTTGCATTTGATGCTGCTGACGCTAATGCAATTAGCGAAGTTAATTTGGCATACGAAAATGTTAAGGAAGTCGATTGTTTAGACATTACCAAAGAAGGTCTTGAATCGTGGGAAGCTGCTGTTAACAGATACGAGGAACGCATAGAAAGAGTCGAAGCGAGAATTACAGCCCATCTTCGAGATCAATTAGGAACAGCAAAAAATGCTAATGAAATGTTTAGAATTTTTTCTAGATTCAATGCTCTTTTTGTGCGACCTCACATTCGAGGAGCTATCCGTGAATATCAAACTCAATTGATACAAAGAGTGAAGGATGATATCGAAACATTGCATGAAAAATTTAAGGTATTTCATTATATAGTTTTGTTTGTATAAATTTCGATAGATCATGAAATTAAGTATTAAAATTATGAATAATGCTTTTTTTTTATATTTTTTAGGTTCAGTATGCTCAAAGTAAATGCTGCAAAATGAGCTTAGTTAGAGATCTTCCGCCAGTCGCTGGCTCAATAATTTGGGTAAAGCAAATAGATTTTCAATTAACAATGTACTTGAAAAGAGTCGAAGATGTATTAGGTAATTATTTTAATACAATTTTAATAAAGTTATATTGATACATGGACAATAAAATAATAAAAGAATCTTTTAATTTTTCGAAAAGTTGAAATCTATCTCAAAGGATTTTGTAATAATATTTTATTTTATGGCAATTACTTAATACGTTTATTTTTATAGGTAAAGGTTGGGAGAATCACATTGAAGGGCAGAAATTAAAGGCTGATGGAGACAGTTTTAGATTAAAATTATCTACTCAAGAAATTTTCGATGACTGGGCTCGAAAAGTTCAGCAACGAAATATCGGAGTTACTGGGCGTATATTTACTATAGAAACTATTAGATTACGTTCTGGTCGGGGCAATATATTGAAGCTAAAAGTTAACTTTTTGCCTGAGATTATTACACTTTCAAAAGAAGTAAGGAATTTGAAAAATCTTGGATTTCGAGTACCTATTGCTATTGTAAATAAAGCACACCAAGCTAACTTATTATATCCATTTGCTATAAGCTTGATTGAAAGTATTAGAACATACGAAAGGACTTTGGAAAAGGTAGGCTATTTTTACTGTTTAAGATGATTAAGATTATTAGTTCTAAGAAATTAAATAAACATATATTTTTAGAATAATTTAAATTTTTGTAACAGTACACATATAAACATAATTATGTTAAATTATATAAAAATTTAACTGCTCATGTTAACATTTCTTTTTTCATTTCAGATTGAAGATAAATCTAATATTATACCTCTTATAGCTGGAGTGAGAAGAGATGTTTTAGGCCTTATATTAGAAGTACGTAATATATTTCTTAAAATTGTTAGATTAGAATTTAAGTTTTCCATTATATTTGTACTTATATTAGCAGAATTTTCAATTTAAATAATTAATTATTTACTACCAAAGTTATTGTTAGATATATTTAATATTTTATAATAAAAGATAAACTTTGATTAGCTTACGAAAAATCTATTTAACTTGTTTTTATATATAAATTAATGAAAGCATTAATAACCATTTGTCATTTAGGGAGTCACATTAATATGGGAAAGTTACAAATTAGATTCTTACGTGCAACGATTGTCGGATGTAATGTTATCATTTCAAGAAAGAGTAGAAGATCTTTTAGTGGTGGAAGAACAGTTAGACGTTGACGTGAGATCGCTAGAAACTTGTCCATATTCGGCAAACACTTTTGCTGACATACTAACGAAAATACAAAAATCAGTTGATGAACTGTCCTTAAAGAACTTTTCAAACTTACATATTTGGGTACAAAGACTCGATGAAGAAGTAGAGAAAAACCTTGCATCGCGTCTTGAAGCAGGTATTAAAGCATGGACTGATGCTCTGATGGGTCGAAAAAAAGATGTCGATTTGAGCATGGATACGGATGCTCCAACGCAACCAACTCATAAGTTAGGCGGTGATCCTAAAATTCAAAACCAACTACATGAAGTTAGAATTACTAATCAGACTATGTATTTATACCCAAGCATTGAAGATGCTCGTTTTCAAATAATGCAACAGCTATTTGCATGGCAAGCTATTGTAACTTCACAAGTTAGTATGACTGTTCATTTAAATTTGTTATTTATAATTTAAAATAGTTTGGAAATATTGTTACGTAGCTAATTCATTCCCTTAACTTTAAATATTTTATATATATTTTATTAATTATATGTTACTGATACTATTACTTTCTACTAATAGTTTATAAATAATTATTTTTCTAAAAGAACAAGAATTTACAACGTTTATTTGCTAAAAAAGGAATTCAAATTATAATGTTTTACAGAAAATAAACTAATATCAATAATGTCTATTTACATTTTTTAGACTCGTCTTCAAAGCTCAAGATATCAAGTAGGTTTAGATAAACAAGAATCAAGCACATACAGAAACTTACTTACTAAATTACCATCTGGAAAAAGTTCGCTTGAATCTGCTTATGAGGCTATTGAATCGAAAATGCAAGAAATCGTAAATTATGTTGATCAATGGTTAAGATATCAGTCATTGTGGGACCTTCAACCAGAAAACCTTTACGGAAAATTAAATGATGATATTACTTTATGGATGAAATGTTTAAACGACATAAAGAAGACAAGAACAACTTTCGACACGTCTGATACAAGAAGGGAGTTTGGCCCTGTAATTATTGATTTTGCTAAAGTTCAGAGTAAAGTTTCATTGAAATATGATTCTTGGCACAAAGAAACTTTAGGAAAATTCGGTACGCTTCTTGGAAATGAAATGGCAAGTTTCCATGTACAAGTATCTCGTTCAAGAAGCGATCTTGAACAGCATTCTATTGAAGCGGCGAGTACATCTGATGCTGTTAGTTTTATAACTTATGTGCAATCCTTAAAAAGAAAAATGAAAGCTTGGGAAAAACAAGTAGACATATATAGAGAAGGCCAAAGAATTCTTGAACGTCAGAGATTCCAATTTCCTTCACATTGGTTGCATGTTGATAATATTGAGGGAGAATGGGGAGCTTTCAATGAAATAATTAAACGAAAAGACATAAGTATTCAAACACAAGTAGCATCATTGCAACTGAAAATTGTTGCCGAAGACAAAGCTATTGAAACTAGATCATCAGATTTTCTCAATGATTGGGAACAAGGAAAACCCGTTGAAGGTCATTTACGACCAGATGATGCCTTACAACAACTTCAATTATTTGAAAATAGATTTTCACGACTTAAAGAAGAACGCGATAATGTTGCAAAAGCTAAGGAAGCGTTAGAACTATTGGAACCAGGTGTAACATCGATTAATGAAGATAGAATGCAAGTAGTATTTGAAGAACTTCAAGATTTGAAGGGTGTATGGTCAGAATTATCTAAAATTTGGACACAAATTGATGAAACTCGCGAGAAACCATGGTTATCTGTTCAACCAAGAAAACTTCGTTTGCAGTTAGATACTATGTTGACACAACTCAAAGAATTACCAGCAAGATTGAGGCAATATTCGTCTTATGAATATGTAAAGAAAATGCTTCAAAACTATACTAAAGTTAATATGTTAATTGTTGAACTTAAATCTGATGCCCTGAAGGAAAGGCATTGGAAATTATTGATGAAGCAATTGCGAGTTAATTGGGTGCTTAGCGAGCTTACCTTAGGACAAGTATGGGATGTTAATTTACAGAAAAATGAAAGCACGGTCAAAGATATTATTCTTGTTGCTCAAGGTGAAATGGCTTTAGAGGAATTTTTGAAACAGGTTCGAGAATCTTGGCAAAATTATGAACTAGATTTAATAAATTATCAAAACAAATGTCGCTTAATTCGCGGGTGGGATGATCTTTTCAATAAGGTGAAAGAACATATTAATTCAGTGGCTGCCATGAAATTATCACCTTACTACAAAGTATTTGAAGAAGAAGCTTTAACTTGGGAAGAAAAGCTCAATAGAATTAATTCTCTTTTCGATATTTGGATAGATGTGCAAAGAAGATGGGTTTACTTAGAGGGTATTTTCTCTTGCAGCGCTGACATTAAAACACTTTTACCCGTAGAAACATCACGATTTCAAAGTATTAGTTCGGAATTTCTTGGTTTAATGAAAAAAGTTTCAAAATCTCCTATGGTAATGGATATTTTAAATATTCCTGGCGTGCAAAGATCGCTTGAGCGATTAGCCGATCTTCTTGGTAAAATCCAAAAAGCATTGGGTGAATATTTAGAAAGAGAAAGAACCTCTTTTCCACGATTTTATTTTGTTGGTGATGAAGATCTTTTAGAAATTATTGGTAATAGCAAAAATGTTGCAAGACTTCAAAAGCATTTCAAAAAAATGTTTGCTGGTGTCGCATCAATTTTACTAAACGAAGATAATACCATAATCACCGGTATAGCTTCTAGAGAAGGAGAGGAAGTCATTTTTCAAAATCCAGTATCCACTGTTACACATCCAAAAATTAATGAATGGCTTACTCTAGTTGAAAAAGAAATGAGAGTTACGCTTGCATCTAGTCTTGCTAATGCTGTCCAAGATATCAAAGGCTTTAAGGAGAAAAATATGACCTCGCAATCTCTCATGAGTTGGTGTGATAATTATCAAGCACAGATTATTATTTTAGCGGCACAAATTCTTTGGTCAGAAGATGTTGAAGCTGCTTTGCAAGAAGCACAAGAAAAATCGAAAGTAAACCCACTGGAACGTGTACTGTTTCAAGTTGAAAGTACATTAAATATATTAGCCGATTCAGTTCTTCAAGAACAACCACCCCTAAGAAGAAAGAAACTTGAACATTTAATCAACGAATTTGTTCATAAACGAACAGTTACGAGAAGGCTACTTTCTAACAATCTTTCAAATCCTAAAGCGTTTGAATGGTTATGCGAAATGAGATTCTATTTCGATCCACGACAAACTGATGTTCTTCAACAACTTACCATACACATGGCAAACGCCAAATTCTATTATGGATTTGAATATCTTGGCGTACAAGATAGGCTTGTACAAACGCCTCTAACTGATAGGTGTTATTTAACCATGACGCAAGCGTTAGAATCCCGATTAGGTGGCTCACCATTTGGGCCTGCTGGTACTGGCAAAACAGAGTCAGTTAAAGCACTTGGTCATCAATTAGGAAGATTTGTTTTGGTATTTAACTGCGATGAAACTTTTGATTTTCAGGTAAGAATAAATTAAATTTTATTATTAAAAAACTTTGAGAATTAGTTGTAAATATACTATATGAATTATATGTAATGTATAAAAAAGTTACTATTTATTTATAAAAATGCATGTGTTTTCTTATAGGCAATGGGTCGTATATTTGTTGGATTATGTCAAGTTGGAGCTTGGGGATGTTTTGATGAGTTCAATAGATTAGAAGAAAGAATGTTGTCTGCTGTTTCTCAACAGGTACAGACGATTCAAGAAGCTCTGAAAAGTCAAATTGAAGGTCGTAAGGATCAAGCGTTGTGCGTTGAACTGGTCGGGAAGCAAGTTAAAGTATCAACGGATATGGCAATTTTCATAACTATGAATCCTGGTTATGCTGGAAGATCAAATTTGCCGGACAATTTGAAAAAATTATTTAGATCATTAGCAATGACTACACCAGATCGTCACATTATTGCTGAAGTAATGTTATTCAGTCAAGGTTTCCGATCAGCCGAAAAACTGGCATGTAAAATTGTTCCTTTCTTCAGGTAACTTTCGAGATATTTACAATAATTTATTTATATTCGTAATGCAGATAAATCATACTTTATATTTTGCTGTATTATATCATTATTTGTTTTTCAGATTATGTGATGAACAACTTTCTAATCAATCTCATTACGATTTTGGTTTGAGAGCATTAAAATCGGTTTTGATATCGGCTGGTAACGTTAAACGTGATCGAATTCAAAGAATTAAAGAAGGCATGCAAAATCGTGGTGAAAAGAATATTGATGAAGCTTCTATCGCCGAAAATTTACCAGAGCAAGAAATACTTATACAATCCGTTTGTGAAACAATGGTACCCAAATTAGTAGCAGAAGATATTCCATTGCTATTTAGCTTGCTGAATGATGTATTCCCTAATGTTAATTATACAAGAGCAGAAATGAAAGGTAATAACTACTGAATAATATATATTTAACATAAAAAATGAGCTATAGTAAATTAATTTATCAATTAGAAAAAATGAACTTATCAAAATTTATGAGTTAAAAATGTATATGTTTTTCAATGTACTAGGTTTGAAGAGTGAAATTAAAAAAGTGTGTGCTGAGGAATATTTAGTCTGCGGAGAAGGTGACGAACACGGCGGAGTTTGGCAAGAAAAGGTAAATCGTATTATATTTATGTAATTTCCTTAAAATGTTTCTATAAAATCAACGTATACACACATTACACATCCGATCTTTCAAAATTAATCGATAATCATTGAATCACCAACATTTCAAAGAACTTTTTGTGTGAACAAACCTAAATATAAGAAAGTCATTCTGCTGGAAAGAATCAATTTTGTGCTAAATATGTTAATATACATATTGAAATTATTTATTATAAATATACGTAGGAAAGTTGGTGTAATTACGTTTTTAAGTAGTTTAGGATAATTATAATTGTAAATATAATTTTAATGCCAACTTAAATAATATCTTTAAAATTTTAATCCTGATGACTTGCTGCAATCACATTGAGTTAATAGCAAATGCAGATATTTTGAATATCTGATTTGTGAGCATCCTATTTAAATAATATTACCATCTATCTCTTTTTTACTTTTTTTTTGCTCACTTTGAAGAAAATGGCCGGTGAAACTTGGATTGAAAAGGTAAGGTATAGATGGAGTTAAAACTGCTTTAATATCCAAGTGTATATGACATATAAAGTTACCTTTTAGTGACAAGTATATTTGCTAATGTTTTATTAATTCAAGGTTCAGACAGATGTTTAATATTTAATTTACCGAAGTGTTTAGATTACTTAGTATTTCGAAAATATGATTATTTTTATAAAATTTACGCTGATCGAGTTTATTATAAAGTAAATATAATAAGAACTTCTCAGCTCTTAATTAATTAATTATTTTTAATTTTATAGTTAATTGATAGTTTTAATGATGATAATGAAGACAAGAATGGTTTTAATATTTATTGATTATTATAGCTGTAATAAAATTATTTATTTTAACTTTATAAAATTATTGGTAATTTATTGTTGGGTAACATATTCTATGGGCATGTATATATGGTTTCCCCAAGATTTACTTAAATTATCATTCTAATACATCTATTCTGTTCTATTATTATAGTAAAATGGCATACTTTTTTATGTCTATGTTAGCAAAAAGTTATTTTTCTACATATTAATGTTTCTTCGTTTGTTAAGTATAGAACTTTTTTTATACCATTTCCATGAATGTATAAGTTTTCCTAATTTTAAGTTTGCTTTGTATATATGTATTTTCATATATAAAATTTTGGAAAAGACTTTTGATTAAAGAGGTTTTGTATTGTAGTAATACCTGTGACTGTTTACCATATACTGTAAATTGAATTGTTTCTATCTAGTCCAAATTCTATTTAAAAAGATCTATTTAAAATTGGTGTACCTGATTGTAGCAGCTTGTTTAAAATGGCTGAAAATCCTTTTGGTCCCTTAAATTCCTGCCCTTGTTTTAAAGTACTTAATTTACCCAAATAAGTAAACATTTTTATATTATTACAGGTTCTTCAACTATACCAAATATGCAAGCTGAATCATGGTTTAATGATGGTTGGACCAAGTGGTTCTGGTAAAACATGTGCTTGGAAAGTATTACTGAAAGCTTTAGAGCGTTATGAAGGCATTGAAGGAGTAGCTCATGTAATCGATCCAAAAGCTATAAGCAAAGAAACTCTGTACGGTGTTTTGGATCCCAATACTAGAGAATGGACCGATGGGCTTTTCACGCACATTTTACGTAAGATCATAGATAACGTAAGAGGTGAAATAAATAAAAGGCAGTGGATTATATTTGATGGTGACGTTGATCCGGAATGGGTAGAAAATCTTAATTCAGTTTTGGATGATAATAAATTGCTTACGTTACCTAATGGAGAACGTTTGAGTTTACCGCCAAACGTCAGAATAATGTTTGAAGTTCAAGATTTGAAATATGCAACTTTAGCTACTGTATCACGATGTGGAATGGTTTGGTTCTCCGAAGACGTATTATCAACTGAAATGATTTTCGACAATTATATGCTTCGCTTGAAAAATATACCTCTTGATGATGGCGAAGAAGATATCTCGGTAAAGAAATCGATTGAAAAAGATGATTCGGTTTCACCAACATTAACAGTACAACGAGACGCAGCAAATGTACTTTCCAGTTTCTTTTCTCCTGATGGTCTGGTTGTTAAATGTCTGGAATACGCTGCAAAACAAGAACATATTATGGACTTTACTAGATTAAGAGCATTAAATTCACTGTTTTCGATGTTGAATCAAGCGCTTCGAAATATCTTACAGTATAATCATTCTCATTCAGATTTTCCGTTACCAAACGACCAGTTGGAACGTTATATTACAAAGTCACTTGTTTATGCAATTCTCTGGAGTTTTACTGGTGATGCTAAACTTAAAACAAGATCTGATTTTGGAGATTTTATTAGATCTATTACAACAATACCTTTGCCATCACAGACAAATATTCCGATAGTTGATTTTAAAGTTGATATTCAAGGCGAATGGCAACCGTGGAGTAACAAAGTACCTCAAATTGAAGTTGAAACACATAAGGTTGCATGTCCTGATGTTGTAGTACCGACTTTAGATACTGTAAGACATGAAAGTCTTTTGTATACCTGGTTAGCCGAACACAAACCGTTAGGTAATAACAATATTATAATTTTTATGCAAATGCATGCTACAGATTTAGTAAATTTTTTAATTAACTTTTTTAATTACTTTTTCTATATATTTTAATGATGAATCTAATATTAATTCATTATTAAAGTAACAATAGTATTATTAAGAAGTCTTCGAACATCAATATTTAATGCAATAATAATTTTTTGAGTATAAAAATTGTACTCAATAGTTTTTAAAATAGTATGTTAAAATATAAAGAGATTTGTTATAAAAAATGTTAAATATATTGTATTCTTTGCAGTGCTTTGTGGTCCACCTGGTTCAGGAAAGACAATGACGCTTTTCTCGGCCCTTAGAGCACTACCAGACATGGAAGTTGTAGGTCTAAACTTCTCATCCGCTACAACACCAGAACTATTGCTGAAAACATTCGATCATTATTGCGAGTATCGAAAAACTCCAAATGGGGTTGTACTTTCGCCAGTTCAACTCGGCAAATGGTTAGTGTTATTCTGTGATGAAATTAATTTACCTGAAATGGACAATTACGGTACACAGCGAGTTATTTCATTTTTGCGTCAACTCGTTGAACACAAAGGATTTTTCCGCACTACGGATCAAGCGTGGGTATCGATAGAACGAATTCAATTTGTCGGTGCATGTAATCCACCTACAGATCCTGGCAGAAAGCCATTGAGTTATAGATTTTTAAGACATGTACCAGTCATTTACGTTGATTATCCGGGAGAAGTATCGTTGAAACAGATCTATGGCACATTTACTCGAGCAATGTTAAGACTTATACCATCGCTAAGAGGATATGCCGAACCATTGACAAATGCTATGGTCGAATTTTATTTGACTTCACAGGAACGTTTTACTCAAGATATGCAACCTCACTATGTTTATTCTCCAAGAGAAATGACTCGTTGGGTCAGAGGTATATGCGAAGCTATTAGACCACTCGACAGTTTATCCATTGAAGGACTAGTGCGTCTCTGGGCACATGAAGCTCTTAGGTTGTTCCAGGATCGTTTGGTGGAAGACTCTGAACGAGCTTGGACTAATAAGACTATTGATATTGTAGCGCTTAAGCACTTCCCAAGCATCAATAAAGAAAATGCATTAGATCGTCCAATATTGTACAGCAACTGGCTTTCCAAGGATTATGTTCCTGTTAGTAGACAAGAACTTAGAGACTATGTCCGAGCTAGGCTAAAGGTATTTTATGAAGAAGAATTGGATGTTCCATTGGTCCTATTCGACGAAGTATTGGAGCATGTTTTGCGAATCGATCGAATTTTCCGACAACCTCAAGGACATCTTTTACTTATTGGTGTTTCGGGTGCAGGAAAAACTACTTTATCGCGATTTGTTGCTTGGATGAATGGACTTTCAGTCTTCCAAATAAAGGTAAACATTATATACGTGTGTGTGTATATACTTAAAATGAAATACAATTATTTTAATTTTTATTCTTTCTGCGAGATAATCCTTTTATAATTTCTTCAAATGTCTCCTTTTAGGTACACAATAAATATACAGCAGAAGACTTTGACGAAGACTTACGGCAAGTACTTCGAAGATCGGGATGTAAGGATGAAAAAATAGCTTTTATTCTTGATGAATCAAACGTTTTAGATTCTAGTTTCTTAGAGCGAATGAACACTCTCCTTGCTAACGGAGAAGTTCCGGGATTATTTGAAGGCGATGAATATACAACTTTAATGACGCAATGTAAAGAAGGGGCTCAACGAGAAGGATTGATGCTTGATTCAAATGAAGAATTATATAAATGGTTCACAGGACAGGTGATGAAAAATCTCCACGTAGTTTTCACTATGAATCCAAGTACAGATGAATTGAAGAATAGAGCAGCCACTTCGCCTGCTTTATTCAATCGATGTGTCCTTAACTGGTTTGGAGATTGGTCTGATAATGCGCTATTCCAAGTCGGTAAAGAGTTTACTAGTAGAATTGATTTAGACAATCCTAATTGGAGATGTCCAGATTATTTTCCATCTTCGTGTACAATGGTTATTGGTCAAACGACCCATCGCGATGCTGTTATAAACGCTTGCGTATACGTTCATCAAACATTGCACAAAGCTAATACGAGATTAGTGAAAAGAGGCTGTCGAACGATGGCGATAACTCCGAGGCACTATTTAGATTTTATTAATCACTTCGTTAAATTATATCAAGAGAAACGTAGTGATCTAGAAGAACAGCAACTTCATCTCAATGTCGGTCTTAGTAAAATTGCTGAAACTGTTGAACAAGTTGAAGAAATGCAAAAAAGTCTCGCAGTTAAATCCCAAGTACGTATTAGGTTAATACGTTTTATAGAAAGGACCAAGAATAAAATAAAAAAATATTTATTTGATTGATATCTTTGATTTTGTACAGGAACTTCAAGCTAAAAATGATGCGGCCAATGCAAAATTAAGACAAATGGTAAAAGATCAACAAGAAGCAGAAAAGAAAAAAGTTCAAAGTCAAGAGATTCAGCATCAATTAGCGATACAAACTATAACTATTAATCAAAAGAGAGACGACGTTATGGCTGATCTTGCACAAGTTGAACCTGCTGTTGTAGATGCACAAAATGGTAAACATTAATTTATATTTCAATTTATACAAACACAAAATTTTATCTTAAATACGCGAATAATTTATATAATATAGATCATACAATAATGATTCTATGTTTATTTTAGCTGTTAAATCTATTAAAAAGCAGCACTTGGTTGAAGTCAGATCAATGGCTAATCCACCAGCTATAGTAAAAGTTGCACTTGAATCAATTTGTCTTTTGTTGGGAGAAAATGCTAGTGACTGGAAATCCATTCGAGCTGTGATAATGAGAGATAATTTTATTAATACCATAGTTTCCAACTTTATTACTGAAAATATAGCGTACGCATTCATATTTTTATTATAGACTACTTAATTGATTTAATTCAACATTTTGTCATATTTTCAATTTCTTTCTGCAGAGATGATGTTCGAGAAAAAATGAGAAGCCGTTATTTATCTAATCCTGATTATAACTTTGAGAAAGTAAACAGAGCAAGTATGGCTTGCGGACCTATGGTGAAATGGGCAATAGCACAGGTAAATAAACATTGTTAAATAATATGTAACTAATCAACTTTTGTTTTATTCAAACTATAAACAACTTATCTTTTCCAACTAAATATATTTACTAAGTATTTTAAACAATTTGAATAAATATTATATACGACGTAAATTGTATAAAAATACTTTCCTTATTATTAATGAAATTGTTGTAGATTTGTATAATTTTTTAATGGCGTATTTGTAACATGTAAACTATTTTTTAGATTGAATATGCAGATATGTTAAAACGTGTTGAACCCCTTAGAGAAGAATTGAATTCATTAGAACAGCAAGCCGAAACGAATAAAGAGAAAGGAGAAGAAGTAAAGAATCTAATATCACAATTAGAATTAAGTATTGCTTCATATAAAGAAGAATATGCTCAACTTATTTCACAAGCTCAAGCTATCAAAACTGATTTAGAAAATGTTCAAGGTAAAGTTGATAGATCTATTGCTCTTCTTAAATCTTTAGTGATTGAACGTGAAAGATGGGAAGCTACTAGCGAAACATTCCGAAGCCAGATGTCTACGATTATCGGTGATGTTTTACTTTCGTCAGCATTTTTGGCGTATGCTGGATACTTCGATCAACACGTAAGTATAACATCATGAACAAAATAATTAATGTATCACTCAATTGAATTGCGCTCATAAAGAATCATTTACTTTTCAGTATCGTCAAAATCTATTTACAACGTGGTGTCAACATTTGCATAGCGCTAATCTACAGTTCCGACCAGATATTGCCCGAACTGAATATTTGTCTAATCCGGATGAACGTCTCAGGTGGCAAGCTAATGCATTACCAGCAGATGAATTATGTACCGAAAATGCAATAATGTTGAAACGCTTTAACAGATATCCATTAATTATCGATCCTTCCGGACAAGCAACTGAATTTTTGATCAATGAATATAAAGATCGTAAAATTACTAAAACTAGTTTTCTTGATGATTCATTTAGGAAAAATCTGGAAAGTGCATTGCGATTTGGTAATCCGTTACTTGTACAAGATGTCGAAAATTATGATCCAATTCTAAATCCAGTTCTGAATCGAGAATTAAGACGTACTGGTGGTAGAGTGTTAATAACACTTGGTGATCAAGATATCGATTTATCACCATCATTTGTAATATTTTTGTCAACAAGAGATCCGACAGTCGAATTCCCTCCTGACATTTGTTCAAGAATAACATTTGTTAATTTCACTGTTACTAGAAGTTCTTTGCAGAGTCAGTGTTTGAATCAAGTTTTGAAAGCGGAAAGGCCTGATATTGATGAAAAACGTTCTGATTTACTCAAACTGCAAGGAGAATTCCATTTACGGTTAAGGCAGTTGGAAAAATCCTTATTGCAAGCTCTTAACGATGCTAAAGGTAAAATCTTAGACGATGACTCCGTAATTACGACTCTAGAAACATTAAAACAAGAAGCAGCAGACATAAGTAAGAAAGTTGAAGAAACAGATAAAGTTATTGCAGAAATTGAAACTGTCTCTCAACAGTACTTACCGCTTTCTCAGGCTTGTTCAAATATATACTTTACCATGGATAGTTTGAATCAAATTCATTTCTTGTATCAGTATTCGTTAAAAATGTTTTTGGAAATATTTACTTCGGTATTAACGAAAAATTCAAAATTATCAGGCATTACCGATTATGTACAAAGACTGAACTTCATTACTAACGAACTATTTGTTGTTTGCTACGAAAGAGTTGCTCGAGGAATGTTACATAATGATAGACTCACTTTTGCTCTGCTTTTATGCCGTATTCATCTTAAAGGTATAACATCTGGTGTCACATATGACAATGAATTTACGTTCTTCTTAAGAGGTAAAGAAGGAGTTTTGAATGTTCGTATACCACCAATGCCTAATCTTAGTTCTGAACAACAAGAGGCTTTGATGCGTTTAAGCACTAGATTACCAGCATTCCGAAAATTAGCTGATATCATACAAAACAATGCAGAATTTAATACATGGTTGCAATCACCCACACCAGAGACGTGCGTTCCAAAACTTTGGGACGAAGAAAAACCGTGCACATTTATTGGAACAGCAATGAATCAATTGTTAATTATTCAAGCTTTCAGGTAAGGGGCACTTAACATAATTATACAATATTAAATATAGACTATTAAATTTTTGTATCTCTTTTTATTCTAATAAAACTTCGGAATAAATTAAATATTATATGTAATAATATACCACTATACATCACTTATATAGTTAAATTCAGCATATAATTTTATGAACAATACCTTATTTATAAATATGTATCTTAATAATAAAACATTTTGTTTTGCAGGCCCGATCGTGTAATAGCAGCTGCATCATTAGTAGTAATTTCAGCTTTGGGTGAATCGTTCATGAGTGCTGCAGAAACCGAATTAGACTTTTCATCAGTCGTAGAAAATGAATTAAAAGCATCCATCCCTGCTTTATTATGTTCAGTACCTGGTTTTGATGCATCTAGTAGAGTAGATGATTTAGCAGCAGAATTAGGTAAACCAATTGTTAGTATAGCTATTGGTTCAGCCGAAGGATTTAGTCAAGCTGACAGAGCTATTAATATAGCTGTAAAAGCTGGAAGATGGGTTCTTTTGAAAAACGTGCATTTAGCGCCTCAATGGCTAGTGCAACTGGAGAAAAAATTGCATAGTTTGCAACCTCACCATAACTTCAGATTATTCTTAACAATGGAGATAAATTCAAAGGTACCAGTCAATTTACTTAGAGCTGGAAGAATATTCGTTTTTGAGCCACCACCTGGAATAAGAGCTAATTTGTTAAGAACATTCAGCACTGTGCCCGCATCCCGAATGATGAAGCCACCTAATGAAAGAGCTAGATTATATTTCCTTTTAGCATGGTTCCACGCTATTGTTCAAGAGCGTCTTCGTTACGTACCTTTAGGATGGGCAAAATACTACGAATTTAATGAGAGCGATTTGAGAGTAGCATGCGATACTCTTGATACTTGGATTGAATCAACTGCAATGGGCAGATCTAATTTACCACCAGAAAAGGTATATTTTTATTTTTATTATTTCAATATAATATTTAATATGATTACAAAGTTATAAACATTATCTTATTTTTACAAAATGTATACTTTAATATACAATTTACTGTTTGCTTTATTCAACTATTTATTTTTAGGTACCTTGGGATGCATTAATAACATTAATGTCGCAGTGTATATACGGTGGAAAAATTGATAATGATTTTGATCAAAGATTATTAACTTCTTTCCTTCGAAAATTATTCACACCAAGATCGTTTGAGGCTGATTTTGCTCTGGTTGCCAACGTAGATGGAACATTAGGAAATCAACGTCATATTACTATGCCAGACGGAACAAGAAGAGATCATTTCTTAAAATGGATCGAATCTTTATCGGATAAACAAACACCATCTTGGCTTGGCTTACCTAATAATGCCGAAAAAGTCCTACTAACAACTAGAGGAACTGATTTGGTTTCAAAATTATTGAAAATGCAACAATTGGAAGATGAAGACGAATTAGCTTATTGCAATGATGAATCTTTAGATACTCACAGAGAAGCAGATTCTGATGGCCGACCATCCTGGATGAAGACTTTGCACAATTCAGCTTCAACATGGTTACAATTACTACCAAAAAGCTTAGTTATTCTGAAAAGAACAGTTGAAAATATTAAGGATCCGTTATATAGGTATTTTGAAAGAGAAGTTAACAGTGGATCAAAACTACTTCAAGATGTTATTCATGACTTAGAAGACGTTGTATCAATTTGTCAGGTAAATCATTGTTTATTTTATATGAAAGATACACAGAATTATAAATGAATAAAATACTATAACTTTACATATTATTTTATTTACTTAAATAACTTTTACTAAGATATACCCCTTTTATTTCAAATTGTTTTGTAATTATTTCTTATAATATTAGAATATATACTAATTTTTAATTTTTAATTTTTAATTTATAGGGAGAAAAGAAGCAAACGAATTACCATCGAACTATGTTGTCAGAGCTAATAAAAGGTATTTTACCTGCTGGTTGGAGAAGATACACAGTTCCACGAGGGTGTACTGTGATACAGTGGATAACAGATTTCAGTCATAGAGTTTCTCAACTGCAAGAGGTGTCAAGACTAGTTTCTCAAAATGGAGCAAAGGAAATCAAGGTATTTTATACGTATTAATTATATGCGCCTTATAACTAACTTTAAAACGTTCATTTTTCATGGTACTAAATTCAATGAAATATTAACTTATCAAATATTTATTTTAAAAATAGAGTATGTCTTATTAACAATTTCTTTCAGAATTTCCCTGTATGGCTTGGTGGTCTATTTAATCCAGAAGCTTACATTACTGCAACGAGACAATGTATTGCACAAGCAAATAGTTGGTCCTTAGAGGAACTACAATTAGATGTATCTATATGTAATAACGAAACCACTACGACCGATAGTTGCTCCTTTGCTGTAACAGGCTTAAAACTTCAAGGAGCTCAATGCAAGAACAATCAATTATATTTAACGTCAACAATTATGACCGACTTACATGTTACTATGTTAAGGTGGATGCGGTGTTCTTCACAAGAATCAAAGAAAAATAAACTTGCTCTGCCAGTTTATTTAAACAGCACAAGAACAGAATTACTATTCACCGTTGATTTGAATATAGCTCCTAGTCAAGATCCTCATAGCTTTTACGAAAGAGGAGTCGCAATATTAACATCGACTGCACTAAACTAAAGCATTTAAATATTCATAGAGATATATAATACTACATGGAATTATTTTATATATACGTTAAACGGCATAATATTCATTACTAATATTTAATACTAATTCTATTTCTGATTAAAATATGTGATTCTATTTATGATGTAATATAAACTAAAAAAATTAAAATCTAAATAATAAATATATCATATATTACTATAAATTATATTAAATTTATTTCATTATAAGGTACAAGTAAGAAATAAAAATCTGAAACCTCCTTCAACATACTAAAATGTGAAACAGTTAATATACAGTTTAGACTTGAAGATTCTCAAAAGTTTTCAATTCTGATTAACATTAAAATTATTTATTTAGTAAATATCTAATTTATTAGTGGTTAGATAAATATTTAAATATTTTCTTTTTTTATTATATTGATGATGATGTAAAATAATAAAAATTAAATATTATAATTTTTTCTTTTCATTAAGTACAGACATGAGCAGTGTTAGAATTTAAAGGACATTACACATTTAAGAGACAGTACACTTTATTTTATTTTGTGTGAAGTATATAATAAATACAATTACGATATTATAAATTTTAATAAAATTAATTTATTATTTCCTATTTTATACATTTCTAAATTATTTAAAGAAATTTAAGCAAAAATATATACAGTTTTATAGAATAATAATTACTTATTATAAACATTATATTACTGTCACGCTTATACAACTGTATGTAGTCATTAATTAATATATCACTTCTGGCAATACATCCATATTTTATAAATTTCATTTCCGTACTCGTTAATCTTGTTACGTCGACACTGGGTTTACCAAATTCAATCTTTAACAAAACGATTAAAAGAAGTAACATTGTGGTATGTTAATTGTTAATGCCAACATTATGATTAGATGTATGCAATACATTAATCAATGATATATGAGTTTACAAATTTTGACAGAAAATAATTATAAAAATTTTTAATACTTATTTCTAATATTTTGTAATTTATTACAGTTTCATTACACTAATAATAATTAATAATTAACTTATGATGATTAACACGTAAGCTGTGTAACTTCGTTAATAGTTTAATCTTTCCATAACAAATTACAAAGCCATTTTTCGCCCTTCAATAGATATTTCAACAGCTCGACGTGCAGTTCGCAATCTCTTGCCATCAATGAAATTCTTCATATGACGTTCAAATCGATTCATCGATTTTTTACTTACCTATATAATACAACAATTAATTAAAGTGAACAATATATATTATTATTTTTAAAATGAATCACCTACTGATATTTTTTATTTATTTTTACTATAAGTTCAGTATTAAGAATAGAAATGAGAATGAGAAACTTACTCGACTAATATCAATATCACTTTTCCATTCTGGACGAACTATATAATCTTTATTAGAAGGCATAGGAACTCTTGCTCGTCCCACCCATCCTGGATCACCAGGTCTAAGAGGCCTGTAAGAAAATTTATATTACATTAATGAATTAATTATAATATATATATATATATAAGAATGATATTACATACTTTGAATCTCCTTTTAGTGCTCTATTAATATCCTGCGATTTTTGAAGAGACATTTCTTCTTCACTTTTACGTTTTTTGATAGGAGTTTGTTCTAAATCACGTTGCATTCTTTCTTCTTTTGAAAGTGCTTTAAAATCAGCCGATAGATTAAATATTGGTCTAGCCCACTCATTAATTAATTTTCCTGCACGTTCTTTGTTTTCTTTTGTTTCCTTTGGATGTTTGTAAAGATACATGACTGCTTTTCCAATTCCAGACTGTTTCAAAGATGATTGATCAACTCGAGGGAACTAAAAATGTAAAATACAAAATTTATTCATTATCAAATTAAAAAAAATACATATTTCATAGTTAAAATGACCATTTTCTTTAATAAAGAAATTTCATTTCTTTCGTGTTTATAAAATAGGTTTATAATGTCTATGATTATATAAACTTAAAAGAAAAATATTTTATTTTTATAAATGTATTGAGTTATGTAATTGTTATACAATAATATTAAATAAAACTTACCTCACATAACAATTTTAGTAAACTATCTCTTATTTTTAAAGAAGGCAATGATCTATCAGGCATTGGTGATAACCAGTCAGTAAGAACAGAGAGTACATTCTGTTCTAAAAATGCAAGTTGTAAATCATGTTTTTTTAATTGAGATAATACTTTTGGTAACATTGCTATTTTATTCATTGCTGGTTTGCAAAGTTCATTAAGTTTCCTGTCATCCTCATATGCATGTCTCATTTCTGACAATAAGTGAGCTATAATATCGTCGTTATCATTAATTATGTCAATATCTTTACGTTTTCGTCTACGAGATTGTTCTTCTTTCTTTCTCGCCATCATTCGATCAAAGTCTGACATTGAATCGTCACTAAAAATAAAAAACATAATGTATAGACATCAAAGTATTATTATAAATTCAATTTCATTTATGAATATTTCGTTTACTTACTATCCAGCAGAGGTATCAACAATTTTGTCATCATCTGAATCTGAGTCTACAGGTTTTTGTTCATCAATTTTTTCAATGTCTGCATCATTCTTATTTGCTTCTTCTTCAATAGCTTTTCCTTCAGCTTTTTCTTCGGATTCGCTTTCAGATTCCGAAAATCTTCGGGCTTTTTTCTTCGAAGTCGATACACCTTCATTTTCAGAATCGGATTGAAATGGATTTTTACGTTTACTTGATTCTCTACTTGGACTTCTAGATGCCCTAGAATGTCTAGACCCTGATTTAGATCTTGATCTTGATCTTGACTTTGATCGAGATCGAGATCGTGATCGAGATGATCTGGAAGATCTGGATCCAGACCTGGATCTAGATCTCGATCTAGACCTCGATCCGGATCTAGATCTTGATCTGGATCTGGAGACCGATTTAGATTTAGATCTTGCACTTATTCTTGATCCTGATCTTGATCTCGAACGCGATCTAGATTTTGATCTGGATCTTGATTTTGATCTTGATCTTGATTTTGATCTTGATCTAGATCTAGAGATTGAACGTGACCTTGATTTTGATCTTGATCTTGACCGAGATCTAGAAATTGATTTTGATCTCGATCGTGATCTTGATCCTGATCTTGATCTCGACCCTGACTTGGATCTTGATCTCGATCTTGATCTGGATTTTGATCTAGACCTTGACTTCGATCTCGATCTAGATTTTGACCTTGACTGAGATCTTGACTTTGACCTAGACTTAGATCTTGATTTAGACCTTGATTTAGACCTTGATTTAGACCTCGATTTAGACCTCGATTTAGACCTCGATTTAGACCTTGATTTTGATCTCGATTTGGACTTAGATCTTGATTTCGATGTTCTATTACGAAGACTTTGATTTGAAGAATGAGAAGATGATCGCGACCTTGATCTAGAAGTAGCTTTTGAACGAGACCGTGAACGAGATCGTGAATTAGATTTTACTGATCGAGATCTAGATCTTGACGGTGATCTTGAAAGTGATCTTGATTTTTCCTCTTTAGCATCAGCAATATTAGTTGAAGATTGTGCTGCAGATTCAGATTTAACTGAATTACAATTTGATGCCACAGATGGTGATCTTGATTTACGTGTAGTTGGTGACACTGGCTGATCATTTTTTTGATTTAAAGGTGAATCAGGTCTTATATTGTCAGTATTATTCCCATCAGCAGATTCCACATTGTTTGAGTCTACCACTTTTTCATTTTCTTTATATTTAATATCTTCAATCGATTTTATTGTACCATTAGTTTCAGTATTTATAGGCACCAATTTTTCAGAATCTTCATTGCCATTAATTTCATTATCAGACGAATTAATTTTATTTAGCTCATGAGAATCATTCTCTGTTGTAATTGTATTGTTTTGTTCATCAGTAGTAGATTGTACTGGTGATCTGAAATATGAATATAAATGTTACTCCCTATATACATGTATAGTTATTTATTATTGTTTTCTTAAATTATACTTTCATAATTTATGTGCAAGCCAGTTACCTATATTTTAATCACACACTTTTATTGACAAATTTTTTAAAATGTTAATGTAATTTTGAAAAAATATGAAAGAATAATTTAGCCTTAATAAAAGCGTATTATACTTTCTTTGAAAACATAAATAATGTTAAAATAAATTTAATTGTACCTCAAAGTTAAGGGGATGTCAGACTCAGAAAATGGTAATTTTAATATATTTTATAAACAAAAGAATAAATTTTGGAAAAATCCTGAACGCCATGCTCTTTGGCATATTATAAACAGTATACTTAAATTTTTTCAGATATTTCAATCTGTAATTTAATTCTGATTTTTGCATTGAAAATTCATGCTTTTTTTAGAGCATTAATTACCGACCGATTGTTTATTCAATTATTAGTTACAAGTTATTAATTACCAATCTGATTGTTTATTCAATTATTATTACCAAATTTATTTTTTCTTAAAAAATCAAAACGTCATGCCTTTGCTTTTGTTTTATACTACCCATATGAATTTTTTCAGATTTTTAATTCAATATTTCCCACATAATTCTTATGTCGAAAGTTGTAGATCCCTGTAACTTGGGCCCAACATCCTGTGAATATCATTAAAGTAATGAAATTCAAGCCTACTAAAATGAATTATTGTTTTACAATTCCAAGATTGTTTCATATCTTTTAATATAATGAAAATTCGTATTTTTTGCTACGTGAACGGAACATTGGAATATTATGTGATTGGCAAAACAATTCAGAGTTAATTTTGTATACTGTGCAAATATATAAATAAAAACATAATTAAATATTTTTGCAATATTTCTGCACATACACAAAACTAAGTCTCAGTTTTTTATTATATAAACCGAGTGTGCTTAATTGTTATTTCCACAAACTACCCTATGTCATCATTATTGGTTACTAGTTGTTACAACATATTATTTGTACAAGTTATATAATGTTAATGGAATGAAAAAGGTATAAATAAAAATTAAATTACTTTATAAGTTCCTTATTTTCTAAGGAATCCAATACAGCTTCACTTTTGTCATCATTGAATGAAGGTACATGGAAATTTGGGATTGCCATTAATGAAGATATTGCACCAGCATCTGAAATAATTAATTAATTTTCATACTTTACTTGTGGATTTAATATATATTGACTTATAAAACCTAACAACTTTGTTATACTATTAAATATATATATATATATATATTATTAATAGTTGAATGTGTTAATCATATAAACATAGTTATATAATTAACGATATAAAATATATAATTATTAAAAATTGTATCAATTTAAATTATTTTTCATCACTATTAGATTATGTATACCACAAATTTCCAAATAAAATTAATTATTAATATTAAACAATACAGATAATTTAATTTATACTCAAAATTCAAACTCAATTATAATACAAGAAATCTTAAATCTAAACTTGGTTTGATAAAATTTTAAGGGTTATTTGGACAAATGTGTTGATATTTTCTAATTAGTACAATTAATGAATAATAAGTGTAATAAATATCTAATACTAAAATCTTTTACATGCACAAACGCGATTACTTGTAAATTAAATTTCACTATATTTATAACTTTCTTAATAAAATAAATGTTTTTGTAAGTCTACTTTTCTATCATTTATATCAACTGCGTTGATAATCAAATATTGAAGATAGTATTCTTTCATCATTGTCGTAAGACTAAACCTAGCACTACAATTATAATAATGAAATTGATCATAAACATATTTTCAAATGAATAATTCTAATTGTAAATACATCAAATCATCTTTTTATAATTGTAAATACCAAATAACAAGTACATAACCAAATACATAACCATTATATACTCAGTTATCAAAATATATCTATATTTTTACTGAATAATCTCTTGAACAAATATTATAAAGTGTTAAGATAGGTATAATGTAAGAATTTTATCTCTCAGAAAAACTTACCACTATCCATTCTTTGATATTGTACTTAGATTGCAAACAAGTTAAATATACTTCAACTGCGTTTAGCAAATCCAATTATTTTATTATCCAAAACAATTGGCATTATTGGTACACATATGCCTTGTACAAATTATTTATATGGACAAATAGCCATTATTGCATTTTCAATAAATCTTATTAGGTGCACGCCTCTAGTAACATTCAGACTGATGCCACGCCGGAATGTTCACGACGGTTTCTCTCTTTTAAGGTCACATTGACGTTATGTGTGACTTAATAGGAACAAGAAATTACAAGATTTGAGGAACGACGCAAAATGGAATAAGTATAAGAAACGGGATGTCATCACTGGCCATATAACCATATAACCATAGGGCCCAGGCTAGGCCCCATATAGTCAATAACTAGTAGTGTCGGTCAATAACTCTGCAATATATATACATATATATTTTCCCTAACTTACCGACAAATGCGATAATTCGCAATAAGTCTGTAAATAAAACAGTATGTAAAAAAATAAGAGACGAGACGCCATTGTTTATCAATAATTTAACTGTGTGCTGAATTTGAAATTTCCGTTTTTCAGAATTTGCTATGTCAAATTTGAAATCTGTGCATCCCATTGAGGTTAGGTTCACATTTATAGTAATACTTTTCGAAAACGCAATAGTACTCTAATTTTTTAAATTCAGATAAACAAAGATGATTTACATATGTATAGCTATTACGTTTGTCAGTAGCATAGGGAGAATAAATATTGACTATAACAGCCCGTTTGCAACGAGGGAGCTTTGGCGAGGACTATAATAATTCTACCAAGGAAATAACCGTTTATTACTGCCGTGGTCATCCTCATCATTTGAATGACCACTTTTCATAATTTTATCAAATATAACTTCTTTTTAAAGTAAGCCTATAAGAATATATTCAGTATATACAAGGAATAAAATATAAGTAGTTTTATTTGGCTCCCTTTGTAGAGCTCAAAAAGAGAACTTTCAAATGAAGGGTGGTGCTGAGTGCTGACTTTTAGCGGGAACTATTCTCTCGAGAAAATAAACGTATATTCGTTCCTTATTCGTTCTTCTACTATTTATACTTTTGAGACGTAGGTACATAAAACTTTTTACCTTGATCATTATTTTAAGAACCACTTTATTTGACGACAATTCAAATATATTTTTCATAATATTTTCCAAATTACAAGGTTTTTACTTTAATTTATATTTGTATAAATTATAAAGTAAGTCTACGAGTATATATATATAGCCTATATATAGGACAGTATAACACACCCATATAAGGGCATGTCATGGCGAACGATTGTAGGCAAATACACAGGAAGCGTAGGTAAGATTGCATTTTTTTATGAATTTCGCAAAAAATAATAATATACTTAAAAAAAGATTATCTATCTCATTAATAAAATAATTATTCAGATTTTTTTGACAATTTTTGAAAAAAAAAAATTTTTTTAATTTTATTAAAAAATCTAAAAAATTATTGTATTACTCAGAAAAATAAATTTTCTGAAAATATATGTTTACTTTTCGCAAAATTAACAACAAACTGCAATCTGATTCATGTTTCCTGTGTGTGGTACACAATCGTCTGCCATGTCTGTTATATTTTCCCATAATCTTTTCCTGTAAAGTGGACTGTTTTTGAGAAATTAAATATATAATTTAAACAAGATTACAAAAATATAAAAAATATTAGTTTCCTAAATATATATTTTTTTTGTTTGAACGAAAACTTTTAGTTTTAATTGAAGTGGAATCTTTAACAATTCATGATTATATCGTTTATTTCATAATTCATATAAGTAATATATATAGATAGACTGAAACAACAAGAATCGGGAATGTGATGAAACCGAAACATCGAGATAATATGAAATCGAGCGCGCGCTATAGCCTTTAATAATTATTATAGTGACTTTCGCGTTTGTATGGAAGTTACTAAAATTTCAATGATTTAATGTTACTACAACTGGTTGTCAAAGATTTTATTATTTTAGACAAAGTTTAACATTATGGGCAGTAGGATTTAGAGGGGCAGTTTGTGTAAGTGCTGATATGGAGTGTAGCTAATATTAGGGAGATGTAAAAATATATGTATAAATTTGCAAAAATGAAGAGTCATTGGAAATATTGAAATCAAAGTGAAAAATTTACAAGTACAAGTTAAAGTGCATAAAATGAATATATATTTATTAATTATCTGATAAGAAAACATGGTCTTCCAAAAGAAAGAAGAATTGATTGGGGCAATGTTTATGTGTTTGCTTTAAAGAAGTTCATCTCCTATATTTGTATGCATAATTATTCTTTTTTGTTACGAACAAATTATCAATGAGATAGTATCTATGTATTATACGTCTAAAAGATGAAGCAAAGTTATCTTTAATAATTTAATAAATCTTCGAAGTTTTACATCTTTTCAATTGTTTTTCAACAATACAAAAGTAAATTAATATACAGTCAGGATGGCGATGGGAAAATCATATCGTGTATACGAAAAATCAAAACCACCAAATCCACATTCTATTATTTTGGAGCATCGAAATAATACTGATACTTTACTTTTTGAATCTCAGGCTGTAGCAGTATTAAGTAAGTTCTTTAAATATTACAATAACCATTAATAACAGTTGGTTAAATTATATTTAAAAAAATTTGAATTTTAAACATCTATATTTTACTATACAATCTCTAATTGAATTACTTTTAAACTTAACAAAATTGCATATAGACAACTTAAAGATAAGGTTAAGAATAAGCTTTGAATATATTATTATAGTATTTGAAACTTTTTATTAGATCTTAGTTTATTTCAACAATATTTATGTGAAACTATGTGTTTATCTTCTATGAAATACTATTATATATATGTATATATAATGATCTAAATATATTTAATAGTCTGATTCTATAACTATTATTATTAATCGAAAAAGATACATGTTATTTAACTATGATTTATATTTAAAGATATAGTTAGTAAATAATAAATATTATAATATAATATATTATTTTTGTATAGTTTTGATAAATATATTTATTTTATTTTTAATTAAATTAATAACCATGAATATTATGTCATATTTTATGAAAATGTTTATTACAAATTTTTATTAAAAAATGTAAGTTTTATTAAAAAATTAAGTACAAATAATTATAATAATGTTAATATTTCATAGAAAATTTTTGCAGTATAATATTATAAATTATGTTATTAGTAAAGTTAAAATTTTTGTTTTATATTAATTTTTTAATAGTGAGATTTAATATTTTACTTGTATACTTCATTATATTTATTAAGCAATAATAATTAATTTCTTAAATTATATTTTATTTTGCAAATTAATAACAATATTATAATACTTAAATAATTATATTTTTAGATGCACATGAAATGGAGTCCTTAAAATCACAGTATGTAAAATTGTTAGAAGCATATGGATGTCTTGGAGTGCTGCAATTTAATCATGGAGAAAATACTTTTTTATATTTGGTGATGGTCACTGGCTGTTTTTCAGTTGGAAAGATTTATGATTCTGAAGTATTTCGAGTTACTCAAACAAGTTTTATTCCATTACATTATACTACTCAGAGTAATAATGAAGATCGTATTGCTGAAGTAAGAAAAGTTCTAAATTCTGGAACATTTTATTTTTCATGGACATCAGGGCCACATCAAGCTTTAGATATAACGCTTAGTGTTCAGCAAAGGTATTCATCACACTGTACGGACAACCGATTTTTCTGGTTAGTGTTCAAAATATTTAATTAAATAAAGAAACTTTCATTTTTAGTGTAAGAAACACAAATAAGTATTCACATATACATATTCTCTTATATTTGTAAAGACAGGGATAATAATGGAAATGTTTATTCGATAAAAATTAAATTTTGGACATTTCAAAAATATATAAAAATAATTATAATTTAATGCAAATAATATAAAACAGAATAATATTTTTAATTTGATGTTTTGCAATAATACACATATAGGCATTATTATTAATATTAGATAAAATGTAACCTGCTTTAAAAGGGGCGTCAAAGTCATATGTTTTATATTAATAATCTTCTAGATCAAAATTTAATATTGATCATAAATAAATACTCAAACTAAAAGACAACTATTTCAAATATTCTTTTAAATAAATTAAATTGTATACTTAATCATTTTTAATTATTTAGTGGTCCTTAAAGATATTAAATAAACCTTTTATTTTGTATATACAGAACTCAATAATTATAACATAATTCAATTATAAAATAGCTCAATTGTGTACATTTTCCAATATTAATTTTGTAACATTTACTAATACAATCCAATGTTATTGATTTACTATCTACCAAGCTAGATATATAGTAAACATTTGTAAAATGTTTTTCATGCAGATAAATGTTTTAATAATTCATTTCTATGGAACAAAAAAATATATTTTACATTTGTTGTATAAATAACAGGCACATATAATACATTTCTAATATTCTCTTTAAAAATATTTCTTATATACTTTAAATTGGACACAAAAAATATGCAAAACAAAAATTAGGATAGTAGAAATTGTATAACAATTAATATAAGACATTATTACACATAAATACAGTTATATAAATCAATGCAATGTGTAAAATATTATCTTATCGGTGTAAATAAATAATGGAAAAAAGTTTTAAAAATATTATTTTTCTACAGGAATCGAATGCTCCATATTCATCTACTAAGATTTGGTGTAAACACTAATGATTGGCTACTGAAAGCTATGTGTGGCAGTATAGAAATAAGAACAGTTTATGTGGGCCATAGACAAGCTAGAGCTGTTGTAATTTCTAGGCTAAGTTGTGAAAGAGCTGGAACAAGGTATTTTTGACGAATTTTTACTATCTTTGTTGGTCAATTTTTGCTTTCCAAATATTTATAAAATAACAAATATTTACTGCTACACTAGTTGAAACTAATAAATTTAATATTTTCATTATTCATTAAAATTTTTAAATTTTTAGTATGAGGTGTAAATTATTATTAAATTTTGTAAATTATTATTAGAAAATAACTATTATTTAACTAATTATCATTGTTAGTAGTAAAATAATGCTATTATAATATAAAAACAATTGTTTTAATTTTTACAAAACGAAATACAAAATATACATGTTATAAATGAATTATGAAATTTTATTGGCAATATAAATACCTTATCTTTAATTAATGAATTTAATTATTATTTCAGATTTAACGTACGCGGAACAAATGACGATGGTCATGTTGCTAATTTTGTTGAAACTGAACAAGTAATATATTTAGATAATGAGGTTTCTTCCTACATGCAAACCCGTGGTTCTGTGCCACTTTTTTGGGAACAGCCAGGTATACAAGTTGGGTCTCACAAAGTTAAAATTTCAAGAGGCTTTGAAACTTCAGCACCAGCATTCGATCGTCATTTAAAATTATTGAAAAAACGTTATGGTCAACAAGTCATTGTGAATCTTTTGGGTTCAAGTGTAATAGGAAGTAAAGAAGGGGAAGCAATGTTAAGTCAGCTTTTTCAAACTCATCATAACAATTCCGAACACACAGATGTGCCGCATATTCTTTTCGATTATCATCAAGAATGCCGTGGTGGAAATGTTAAAAATTTATTAAAATTAAAAGATAAAATTTCGAAATATCTTGATGATTTTTCATTATTTTACGCAGTTGGAGATAATATTATACATTCCCAAATAGGAACTATACGAACCAATTGCTTAGACTGTCTCGATCGTACTAACTGCGTTCAAACTTTCTTTGCCTTAGAAGTCTTAAAGCAACAATTAGCTTTGTTAAGGTTAAATGAGAAACAACAAATCATATCAAGATTCGATGAAGTATTTCGACAAATGTGGATTAATAATGGGAATGAAATTAGCAAAATTTATGCTGGTACTGGAGCAATTCAGGGGAATTCCAAAATAATGGATGGCGCGCGCTCTGCAGCAAGAACTATTCAAAATAATCTTTTAGATTCAAACAAGCAAGAGGCTATTGATATTTTATTACTTGGCTCAGCATTGAATACAGAGCTCGCTGATCGAGCTCGACTTCTTCTATCCTCTAATATGTTACACGCTCCTTCCAATGTATTACGAGAAATGTGCAAAAGATATCAAGAATATGTTAATTCCAAGAAACTTAGAATTGGTGTTGCAACTTATAATGTAAATGGTGGTAAACATTTCCGTAGTGTAGTTTATAAAGATGTTACACTCTCTGATTGGTTACTCGATGCTCCCAGAAAATCTACCCGTAAGTATTTTCACTTTAATATTTAATATTTTAAAATTTAAATAATTCATTCAAAATTGTGTTCAAATTTTGATTTTTGAACAAAGAAGTTTTTTTCGTTTATATTTTAGATTATTTTACATTTCCAATTGAATGAGCAAAAATATAAGTTAAATAGATTTGAACTATATTTGTACATTGTTAAGAAATAATGCATTTTAAGATTAACTATTTTTGTTAATTATTATGGAAAATTTTATAGTAATCTATTGTTTTGCTGAAAATTGCTGTAAGGGTAGGATTAACACATGTATATTTTATTATTTACGTTGTAAGAAAATATTTTTTTAAACTTTACAGCTCAAATTGAAGAAGAATATGAAAAATGTCCAGTAGATATATTTGCAATTGGTTTTGAAGAAATAATAGATTTAAATGCTTCAAATATTGTGGCAGCTAGCAGTGAAAATGCAAAAGCTTGGGCAGAAGAACTTCAGAAAGTTTTGTCCAGAGATGAAGAATACGTTTTAGTAACTTATCAGCAATTAGTTGGAGTTTGCTTATATATTTTCATGAGACCAATTCACGCTAGCTTTATAAGAGATGTCGCAGTAGATTGTGTAAAAACTGGTTTTGGGGGTGCAACCGGAAATAAGGGTGCAGCCGCCATACGTTTTGTACTCTACTCAACATCGTTTTGTTTTGTATGTGCTCACTTTGCTGCTGGTCAGTCTCAAGTAACTGAAAGAAATGCCGATTATGCGGAAATAACTAGAAAAATTATTTTTCCAATGGGGCGCACTCTGAATGCCCACGACTATGTTTTCTGGTGTGGAGATTTTAATTATAGAGTTGATATGGACAAAGATGAAATGAAAGAAATGATAAAACAAAATGAAATAGCTGAAATTCTTTGCTATGATCAATTAAAAGTAAATAAATAATCTATTACTATTATGATTTGCGACTTTAATACTTTTTATCTATAAGCTATCTTCGAATTATGTTTTTTTTACAGAATCAACAGCAACAAGGAAGCGTATTTACAAATTTCTTAGAAGGGCCTATAGATTTTCCTCCTACTTATAAGTATGATCTATTTTCGGACGATTATGACACAAGTGAAAAGTGTCGACAACCAGCGTGGACAGATAGAGTTTTATGGAAACGCCGGAAGCTTGTACACGATAAGGGTCAGTATATTATTTGCTAAAGCATTACTAAAGTTTAAAAGTGTAAATGTTAAATAATTGTCATTTATTTTTTAGAAAGCGATGCAGATTGGAATTCTGGCGAATTAGTGTATTACGGGAGAGCTGAATTAAAACAAAGTGATCATAGACCGGTGATAGCAGTAATTGATGTTGATATCCACTGCGTGGATGAAAAGAAAAGAGATAATGTATTTTTGGATGTTATTAGGGATTTGGGTCCACCAGATGGTACCGTAGTTGTACGTGTTGATGAAAATAGCGATGATGTTGAAAATATTTTTGAAGATAGTTTTATGAATGCTCTAGTACAAGACCTCTCGGAACTAGGTGAAATAATCCTTGTTCGATTTGTTGGTGACACAATTTGGATTACCTTTAGAGATGGTCAAAGTGCTTTGGCTGCTGTCCAAAAAGGATTTACGAAAGTATGTGGACAGCAGTTACAATTAACGTTGAAATCTCCAGATTGGGTATCATGTATCGAAAAGGAAATTGATATATTCAAAAGTTCCGAACCATTTGATCAAAATCTTAGTGTAACAGACTCAGCTACTAGAAAGATGGAAGATTTGCGAGTATCGAATCAATATTTTGAAAGGTCTCAATCTAGATCGCCTCCTCCACCAAGGCCTACTCCTCCAGTTAGACCGCCGCAGCCTATTGCACATAAAATGCCAGGCAGTTCGCCAGTTGATCCTATAAATATTAATGAATCTACTGATGATTTACCCGAGTCCGCAATTTATGAGGAGATACCTGAAAATAATCCATCAGATACGTTGTTTAAGCCAGTACCTGTACGCCCAGAGTTGCCGAGTACAAATGCGGTACCTCCGCCACTACCTGTAAGGCATTTCCCTTTACCTCCTCCACAAATGCCTCCGCCAGTACCACCGCAGGTGTTAACGAGTAATGCACCTCCACCGGTACCAGCTAGATCTAGTGGAGGTCCACCGATACCTGCACGAAACAATACCTAAATTGAATAAGTAAACTATTTATTTAAATAATGACAATGTAATTGCAGCTTGTATATTAGTTAAAATAATAGCTGTTAATGCAGTAAGTACATCTTTATCAACAAAAAGGTGAAAAGATTTCTATGCTGACTGTTGTGTTACATTCCTAAGATAATTTACAAAAATGATACTCATTAAAGTATGTATAATTTTAAAAGCGAAATGCAGTTGTTAGTGCTTCAATCATGTGAAATATTAATGTAAACTATAAATTGTAATGTATTATCTGAATATAATGTACTTGTTAACTATGTAATGTATGATAAAAGAATATAACCACTTATTGCTGTTTATTTAACTCATTGTATTTATTGACCCTTTTTAACTTTTATTAAATTATTGTATAACTAATTATGTTATTGTATAATAGAATAAATGAAAGAAGTCAACAATTTAAAAATTAGAATTATTACAAAGAATCTATCTTTGATGTCTGTGTTATGAATTAATACTGTGAACTTGACTACGGCAGGCGGAAATTGAAACAATTAGAAGAAAATAATAAAAAATGATAACTGATTAAAAAAATTAAAAAAATTAATAAAAATTATTAATGTCTAGATTTGAGACAAGTAAAAATAGTTATTAATTTTTATCAATTTTAATAGAAATTGTTGTTAATAGTTAATAAGTTTTTCTAATTTATAACAGCATTGTAAAAAAATGTATGAGTGTATGTGTGTAAAAGTAAATTAAATTAATAGTAAATTATTATAAATTAGGGTAAAAAAGTGACGATTTCACAAAAAGGAAAAAAGTAATAAAAAATTCTAAAAAAAAAATAAAATCTTCAATTTATTATAAAAATATAATAATAATAAAAAAAAAATTAATTAATTTTTTTTGTCAGACTGAAATACTCATAATTAAAAAAAAAGTACTAAAAATTTATAAAAAGTAATAAAAATTAATAATATTTTCTAAATGTTATCAATTGTCTCAAATCTAGACATTATATATTATTATTAAAAGTTAATAATTTTTTATATTTTTTCTTATTTCCGCCTGGGAATAATGGCTATTATGGTGTTAATATAACAAATATTAGTCCTCTTGATAAACAGTACGTACATATCTGTAGTGGGATAATATATTAATGTTCGAGTAACCGTCATTCATCTAAATCTAAAAATAAAGTTTCTCTGTAGACGTTATTCCATGCCATCTGAAATATAACCGTAGATTTCTATACCTGTCCCTTAATGATTTAATAACAATATAATAATAATTATACTGTATAAAAAATTACTGTTATTTTATCTTAAATGGTATGTGTACATATATTATAAAATAAAACAATGTTACGAATTCTGTTCTACAGCATTTATTGGAAACCTCGGTACATTCGACGTATTTGTTTATAATTCTATTCTAATTATTCATAATACACTGTATTTACAAGTAGTTTATCGGACAAAGGGATACTGATACGATGTAACCCAATCATCAAATTAAATTAAATATTGGAGAGTGAATTAATTATTTTTCGCACGACCAGGAGGGGAAACTAATATTTTGTGTGCAAAGTATATGTCGTAATGTGGAACCTGACTTTCCCGATGGATATCTAATAATATAAATAAAAGCTCAAGCGAACTAAATAAATCAAAATAATATATAAATAATTTGTTAAGATGATACAGCTTTTAACATTATTTCAAGTGTATATTAATTATAATAATTTTTACAAAATTAGCAGAAATATTATTTAATCCTCGCTGGCCGTACGTATATCGAATTTATTTTCCACATTTAAATTATGAGGCGTATCATATATATGTATATATATATATATGTATACATAGATATATATGTGTACGTATATGCATATATATATATATATATATGTATATATAGCTATATGTAAACTAGGGTTAATTGATGTAATGATATATATATGCAAGAATTATCTATTAACTTAATGATTAAAGATCATTTCGTCATTATTCGCGAACGTTCAGAATCGTTGAAAGTTTAATTAATGTGAAAACAATTATATATTATTCACAATATTAAACTTAGCCGTTCATAACAATTTATACATTTCAGTTCAATATGGTTACGAAAAGGATACGCCATAAATTATATTATTTACTAATGTGCGTACATATAGCAATGAATCAAATAATTTTATGAAAAAATAAAATATAGAATTGATTAATTTATCTATGTATTTCTTTCGGTGGTCGATCAATTAGAGAAATGTAATGAACGGAACAGTTTGCTTCTGAATATGCCGAATAACGGTGGGTTATTATATAATGATGCTTATATAGTAAAGTATGTTAAAGTATGAGAAGACGGATCATATGAAGCAGTAATCAGTTTTTTTCAATAATTTGAATGTGTGATACCATGAATACAAGTACCGCATCAAACATTGATTTATAAATTTTCTTGTTAAACGTATAGATTAATTTTACACTAATTATGACATTAGTGATACAAATCTGCAAATATTATTATCATTTATTTTTTTAAGTACAATTATTTTAAAGGAAAAAGTTAAGATAACTCATGAATGTAATTGTAAAAAGTTTTACATATTCTAAAATATTTAACAATTTAATTAAGAAATAATAATCTTAATACGGTTTTATTATATTTTTGAAATTGTGTTAAATTATGTAAGTATCAGCTCATATTTTCGCTTAGTGATTTTATTGCTTAGTTACTAGATTTTACCGTGATTTAACGAATTACGAGCATTGTGAAAAGTCAAATGTCATATAAAATGTCGTTAATCAAGTTAAAAGAAAATCGTACTGCAAGAATGTCTCAAAGTCTAAGGCAATTTTTGTTTTCAGTCTACATTTCAATCATATGTATAGGTATATGTATATGTATATGTATATATGTATATGTATATATAAGATAAAGACGATATAATTGTACGTACTTAAAAATATCTTAAACATTATAATACGATGATTTTTTACGAGTTCTTTGTTTAAGTTATCCTATTGTGAATAAGATAACTTTTACGATAATTTTTTATAGTATATTATTTCAGAAATAGAGTTAGCTGCGTACGCATTACGTACGAAGTACGTAAGTTTAGGGGAATAAACTGAGTTGTCCATTGTATTATCAAAATCTATCGCACCTATACTTATGAACTACGATAGATTATATCGTATATTGTTGTTCAAATATGTGGATTTAAAATTTTTATTTTTACGAGTTCGTAATCAGGAATGTATTGTGTAGTTTAAGTCATAGAACAATAATTTCTTCTGAATTTATATAAGTTGAATTCGTTTTTTTTTGTTCACTTTGGTCATATACATCCTAAGTGATTTTTAGTTAATCACTAAAATATGACTTTGCATATAATTATCAATATACATGGCATTTATATTTTAATTAAAATTAATGTTTTTTCTATAAAATAGAATATTTAGTTTTTGCAAATAATCTAAACATTCCAAGAAAAAAAAGTAAAAGCATGTAAAATAGTTAGAGTGAATTTGAAAAGAATAAGGTATGAACTTTTGTAAGCTTAAAAGGAAGTACCAATTAGTTTTTATAGAATTTCGAAATCTGATAAAAGTGATGTATCGGACAACTCATTCGACTTTTCTAGCTATCAGGCTATAAAAAATGAGATTGAATAAAGATTAGAGGTTATAATGTAAAGTAAGAGTGATAGAGGGATCGGAGGGAGGGAGGGAGTGTTAGTGAGAAAGAAAGAGGCAAAATGAGACACGTAGAGAGGAGATGTGATAGTTGTACATGTAGACGATAAAGGGAATGGCGGTGAAGGAATAAAGGAAATGGGAATCAAATTTTCAATGGTCATTATAATTTGTCCCATTAACATTTAGTTGATTCTTCCTTTATGAGTCATGTAGCTTATGCTATCGGAAAGTAGCTTTTCACGCGCGACTCGACGCATCCTTGAGCACATGGCTAACATCGTGCCTGCCATTATGCAAAGAAGACCGCATCCAAGACCTACGATCGTGCTCACAAGGGTTGGACGTAAACAGACGCGATCTGCATTTGGATTATTGGTACCTATGCAACAAGCAAATACATTTACATTTAATTTTCATATAATATACGTATCACAATATTAATTTTATATATAATTTATACATTTTTGTAAATTATAAAAGCTTTATTAATTAAATTAAAAAGTGTTTAAATTATAGGAACAAAACAGTCTGTAGTATTTTAATACTTATAGAATACTTATACAAGAATTAAGTTTTGGGGTACAACAATCGTTACAAGGAAGTGCGTTATATTTTCAACATTGTAAAATGTTACCTACAAATCGTTTAATCCGCTCACTAAAATGCATATAGGTGTGTAATAATCATAAAATTTGGCTAATATTTTATCGATAGGGTATTTTTTTCAAAATCAAAACGTAAAAAAAACTTTATATGGACGAAATGTAAGTTCCTCTCAAAATTACAACATTTTTACCTATTAAGTACTGTATGTTTAAAACAGTTTTTTACAGCATATAAAACCGATAAAAATAATGGAAAATGTACTAAAAATTACATTTTTCTCAATAGATTAAAGTGTATATATACTTTCATATAAAATGATATTGTAAAGATGATCAGGTGACGGGAAGCGTTCGATTTATGATTCTCAACATTCCATTAAAATATCAAAGATAAATGTACACTTAAAAGTAAATAATTAACATTAATAAACAATTACTTCAGTATGATTTAGTGTTCAGAGTGATTTAGTTACAATGAAAGTGTACCTACATTTTTGGTATGTAGCACTGGTTTATTATTAATTATAGTTAATTAAATTTTAATGAAATCTTTCTGAAAGATAACAAAATATCTACCTAAGATTTTAGGAAATATATAAATAATTATAACTTACTGCTGCGTGAGGGTGTTGTAATATTCTGGAAAAGTTCAGTATCAGCTTCCCCTTCTTGTAAAACTCGAAGGGATTGGAAGAGATTCACATTTTCTGATAAACTTGTTGCAGGTGTTGAGGGACCTTCCACACCATCCGTCACAGATCGTTTCGCTACAGATTTCGCATTCCTCCAATGACAGGGTTGACTCTGGAATAAGATATATTTGCTTAATAAACAATTTTTCAATTTTACTGCTATCTAATATTTTCAAATTACAATCACGTATCATTTGCAGTATTAATATATAATTAATGATTATTACTAAAATATTTTTCGATCATTCTCTTACTTTCATTTATTATTTCGGTTTCTTATCCTCGTGGCATATATTATTAATGTCGAAATGAAAAATTGATAATTTACTATTAAAATATATGAAATTTCATTTTAAATCCATTTAATTGGTTTAAGTACAAATTAGCAATACACACACATACACACACACTAAGATATATAAAAGTGATTGAAATCGAAAAGAAAAAATAGACATTTAAAAAGTAGAAGCTTACCGGGCATCTTCCGTGGCACATCCGAACGTCACATTCAATGTAAAGAGCCGGTGAACCGGTAAACCTAAATGTCTTCATATAGGCGAAGACTTGAGTCTCAAAGAGGCCACTCTCCGACCAGGAGCCTCGGAATCTGCTTATCAACTTGTCGTCCACTGGACAGCCGTACTGATCTATCAGCTGAATACGCTTGTTCCCGCCATTGTGAGCGTAGCAGTCATTCACCACAATATCAAAGCCATCTGCTGAATTAATCGTATGCACATTTGTTAGAGCTTTTCATCAATGCTCTCAATTCTCGTTGTATAGAATATTATCAACTATTTTGTTTAATTATGCGATCGAAGAACAGCGCCGTGCAATTGCAAATCACATAGTTTTATTTTTAATTTATTTTTATCAACGATAATAACTATTACAATTAAAAAATGTAATTAATGGTTTCTTTTATAATAAGCATTGGTAATTACCGGGTCAAATGATTAATATAACTTTGATTAAATGTAGTAATTTCCAATAATAAAAAATGGAAATGTAAACGATAAAAAAGTAGATACGAAAATAATTAGTTACATGAATCTTGAAAAGACATACCGTATTTACTGCGCATATAGATTATTAGCGTCAGTGGATCTCCAACTCTAACTGGTCCAGCTACTCTGGTACCTGTCGTCCCATAACCGTACCTAATCTCCATGTAACATTCAGGCGGTTGCAAAGTGAACACTACAGGATTACCCGTCGCAACTCTGAAAAATTAATTATTTTTATCATAGTTTATCATCCAAATCTTAATATGTTTTATACGTCTTTTATTATTTCATGAATAATTATTTAATAATAATATGGTTATTCAAAACGTTTTATATCCAACGTTCAATTAATTATTTCAATATAATTATTTATATAAATTATTTAAAGTATAGATATATACCGAGATGAAATTACCGACATGCTTTTCGAGTTAACGTTTTATTTCAATACAATTAAATGCGTTTTTCAATAACGTAAATTAAAAAATTTGACTAATATCTTATTTACTTAATTAATAATCTTATAATATTATAGTCTTATAAAATATACAATGTATTAATTATGTTTAATTTGTATAATTAATTTAAATATTATAAGTAAATAAATAATTAATATAAATGTTAATACATACTCGACGTCAAGAAAGGGAAATGTAACCGTCTTCCAAAAATCGTATCCATATTCGCATGTAACTTTAAAATGTTCATCAAATTCTTCTTCAATGAGCGGATTGTATTGCACGGTAACTGTATTCCACATTAAATTCTTCTGTAAACAATGAGGTAAAAAATGTTTATTTATTTCTTATCGATTATAAGGAAATGTAGTATAGCAGCTAGTTACAGATTTCTATCCCTTTAAATTAGTTGTTGATATTTATATAATTGTTGTTGTTATGTCATATTAGTTATGAATCAGGAAATATGCGATGATAAAAATAATTAGTAAATATAAAAAATTGTAAACAAATAACGAAAAGTGTATAAAATGTCGATAAATGTGTAGTTTTGTATAGTCTTCAACATTCTACTTGTCAATTTTTGAACACTTTTGATTATTTAAAAATTTTTTTTGTTAATTTACCTATGAAAACATATTTAGTGTGTAAATAATTGTAAAAATCAAAACCAGAAGTCCCACTTTCATTTGAATTTTAGTTGAATAATTTAGGTGACTTGATTTTAAAATTCAATGTCTCAATTATTTCCAAAGAAGGCGAAAAAATTTTGCTTTCGTAATTGTTTCCAAAATGTAATCTTATATTAATGTAACGTACCGTAGGATTTTTTCTACTATCTTGATGATGAGTGTTCTCACCAAGGGTGCCACAACGATTCAGTTGAATGAAAAATTCATAGTAGTCTCTGCCAGTTCCGTTCACGTACATGCAATCAGGATCGTATGAATAACCTGGAGTTAAAATTTTGATTTTATAATTAAAATTTGTACATATTTGAAAATCGATTAATGTAATTTTTTTGGCGTGTAACATTTCAATAATTTTCTGAGCAATTTTTGCGTAATTGTTCTTTTAATTTAATGAATTGCAGTTTTAACTTTAATTCACAACACATTTCATAAGTATCTTTGTAATGTTATCAGAGCATTGAATTTGAAAGGAGAAAGATGAAATAAAGATTGAATCTTTTGATTTTCCACGTAATGATAGATCAAGGACGTTATAAGATTTATAGAAATTTTTAAGTACAAAGATAAATACAGAAAGATTAATAAAAGACGGGCGACTGATATGTTGATAGAGATACACAGCGGGACATCAGTGTCCACAAACATTATAATTGGTACTGAACATGCAACTTTTCGGTTGATTATCTCCTAATAAAAGATAATGTAGAGTAATCGAAATATGCGGGGAATACCACCGTATAGTAGCTAATTCAACTTGAAGAAAAATAGTAAGAATAGACTTTACTTATTTATTTATACGAATTGGTTAGTATATATAAGATGCTATAATTATCGCGTATATTCGAAGTAAAATGCAATAAAAGAATTGAAAGATCGCCGTCCGATGCGTTTATTAATCTAATTAACGAAGAGATAAATTAACGAATGAAATGTTTTAAAATGTAGACTCGGTGTTGTGCGTGAATGGTTCAGGCAGATACAAAATTAGACTCTTTCCGGGATGATTTGGGTTTACGTAATCCAAGTGCGGGCCCTTTCGAATCTTCAATTTCGAATCTTCATTTATTTAAGCGAGGAGCAAGTATATCGCGGATATCCTGTAATTTATCGTTCAATATATTTTTATTATTTTATTTCCGTAGAGTAGGGGGAGGTTAAGCCGTTCAATCGGATTGAATTCGTGATGATCGAGAAGTCGAGTTTCAAAAGGAAAGCAATAATTCATAACCCGACGAGGTAAGTGTAAGACGCGCGCGCCTGGTTACCAAGACCGATATACACGATATCTTCGATTCGCGATCATTCGTAATTTCTGATGAGTCGAAGAAATGCGATTTCCGCGAATCGACCGATGTTACGTTTCATCCTGATGATTATAATGTCCGGTTGTAAAAATCAATACTGATACCTCATATTTTCCACGATTTCACTTTCATTCTTTCTTGACCGTTTTCGCGAACTAATGGGACTAATAAAAATGTACGATATCATAGATCATAGCCGATCGCCTATAATTGTATGACCATTATTATTTTAATATTGGTTAATAATAAACGTTATACAGAGTGTATAAAATAATAAAAATCGGTGTAGATAGTGTCAGTGAATGTAGGCTTTAAGAGTTATAAGTTTATGGTTAATTGGAACTCACCCGCTGAGTATAACAACCCGTTGAAAGATCCATTAAAGCCAATGCGGATTTTCATATAGTCATCTTGGCACTCAGCTTCGATATCTGTAACGAAAGGATGTTATTAGATCGTGAATTGTAATTTTAATTATCGTATTTCGTGAATCTGTGTTTACAGTCGTGATGTACGAAATAACGCGTAGCCAAACCAAAGGCTGCAAACATCTTTTACTTATATATATATAATTGTACAAATAATCGATTAGCGCACGGCGAATTCCGTTTTACAATACGTTGTACTAATACACGTATACGAGCAGTCGAGCATGTAAAACTACCAAAGCTGAACAATAAAATGATCGATGTCTATTATAAATTCAATGTATCGCGTATACCTTACCGCAATTACTGCACAATATGATACTCGTGGTTTCTTTTATACCATCACGCAATTGACGCATCCCCAGCTTATTACCATCATTTTCTGCATCTATAGCTTTACCAAAAAGAATTACCGACTTTAAATAAATTTAAAATAAATATCGATGTATATGCAATGGTGAAGTTAAGGAGTTACTGCAAGAAGGTACTATAGAAGCTCTGGGGGTACGAATGCGTAGAAGATGATACACACGAGAGAATGCGGGAAAGTAAAAGTAAACGGCGTCGAGTGTCTGGGTTAGGCGGGATTCGTTCCCCAATCCGAGTGAAATGTACATCCTCGGGTTGATAAGTAATTAGCGGATTGGCAACATATAGAGTTACGCCGATCAACATAAAAAGGAGGGCGAGGTGCATACAATAAAAATGTCGAGTCAGGGAGTGGGCGCGTGTACTACCTATCGTTTCGAAATGAACGAAATCGGGAAAAGAGAAGAAGAATCGGGAATGGAACCCGGTGAGGGATAACAAGTGAAAGTTTCTGGCAAACGGCTCTCTCCTTTGGCGGTCTCGCGTGCGGTCGTATATATAAGAGTCGCAGCTTCCGTGGAGGTAACGCACTGATGGCACCACGCGTATGTACGTATATATACGTGCCGACGAGAGTCTCTCGCACCCACTCGATCGGGAGATCCGATAGTCACACTTGGTCTCGCCCTCGTGGTACCAGTGTACCACGTACTCAATCTACACGCACATACACATATACATATACATATATATGGGTACACTCGTACTCCCTTGCGTATGGAGGTTCGACGGGTGAGCTGGTGAGCACCGCGGCTTATTAGCGCGGGCCCGTTCTGCCTTTGTGTTCATCGGCCGGCAAAACGCTTTTCCATGCACACAATACGGAACGTTGCGCAAATCGTCCTCGCTAGTGTGTGTCAAGTACCAAGTGCTCTCTTTCTCTCCCTCCTCACTCCCTCGCCTTTTTTTTCCGCTATACCCGCGCACACACATTCAACTCCAGGTGGTTCTAACTATATAATACACTGATTGAAACTGCTTGACGGCTCTTTATATTATGCCTATCCTGCACCTCCCTTTCAGTCTTTACTTGATTTTTATCGTCGGTGCTTATTTTTAACGCTCTTTTTCTTACCTCTCTTTTCGTTTTCGCGGTGTATACCGAAACCAATTTTACTTAACGCGTATATACACGTTGAATGGCTGAGTTATTGTGTTGCTTTGTGCATCCTAGTTATTGTCTGCACTTTCCACAAAATATATATACATCCGTCCTACATTGCGAAACTTTTCCCGATGACCATCGCTCCTTCGTTTCTTTCGTTATATACTGCACACACAAGATTTGTGTTTCGTCGTATGTACAACATATACACTTCCACCAACGCTCTTAAACATTTTCCAATATTTTTTTTCTACATTTACACGTGTTTTGTACTCTTTAATTAAACATTATGCCTTTCAATTTGTGGTTATTGGTATATATGTATCCTTATCTTTTATGCATTACGTATTACATCAAATTAAAGAATCAGAAACTAATTAGAGTAGAACAATGCAACGTATGTGTATATCTATCCCATTTAAAATTTAAAAATACATTTACTTTCTGAATTCGAGAGCGTCAACTCCTACTTTTACTTTATTTCAAACTTATTCCTGGTAACATATCATTTTTAACATAAAATTAAAGAAATTTCTTTTTACTACTCATAATGTTCTTGAGTATTTCATATATATGTATAATGTGTTACAGAATTTTTAAATAAATACAGTCGTTAAATTTATAATAAATATTATTGCAGTAACTCTTTAGTAATTCAAAGTGATTCGTTGTCAAAAATTTTATTTTAAACATTTTATTCTGCGTATTATTGTAATTAATATTATAAATAATAATAGCCTGTGGTAATAAAATGTTAAAAAACTCGAAAAATACGCAATTGACTTATACACACACACACACACACGCACACGCACAAACACATATACACACACACACATATATAGGTACTTCAATTTTACAGAGGAAAAGGTAAAAAGTGTAAAAATAATAAAGTGAATCGTTATAGGTTCGAAAGTAAAAAAATTGTTAGAAAAAGGTATTATCAGGTAAATGTTAGGTAACTCGTTCGATCCTTACGCGATATGTCCCACTTAGTGGTATAGCCTTAATAGGAGAAGCTAATGATTAGATAGAGTGCTTAGGAGAGTATTCGCATACATATGTGCATATATGTGTATGTAAGTATATATAATTCTAGTGGGGATCCAGTAAAATTTCCCTTTTGAATTTCGCACACGCGTGAGTGTTGAATAAACTAGAAATTACAAGGAGCCGATTACAGAGAAAAACTAAATGTCCGTCAGTCATGGATATACATATCGTAATTAAAAGATCATTATTATATTGGAATGCGCGACTGGGGATGTGTGTAACAAGACATGGTCGTGCGTGCGCGAGGTATAACGTCTATCCTGTGTGTCTGTTTGTATACACACTGCACACACACACACACACACACACACACACACACACACATATACGCATGTATAAATACAGCATCACGTGCATGAAAATCGACAGGACGAAGAAAGCAGCACGAAACGCATTACAAGATAATGCCTGTTCTCATGCTGTAATCGATGATTCTACGGGTGGGCTCTTGTGCTCTCTCTCTCTCTCTCTCTCTCTCTCTATCTCTATGCCTCTTTCTTTTTCTTTCTTCCGGAGGTGGTGGCAAGCCGAAGCCTCGCGCCTCTCTTTACGACTTCATTGAACCTCGACGCAAGGATTGTGCAGCTGTAATAATGAGAGTTCACTCCGTAGAGCACGACATTCTCATTGAGACCACAGTCTTATCTGTTCTCCTTTTATAAACGGCGTGTACTAAAAAAACAACACGTTCTATAATACTTGGCTGACGATATTACAGCTACCACATATACCTCTTCTATTAGATCGTTCGATATCCTTTCTCATATATAGTACTATTGTTTCGTGGTATTTTTTCTCTCATTACCAATCTTGATTATTTGTATAATTAAAATTTTAAAAAAAGTTCATTCAACGATACATATACAAAAGTTAATTCATAAATATTGTTTATTATATTAATTGTAATACCCTTTTTGTGACATTATTATTATTTTTTATAAAGTAACAAGGTGTATAAAAAATATACTACTTGCACGAAAACATCGGAGTAGTTTTAATATTTATAAGATTTTCTGACAGTATTATCATTTTTATATAAAATAACGAGATGTAACGTTATGTAACATACTGCTCGTACGAAAAAATTGGAGTAATTTTAATATTTATAAAAGATTTTTTACAATGTATCGTTTCGTTTGTATAGCAGATTACCGTCGTCTGCGTTAAATACCAGTAGTACGTACAGTGTTGGATTTATCATGAAAAAGGGCTTACTCAAGTATTTGCTTAACCTTCTCTGTTTAAATTAGAATACAATGCAACTATTTTCCGCGGCTTGGTTTTCCATCACAACTATAATACTTACGTCAGAAGCACTTTCACGAGTTAGAATATTAAAAGTCATTAATTAGGCGTATTTCCATGTAACTCTCCTATATATGTAGGTAAAGAAAAATCGGTAGTACTGATTGAATCGACAAAAAAAGATGGTCAATTTCCTGAACGATGTAAGAAACAAGCTTTCAGCGTGTAGTATATTCGTACACGGGTTGGAATAATTTACAAAGCACAAGCGAGTCCAATACATACACGTATTATAGACGAGTTGAAGGTTTATATATATATATAGAGAGAGAGAGAGAGAGAGAGTCCCGTGCAGGTCGTTACGCGAGGCTATACAGGAGCGGCGACAGATACGATACAGATTTTATAAGCCATCGGAGCGATGACGATAATGAAGTTGATGACGGCTGATGACGATAATGACGACGGCTATTGAGTCGCACCGAGAAAGGGGCGCGAAGAGATCGCGCGTGCGCGGTGCCTATATACCTTGGCTTCCTACGACTTCCGACACCGTTTTAATTGCCAGCAACTAACGGGAAATCCCACTGCTTCTGACAGTGAGCCTCCCTATTGGCCGATCGCACCTTCGGAATCCACTGAGGCCCATCCGTATAGACACTTTTCATATTCGATCATGCATCCATCTCGCTAGATCGGTATGGAATTTTACGATAGCGCAGATGACGCCAACTTTATTTCTATATTATTATATTTTAATCAGAGACCATTTAATTATTTTTCACCTTCTCTTTTTTCATTGTTTTACAAAGTTCATTATTTTTATATCTATACTATATTAGGCGAATAAAGGCTGGGAGGAAATTTGCGATAACGTATATATATACTCGGATCTTTTCCTCTATAATCGATCCTTTTTTATGACTCCACACATTTTCATATCTAAACTATTATTATGCACGTTTAATACGTTCAGTTTTTCTTGTATAATTATTACTCGAATCGTTCTTTTTATTTTTAAGACGTTTTCAAATTGTTTACGTATAAAACAATACGTTTAGAGTAAATTATTGATCAATTGAATCCAAATACATAATAATATTTATTGATAATTAATTCTTTGAATTTTAAGTATACGCAAATATAATTTTATATAATAATTATTTTCATATTCATATTTATTATTCAGTTATTATATATGAATATTTGATGTTTAAGACATCAAATCCAGTTATTTATCTATATCTTTTCAAATCCTAGAACTTTAAGATTGTGTGTGTAATACGAAATGAGTGTAGTAATATTTCTCATTCACTGAAATAAAAAGTGACCTAATTTTCATTTAATGTTACATAATGGTCTCATTAAAACTGCAAACCAACTACTAGTATATAATTTTAGAAGCGATAAACGAATCTTCCTGGAATTGTAATAGGTCAAAACCATTTTAATAATTCATGTAGCTGTTTTTTGATTTCGTAAATTAATAAATTTCGTGTACAGCATTATTTTTACAAAATATATTTATCTTTGTCTTTTTTAATTGGGAATGCGTACAGCTGGTTAATTCTTTTAATACGGACTGATATATGTGATAATTCCAGAAAAACTTTAATGTATATAAAAAAAAAATAATTATTTAGGATGTGACTTAATAAAAGATGACAACTGTTGATTTCCTATAGCAAGTAATATTCGAATCCGATAAATCAAAATAATAGAAGATATACTTATAAAAGCAATAATCAAATGAGACTGAGGTGAATCGCCGTGCGGCGCGGAAGAAGAAGAACGGTTACATTGTAATATAATCAAGAATAGGTATAGAAGAAAAGAAGGAGATAATATAATGATGAACTCACGTTGAACTCTAGTTGTATTAGGCCTGTATCGCCTATGCTCGCGATCCCATGACTCGGGATGCCTTCGCCAGTCCTCCTCGGTGGTGATGCCAGTCCCGCCGCCCCCGACTCCACCGGTACCGCCCCCGGCAAGACCTTGGAGTCCCTGGAGAGTTTGTAGGGCCTGAAGGTTTGGACTGAGTGGTCGGCTCTTCAGCGAGGGCACCGGTACGTAAGGTGCGCCACCTCCCTCGCCTACGTACACCACCTGCGGTCAACAATGCGGTACATCGTTATTTTACCTTATGTAACCGACCTCCCACCGAACATTCTTTTTTTTTTATATTCGTTTCCTAATACTTTTCGCATACGTGGAAGTAATTTTGTTCTTAATGTTCGTTTACCTTTTTTTATTTCACACTGAGAACTTTCCGCGGTTATAACTTTTGATGGAATACACCTATAATTAGCTAGGGATCTTGTTTATAGATTCGCATATGTGATTGATTATGAGAGTTGCGTTGAAAGATTGTGCAAATAATCAACCGACAAGTAATACTACGGGTTGTGCCTACTGACGTTTTACTCGGCTATCTATTTAATTAATAACTACTTTTTCACTGACGTATCGTACATGACGCTTATACGATATATTGATATATCTAATCGATGTTTAATTCTTACTTGAAATTTATGGGTTTACGTTTTATCAATGATGCTTACGAAAACACATACGGAACGCACTTATACTTGTAGATATACCTTTTACTTTAACGTTTCTATGTGTTTATCGCACTTACATTAAATTATACGTTAAAAGAAACAAATAAACATTTATTTAATATTCGTTTATCATACTTAATATAAAAAAATAATAATTTATAAAATGTTATATTAGCAACTCCGCAAATTAATAACCTTTATTAAATATTTATTTATTCATTCAAGATCAATTTGAATCGCTGTAGTACTGTAGTTTACGAATTATTATTTTCAAATACCTAACTGTAAACTGTCCTAAGTTTTCACAAGAAGGACTGGTTAAGTTATTGATAACTTGATACTAGATTTCAAGAGGATAAAAATTAATAATTTCCGCAATAAAATTTTACTTTTCTGTTTCTCTTTCACCTCTATCTTCTTTGTACTACATTAAATTTGCTTGTACATTAGCATTATTATCGATATGACTCCTACAACCTTTGGGAATGTCATAAATGTCGTAATAAAACTTATATTAATTCCTTTGAAATTTCTTATTCAATCATTTAACGTGTTATGTGGAAAATAATACCAAGGCCATCTAAAATTATAATAAAAATAAATATTTGCCAACATCAATTAAAAAAATTGCAATATATAAAATTATAAATTATATAGGTATATATGTAGATGAAAGTATTATTTAGTGTTTTGGTAACAGCTATACAAATCGGTTTGAACGGTATCTTTCGGTATCCGTAACCATAATCATAAATATAAACTACGTAAAGCGAGTACCATCTTATTGGTTATATACGTTTCGAAAGGTGGTATCGGTTCGAGGTGAGCCTCTTCGCATCAATCAGGAGTGTCGCGCGTAAAGCGTGGAAGACGTTACCGCGAAGTGAGAAGCAACAGCAGCAGCAGCAGCAGCGGCGGCGGCTGCAGCAGCGGCAGCAAACGAATGAAATGCACGTCGATTTACGAAAGGGCAAGAATCGATCGGGTATATCTATATACATGGAGCCTCTAACGAGGCGAGGTTTTCTTTTAAACGCGAATATATATGTATATACATATAGATAGAGATAGATAGATGTGTATATAGCTATAGATATATAAACTAAGCTCGCGGTTTTACGAGTTTAAAAGGATCGGAAGAACCTCCGTGCGAATCTTGAGTGCGCGCGAGCGTGGAGGGGTCGAAGTACTCGTCGACGCGAGGGATAGAGAAAGAGAGAAAGACCGAGGGAGAGGAGAGCATTTACTTTCTCAGAGCCTGACCTCTCCCACGTTGAGCAGCGCTCGGGTGCCACTGACTCTTACGCTAGATATTTCTCTCTCTCTCTCTCTCTCTCTCTCTCTCTCTCTCTCTCTTGCCTGCATCTCGGTTTCATCCTCGTTTTTTCCTGGCTAATGCACTTCTACTCTTCGCGTGCTTCCTCCCTCCCTCTCTCTCTCTCTCTCTCTCCCTTCCTCCTTCCTCCTTATTTTTCTTATTAGCTAGGTCGGATAGTATCTGTCTCAGTGTGTGTTGTTAGTTTGATGCTTCTCTTATATTCCCGCTGCGTACTTATACATATATATATATATATATATAGTTTCTCTATTTTGCTTTCCCTCACCGTCATTTCGTAGCCCGGGACACAAGAACGAACGAGAGATAGGTGCATGGACACGTATACCTATATATATATATATATATATATATATATATATATACATATATACGTACGACCGCGTGGAAAAATGATAATGGGTTTGAAAAGAACCGAAGAGAGAAGAGGAAGGAAAAGGAGCCGCACGATTTGCGCGTGACAAACAATTTACGAGTCTATTTCCTGGGGGCCCAACTTACCCGCTCATTCCCTCTCTATACGGTCCTCTTCACCTTATCCATCCGATGTACACACATATAGAATTCTCGCTCGTTCTCTTCTTCCCTCGTCCCCGGCTTCCTCTATTGTCGAGTGACAGGGCACAAACTCTTATTTTCTCTAATCTCCCGTATGGTACGAGGATTCGGAGGAACGGGGGGGTGGGGGGCATCCCCCGTCGAGGAGGGAAAAAAGAAAGTGCGCGTCGAAGCGCGCCTATAAACTGCACTAACAGGGGAACAACTTCGTCACGCGCGCTAGAATCGTCGCTAAACCTTTTTGCGACCGGATAGAGGAAAAACGGCGCTTAATTGATTGAAAAAAGTAACAGTGTTTAACAGCTTCGATAGAGGGAATAAAAAGTGAGTAGAAGAACGAGTTACCGCAAGATTATGTTAACTACGGAATCGTTGACAATAATCTCGGTTTAAACAACTTAGTGTGCACCTATATTCTTATGTATAAGTATCGAAAGACAAGAGAAGCGAGTTGCAACGCTTTCCGCAGGAGGATATAGTCTAACATGCCGTATATAATTATCTATCGTGATAATATCGATTGCACGCGATCACGTGAAGATTACACATAATTAAATATAAATTATTACCGCGTGTTAAATTTGCGTGTGAAACTTGTGCGAGATTCTATATGTTAAATACTCGATGTAAATAAATAAAAGTCTTTACACTCTCACTGGTGATAGCGAAATTTTCGAATGATCGTATAAATACATATGGGATCTGCGTGTGCGTGTACGTGTGCGTGTAAGTGTATACGCGTGTTAAAGTCAAGCCGTAGATCCTGTAATCGTGGGTTCAATTACCACTCTATAGATATCCGAGAGCTCATCGAACACAGCCTCGAAAAGTGTAATAAGCCTTGTTCCTTGGGTTATATACACACACACACACACACACACACACACACACACACACACACACACACACACACACACACACATATATATACACGGGCACACAAGCACACGGACACACACATGTAGTAGAGAAAATAAGGTTGAAAAAGGCAGGAAAAAGAGCGAGTCGCGGCGGTAATGGTTATCCGGCATTAAACCGGGAAGAGGGGCTGCGTTCCTTTTATCTTGCGTAGAAAGAGATACTCGCACGCATTGACATTAAGTAGAGTGATGTCGAGTTTCGCGAGACACGAGGTAGGTATCGCCGAAGGACGCGCCCGTGGAAACGTAAAAAATCATCCCGCTTCGCTTCTCGTCGGTGTGTGCGTATATACTTCCGCATACCTATACCTTGGGATGTATATACCTGGAGGTATGGTGGCGCGGTCTTGTGCCAGTGGTCTTGATTGCTCTACATTTTTTTTTCTCTTTCCATTGCGTTAGAGCGCGCGTTAACGCGATACAATCATTTCCGGCATATTATTGTTCGCGGTTTTTGTATATACCTTCGACAGGGTTAACCATTTCATTTATATATACCTATATATGTATATCGTTCACAGGAACCATCGAGGCCTAAATGACATCGAGACGTTCGTCGCGTGAGATCGAGTTATATTGGCTTAGACTTGTATAGTTTATATAGAAATATATATCATAGTATAGTAATATCTCAGATCTTCGAATAATATTTTTATTATTAAGAACTTGTTTACCCTCTCGATTCCGATGGATCTTTAATGTTTTAATTATCGAGTGGATAGTGAAATAACATGGAATCTGTCATATTTAGTTGAAGAACCGCTTATTTAACTATGCACTTTAAAGTTTATGCGCTTACGTCAAATTCCGCATGTTTCGTTGCGTTTATAAAAATTAGCCTTTGTATTTTTTTTTTCTTTTTAAGTTAATGCACTGTAAATAAATACAAGATCGTTATGTGCACAGTGCAGATGAAAAAAATATTTAATTACCGTTAAACGAGAGTAAAAAATTATTTCCGCGAAAGAGTTGAAACTAGTTTCTCGTGTCATCAAACAATTAGCTTTGAAAAGTAGGTCAAACAACCTGGTATATATATTTCCTTTGGTGGTTTTTCGAGTGACGGTTTAACAATCCGGTGTACCAGTGTATACGGATAATTGTAGGACTAATTTAAAAAATCTTTTTCCTTAACGATTTTAACGATTTTTAATTCTCAATTATTGTGCCGGTGAAATATACTATTATTCTTGCAGTACTTTTTAACGTATTTTTATATTTAAATACTAGCTGTTACTATCTAGTTTTTACATTAAAATATATGTAATTGAATATATAAAAGTAATTAAAATAACTAAAATAGTTTGAAACAATGTGGTGTGTTGTGTAACTGTACTGGAAACACATTTTTTAACTACTTGCATTTGATTTGTCAGTATTAGCGAGGAATATTATAAATATTTACAAGGAAAACCTCATATATTTGGAACGCCGATCATGCTTTAACTCTAGGATATATATAGTAGAATTCAAAATATAAGAAATAGCTGGGAAATTAATAAATGGACAGCGAAAATGGTTAGGTATTGACTCCCGATGAAACGCTTTTTCGCCCATTTCTCTCACATTTATTGGAATGAGCATAACCACCAAACATAAAGTATTAATTTCTGGGTAATGTTCTAAACAAAATGCGAAGGATGTTGTGAAATTTGATCTCTTTTACCATTTCCGATCGAGTCCGACGATTGTTTGCGTCGTACAAACACTCATTTTCAAGATATTTTAACTTTTATAAATTAATCACCAAATTGATCCAAAACATTTTTGCAGGCTTGTTCATAGCCTATAATGCGCCAGGTATCCTGCTTACGGAAACTAGTTTTACAACCTTCAAAATACTTAGTTCAATCCTAACATTTATAGATTATTCTATTAAATAGCTAGGAAAGGTTAAAAAAAGCGTTTCATCGCAACCCCAAAAATATACCTAGTTTTACCCTATTTCTAGTTTAACTGGCTTGGTACTGCTCACTAAATGGATTTCAATTCGTGATGTGAATATATGAAGAAAACTAGAGCCCCAAACCCTAACAATCGTTTTTTACGAAAGTTATTTCTCATTGAAGCAAATATTTAAAAACAGAAGATTTACTAAGATCGCTTATAACTCTTGAATGATTATACGGATAGAAAATCGAACCACACTTTAAAAGTAAGTTGAGTGTAAGTAGATTTAAGAAAAGGAGCTCCAATCTCTTAGTTTGGTTCAAAGTAACAAAAGTTAAAAGAAATATTGCTAAAAATTGAGCACTTTAATTTAGTTAACTTTTTAGGCATGTGATATATGATTTATTTGTAAAAAGGTGTTTTTACCGAGATAAATTTTTTTTTGTTTTTTTATTACAGTCTACCTTTGGGAACGCGGAAGATCTTTCAAGTACATTTATCGTAATTTCCGTTAGTCTCTTATAATTTTCGATTTTCAATTATCCCGGTTCTTTCTAAAACAGTCTCAAATAAAAAAATTCTTTAATTTAAGAAGAAAGAAAAAAAATATGGGTAAGTAAAGAGCTATATAGAACTAAAGTGAGTAAGTAGTTGTAAATCAAACTTGGAATCTTGCCTTATCGTTAAAACACGTTTAGCATAAAATTAATAAAAATAATTTATGTGCAACTGTTCGAAGCAAAAAGAAATGCTAGGATGTGATTTTCGGTGTCTTTTTAAAGTGGTTATTTCACTTTGAGATATGGACAAGCATTATGATTTATCTGTAGGTTTTATCTGGCATATGATATTATTATCGAGTACTCTTCAATAGTGTTTAAAAATAAAGTAACGTATACCACTTCGCGAAATATGCATGTTAATTTTACAAATAAAATGTAGTTGAACTAGAAAAAATATACTAATTTATTAGTAATTTTAATAATGTGACCGTGTGATGATTAACTACTATTAATAATTATATTTGATCAGACTGTTAATACATATATCGGAGTTAAAAATGAAAAAAAAGAGTTGCACAGTTTTATAAGTGTAGAGATCCTTTGTTTAGTTCGTACGATAAGCATTAAGAAAAATGGAGACTAAGATCACTAATTAAGCTCATCTGAAAGTTTAGGGCCTAACGACGTCCTTTTACCCTTGTGATAGAAACGCGAAACACCACACAAAAGACCTTGCAAGGCAGTGACTAGTGAACTTGAAGGAAGTCCGGCTCGTGGAGAAGAGAGAGGATCGTCACGTTTACCTTCTCATCGGATATATTGCTTTGTTCGCTTTATATACCAGCAGCTAGTTCCTAATAAACACACGTTTAGACTTTTTCTATCTTCCCTATCTTCATTCTCTTTTTGTATATATCTTCATTTATAATACTTGTTTTTCCTACCATCCTCTATAAAACATAGGAAATAAAATAATAAATAGTAGTTTTTATAAAAATTAATTTAATTATACAATTATTACCTATCTATAAGGATGTATATAGTAGAGTGTAGATTTTTATTTAAACAAACAAAATACTAACAGTGTAAAGATTGCTAAAATAATTGTTGCTAAATTGTAACAACTGTAGAACTGATTACTTATGATTTATTCTTAGATGTATATTAATCGGTGGAGTTCGTATACGCAACTGGACAATATTGATAATTATAATGTAAAGTGTACGAGAAAGATGCGTGGCGAAACTAGACTAACAAGTCATCACATCTATATTTTGTTATAATATCAAGTGGCGCCATGATGGCACGTATGATTAGTAAATATAAATGATTATACGATGAATTTGTGAAAATAATTAATACAACTTTAGGTGATTGATAGATAACTATGTTGCTATTAATTACAAGGTATAACTTTGAAATGAATAACGTCAAATTGTTGAAAGAATTTTGAATCAAAGCTGACACTACTATTACATGCTTCCGTAGACTGCGTAGAAGATAAATTAAAATTAATTAACAAAAAAGAAGAAAAAAATACACGTAACTGAGTTATCTAAAAGGAAGAACTAGGTTTTCCGAAAATGCAAAAATATATTATATACCCTTGTACAATAATATTTCGCAAATAGTATCAAAGCGAATAGACGTACAGTTATACTTCGACACCACGGATTCGGTAAATAAAATAAAATAAAAGAGAGAGAGAGAGAGGCGCTCAGGTGAGATGATAAAGAAAGAAGTTCGTCTATATCTGGGTAGTATATATACGAAAGATAGTGGTGGATCGATGCAACCGTTAGACGGACCAATATAAACGCCGGAGAACGCGGTATATAAGTTTTAGCTTGGAACGAAGACGCGCGTGATTACAGGAAGATATTTCGCCTAACCGTCAAGTTCGAGGGGGCAAAAACAAACGGACAAGTGCGCGCGTGGAGGGCACCAAGTGTGAAATAAAGTCTGTATAGCGAGTGAGCGGGCTCGTGCTCGCGCTCGTGCTCGCGGACGACTCGATCGATGGGTAAAAGAAATAAAAGAGAAGGAAAAGGAGGAGGAGGAGGAGGAGGAGGAGGAGGTGAAAGAGAAGGAGAAGGATGGGTTTACCTTTGAGGTTTCAGGAGAAGTTGGGTGGCTAACTACGCCGCTCGGGTCCAAGAGAGCAGCCCCCGCTTGTCCGTGTAATTTTCACGCGTTTCTTAGCATCTCCATTACACGCGTCCGTGGGCAGTTTCCCTCGAGGTATATTGTGTCCTATGCGGAGCTTGCGCGGGACTCCTTCGATTCTCCAATCTCTCTTTCTCTCGGATGATTAACGGACGCGAGCAACCTCCGAGTCTCGGCGCGATCATTAGTCGGGTTAATCTATGGTTGGGGTCACTCGCGCGCGCGCCGCGAAATGCCCCGCTTTAAACTCAAGTTCGCCTCGCGCGCTCGCCCGCGTCCTCCATAGATGAGATAAGACCTCTGCACCACCTTGGAATCTGAGCGATGCACTTCCATACGTGTATGCGCCTCTGCCTACCTCGCTCGACACACACACGCACACACACACACACACACAAACGGGAAAATCGTGTTCTTCGCTTTTACTTTTATCGTGATATTCTTGTGAGCGCGAGCGCGGTTTAAGGACCAGAAAAGAAATCACGAATACCTTCCTTCTTAGGCCTTGGTTTAACTGTTAATGTCGCGATTTTCTCCTTCTCTATATACCGGAGGACACTTAATGATCAATCGGTCTTACCTTTCGACGCTTCGTACTTAGCCAACCGTACCAACGGTATATTTCACCACCGATTCTCCTTCTACACTATCGTAAACCATTACATCCTTCGTCTTAACAATAAACCTTAATAAACGTACTTGCACCAATCACATTTCATTCGATATTACAATTAACGTTTTTTTAACGAATGCATTCAACGTCACCATCCAGAATCATTATTTATGGAAATAGAAATTAAAATTAACTCTGCCCAACTATTATACATAATATTTTTTAAACGAAAGCATGTAAAGTTGTGATAGATCGTTAAAGAAACTATCAAAGACAGTTCAAATGTTTGGATATGTACCTTTAGTAAACGCGCAAACGCAATATGTTACTTTGAATAAATTAGAATATTCCCCTAGTAGAATTTTGAGCATAATTGAAACGGTTTTTAAGCCAGAAAGTGACGAATTAGCAAAAACTGCTCAAAATATGATCCTAATATGATCAAATTACAAATTTTGTCTAACCTTAAAATGCTCAATTTCTACTAGGGTCTATACTTATTCATTTTACGAAACTTATCAAATTACTAGGAAGAAAGGAACGTTTTGTAATGTGATACTTATTAGTCGTATTTTTCATATAAACATTCATGTAAAATTCTTTGTATACTCATGTAAACTACAAGTCCTACTTTGCTGGTGCCATTATTACCTATATACTTCATAACCTCATCTAGACTATATAGTTTAAGTAATTTCGGTACGGTCATTAATTTTTCGTTCGGTAATCATTTATGGTATATGATTTTAATTGCCTGCAAAAACCCTTTCCAGAAAGTAGAAAACTGGAATATCAAGATTGCAACCCATTTTTTTTCTTTTACGATAAAATATTCAGTTTGTCGCGATTAGATCGCATAAGTGCGTACCGGGTATTATTATGCAAACCTATTTTTTTTTGTTTCTTCATATTATACCTTGTAATATAAATAACAAAATTATACTTTCGGGTAACTGGTAAATGATATTAAAATGAAACTACGCGAGAACGGCAAACGTGTTATTTACTTGGGAAACGATTACGATGTATACAGAACGATTTTAAATTAAATTAAATTATAATCCATATTAATTAAAGTTAAACGGGACCGATGTAACCAACACTAGATAAAGTAAATTATTACTAATCTTATATAGATTGATTTTATATACAAAAGAAAAAAGTTGAACAACGTTATAGACATTCAATATTGTACGCGCATACACGGTGTTATCCGTATATACGAACATTGATTAAATATGTTGAAGGGTTGTAATGAAACTAAGTTAATTTCGAGAGTATAGGGTGTATCAATATTGTTAACGAAATATCGTCGTGCGAGCGATAAGATAAGAGGCGGCGAATGATAAGAAGACGCGTGCGCGCGTGGGGAGAAGCAAATTGGCTAATAAGCGTGCCCGATCGCTATCGCATCGTGGAATCTCATTGGTAATATATATATAAGACACGCATACACATACGCGTCGTTTGGTGTAAATCATTGAACCCACCGGAAGTGTGTACACGACGTTACTTTGTATGTATATATAGATAAATGTATACGTATAAGTATATTTTCTTGTTTGCGCACTACTCTCTTTCTTGTATTTATATATATATATATATATATATACATATTCGAGATCGGTTGTTCTCTCTGCCTTTCTCTATTTCTCAATCTTCCTGTGTCTTTCTATATAGCAGCGCAAATATACACATTCGGATTTTATGACTATCATCACGTTGTATTTTCTATTTTTCTGCTGGCTTTGAGCCATCCGTTACACCAGTTTACTTTTTTTGTCCAATAGGTTTATGTACTAACTTAATTTGCTCGAATTTGTTAATCTCAGTCTATAGTTATTTTCTTTGCGGAAGAAACACAACTTTTTTCGATTTATGAAGAATGTATTATTTACATTTATACTTTTTGTTGTAATTTTCAAGTTTCCCTTGTGTTAACTTATCACTCTCTTTATGTGCATACACATATACCTATATATATTTTCAGTGGAACTGTCCCGGAAATACTTTATAATATAATAATAAACATTATCGTGATAGTTATAATTTTTTAATTTTGTTGCAATATGCTTTATTTCAAATATTTTAGTTTTGTATTTCATTTGAAAAGTTTTAGTAGTTGATTAATAACCACGTAAAAGTATAGTGAAACTGATGTATTACCATTGCGATGAGAATCGGTAACATTGTTGTTTAAATTAACAATCCATAATTTGTATGTATTAGTTTTGAAAAATTATTAATACATGTTTATATGTATATATACATCTATACATACTATACTTCGTAGCTGAATTAGAAAAAAATCGGTATACTTAAACGATTTTGCCTTTTGAAGTGAAAAGGTGCAAAGGTTTTCGCATCCGTTCATCATATTTTTCTCTTACGCGTCTTAACCATCTCCTTCTCTTCACGTAATTTTCAGTAGGGACGTGCTTCTAATTCAACGGTTGAACTTTTTTTCTCAAGCAATCGTTAAGGTGTTGGCTTTCCCCGAGACTCGAGAAAATCGAAGCTCCACGTAGCTATGCGGATGTGCGATACTTTATGTAGTCGCACTAACATGTCGATGCTTCGAAATTGATGCACCTGGGAAATTTACTTCTTACGCTTAAGGCTCGGGAGCGTATTTTTCATTCGGTAATTGAACCATTTGAATGATCTTTTCTTTAATGCACATAATAGCTCGATCCCTTACATGTTTTTTAACCGTTTAATATCTCGACCGTTTATATTTTTCCTCTTATATTTATGTGATTAATTAGAGTAAGTTATTTAATTCGTTAATACGCGGTTTTTTAACATGATAATAATTTAATGTACTGTATAAACTGTTTATACGATATACTTAGAAAAAAAGAGATACACGCGTTGCATAATATTTAGATAGATATAATCGTATAACTATATACGCGCTAATAATTGTGCTAAATTCTTATTACTTTTCTGTAGGTTGCTATTTAGTACTAGAAGAAAATTACTACGTCAAATAAAGATGTAAAGTGATAATTGATATACACATGCGTGTAGTAGGAAAATGTTTTGTTCCATCTCAGCAACTTCCATAGTTATTGTACGTTTACACGAATAGCTCTCTTCGTGAAAGGTTTAAGAAGCGAAAGCCACGCAACGTGTGTAACATACTGCATCAAAGATAATTATTTACTAGCATTTTTCACGTTCATAAGCTCCGAATAACTTTGTTTTACTCTCAACGATAGCAATACATTATATTTATTTGTTTAATTTGTATAGCAATTAATTAGTGATTGATCAGTCTATTGTCATTTAATGATCATTTATAAATATTTAGATTTTATCGAGGTTTTATCTATAACAAACCGGATTTTCGAAAAAGGTGATCGGTTTGTTTTATTTTATTTTTTTTAATTTAAACGAAAGGGAATAAAGAAAATTCATTGATATACACGTGTATAGGTATTAAGGTATGAAGGAAAAATCGATTTATGCGCATTAAATGGAGATTGCGATAGGATTAAAAGTAATGCGATATAAATAAAGAAGAAGCAAGAGAGAGAAGGATAAACCGTTGGCTTATTAACGGGTTTGGCGTTGGGCACGTGTTACACACGCCTCTCCGAGTCCCCGGGCCTGTTTTTGCGAGAGCTCGCGCGCGCGCGCGCACACGCTTATACTTTCTTCTTTTGCGCGTTTTGTCGATTCCTGGGTAATTGCATCTCGCAGCATCTCGGGAAGCGGGAAGCGGGAAGCGGGAAGCGCGCGCGATAGCCGTTGTCTGTTTGGACTGTTTTGCGCCCAGGTTTATGGGCCACATTTTTTTGAGCCCTCGTGTACAGCTATACCTCGTGTACGTGTACATACTACTTGTACGTTCACAGTAGTAGTAGTAAGAGGAGGAGGGGAAGGAGGAGGAGGGTCAAGGTCGTTTTTATTCTCTGCGGGTATGATTACTTACCGCTTCGTGGTCGCTGGCCTCGTGAGCAAGGGCCTCTCGCGTCTCATTTCGATTGCCGTCTTCTTCGTCTGGACCTGAGCCACTTCCGGTCCAATAATCTTCCGTTGTGTCGTCTACCGAGGATTCCTCTGCTGTCGATTCTAAATCGGCATTTTCGGCGTTTGCCACCTGTGTAGATTTCGAAGAATGTGTCAGAGTGTCAACTAACGAAAAGCCATCGGATTAATAATTATTAACTACTTTAGTTATTAAGTCACTCAAAAGGCAATATCACAAAATTATGATATATGGGAAAGAAACTGAAAAGTGTAAATACGATCGACATTTAATTATAAAATTACGCATACCTTTGGACGAGATATATGCTTTTTTGCTGTAGTACTTAATTGATTTTGAAATATTCATCTCGTATCGAATTACGTAACGTAACTGATATCTCTACCCTTGATCGGTAACGCGATAATTAACTAAATATTACAGTGTATTTAAGAAACGATACAGCCTTTTGATAAGGCTGATTTACGATTGCTCTTGTCAGTTGGAAGGAACTTGTGGTTTTGCATAATTACCGGAATGCTGAATTTATAAATAAAAATGGCTCTGTGTACATATTTTTTTTTTTTTAGAAAAATTGTATGTATATAGCTTTTCTTTATTTTCTTCACAGTTAATGGATAGATTAAAATTCAAAGGTGCTTTCGATACAATAGCAAATTAATGCGATTGTTCAATCAAGAATTTCTGCAACGATGCATTATGCATGAAGTATTATAATTGAAGCAACAACGTTTTAACCAACTCACCCGTGACCTTGTGGAAAGTGCCGCCAGCATCCAAACAACAAAGAATCTGAAACAGGTAATAACAAGAACAGACTTTTAATAACCAATGGAAACTTTATTATTTTATGTATTATTCCATATATATTGTTTAATACGTGTATGTATAATATCACTATAAACGCTGTAAAAGTAAAAGTAAAAATTAACAAAGTTTGCACGAGAGTATAGAGAGATTAACAACCACGTCTGTAGCAATTTAAATCTGTTACTTAAATAACCTCGGGGTAACGCTTGATAAACCTATAATAATCTCGCTTATTTTCTGGTACAATTTGGAAAAAAAAAACAAAGTATTAAAATGTAAATAATGGATGAATATGCAGACGAATATGCACGCTTTATATACACCAGCGGACAGATGCGTTTAAAAATTTACAACTAGAAGCATACCGATGCGTGTAAAAAAAATATGTTTCTACTTCGATCAGAGGAGGACTTTGATCGTGATTAAACTAGCATTCAATACGAAATTCACGTTAATTATCACTCCTGTTAAATAGATAATTGAGAATAATAAAAAGATACGTATCGGGGTAGAGGTTTGAAAATGAAGTTTCAATATAAGCCCGAGGGTTAAAAAATGAAAAAGGAAAAGGATTGCAAATATTAGTCGAGCCAATAATCGAAGAAGGCTTAATTGCTCGGTATAAGATCCATCGGTGCAGAATAGCAGCAGCAGCAGCAGCATCCCTAGGTATAGGTTGAGATCGCCGGTGCGAATAACGGATCGTGAAAATGCGATCTCTCGGATGCGTGCACAGGAATGAAAATAGAGGTAAAAAGTTGAAAAAAGAAATGAGGATACTAAGCACCCGCGTGACGTAATCGCACGCGTGCGTCTAGGGGACTTTTCCGCGAGCATCATGGAAGTTCATTACACGCGAGCGGGTGCTTATTATTAGTCGCGTGTGCGTCGATGATTGCGGTATATAACGTTCGAGTGGACGCGCGTAATCAACGACCGGTGATCCAGCGGCGCGTTCGTCCATTCGTGGGCGACAACGAGTGCCTATACACCCGAGATGGTCACTCGCGCAGGGAGGGAAAATAACCGAGAGCCAGCTGTTCGAACGGTCTATTAAAGAGAGAGAGAGGGGGGAAGGGGTGGGGGGAGGGAAAATGGAAGAAAACAAGGCGTACTCGCGAGCTTATCGCGAACTCGAAATCAATTGCCGCTCATGATGAGACCGAGAGTCTCTCTTTAACCGCGATCACGCAGGTTCTGCACGCAATCGATTATGTAAAACCGTGGAAAGTGATCGAGAAAGAGAGAATAAAATTGTTCGTTACTGCCTTGAATGAGATTGATCGTTAGTTTGCGCAAATACCTTGACTTTACTCGAACAATTAGAATCAGTTGGATGTCCGTCTAATGGGTTTCTCTATGGGAATCATTCGTTGAATCAACCTTTTCGATCCACCTTTACGAAAGGGTCAACTCTTTCGAGTTTCGCCTATACCCTTTTCACTTGCTTGATATACACTTTAAATACAGAGTTTACTGGCTTTGCATGATTCCTCTGTATATATAATTCGATTCGAAGACTGTAATTCTCTCTGCTAAAAAGATGAATTCTCTCGAGTGCGTAATTGTGCATTATCATAAGTGCACGTACGAGGAGCGCCAATCATCGAATAAGCCGTAATGTATAATTGAATCGGTAAACGATCGATATATATCGCTCAAAAAGGTTATTCAATGCGTATCCTGTGTTACGCATTTGTATCTATACTTGCTCCGAGTTTCAATACACAGAAAGAGAATAGGAGAAAAACGTTTTCCATACAACACTGCGAATCGAGATCGTAATGACCTGACCAAGAGGGTAGCTTCCTCGTTATCGCGATCATTTGCAAATTGCTTGCGCAACGATTTTCGAGGAAAAATAAGGTAAGAAAATTGAGGAAGAAAGAAAGAAACCCAGAGACTCTGTGTGTATATGTATATATGGACCTCGAAGGAAGACGCTACAAGAAACTCGTCGTCATTTGCATGGAAGGAGGAAGAAAAACCAAGTGCCCCCTTCCCTCGTTCCAAGTGCTCGAAAGAGCGATCTATCATATATACGAGCGCAAAATCTACAGTTTGCTAGAATAATACGAAAAAGCCATATTCTAATTTCCGCGAACCCGTCCTCTCATTACGCACCACAGGAAGAATGCTTTCTTAATGTTAGATTTATATTCGAAGGGGTCGAGCAAAAGTATTGACCTAAATCATTTAATTAAAGTAAAATAATTTGTGTTTTCCAATATTTTACCAATTCTTCTACCAATTATTCTTTTTCTTCGGATTAATCTTTCAATATTCGTCGATACAAGTATCTTTGTATAAGTATTTGGACGTGTAAGATTAAGTAATTACGAGGATTAATTATTAACTGTGTAACTTTTACAAGATTATTTGGTTGGCAAGTTTATTTTTAAATTGCTGCATAAAAAAGAAAAACGCATCGCAAGAACCTGATAAAAATGAATCAAAAACAAACGAAAGCAGCAGTTATTGCATAACAGTACAAAGATGCCCCTTGTGAGAGAATCGGGTGCCAGGGCAAAAAGTGCGAGGTTATTACTCTCATAAACTTACAGGAGGGCGGGTAAAAGATGATGGAGGGAGGGAGGGAGGGAAGAAGGCAAGGAAAAAGTCAAGCTGGCGCAAAAGGATTGATTATCACTAAGAACGTAGGATACAGCTATTAAATCAGCAAAAAATTCTCGCACTCTCGAAGGAGGCGCCTCTACACACACCTATTTACAGTTCAGCGATGTACCCGAACCTATGTAATTTCTTTTGCTCTTTTTAGACATTAATTGCCGATTAATTAAAGAAACTGTGCTCTTTGCGAACGAGGGACGAAGGGGCAGATTGCAGATGCAACTTGTACGTAGTTATAAGTAGCATACTCGGTCATAACTATTATTAACAGGAGTACAAAAATAGTTATTTTATTGACAAAACATTATTGGTGTATATTTTTGTATAGCGAGAGAAAAAAATCAACCCTTTTTTCTTCAATAAGATATTATCGATGGTGTATACGATTGATTTGTATCATTTATAAATAGCAGCGATTCAAAAGCGATTATTAAGACATGTACTAGTTTGGTATTATTTAGTACTTTCTCGACCGTTATATGACTAAAGAAAACTGGGGTATGTAACGAGGATGCTCGAGCATGATCGGCCTTGAAATGGAACTTTTTTCACTATAATATTCAGTTACAATATAAAAATAATGTAAAACATGACTCCGTTATTCCAAAGAAAACTTAAGAAACTTGGACTTGGAATTGCGTTGTAAAATAGGGCAGTACGTCTCTGCATATTAACAAGTAAAATAAGTTTACTATCTGCACATTTATATGCATATAATATTTACGTACAACTATTTTTTTACGTACAATATTTTCAAGGGATTTTTTTAAATTGCTGTTATATTTAATAATTAATATAATTATATAATAAATTATAAAGTGTTCGAACATTTTGTATATGAATTTTATAAAGTAACGTATAAGTTGTTCTTAATGAATTATTTTATTTATTTTATCTTCAATATATAATTGAGTATATAAGAATCTTACATAATTATATTTATTGATTCAAAATACAAATATAAATTACGTGCTGAGATTATCTAAATTTATTAAAATATAATCGGGATAGATGTAATTTATTACTGTAGTTTAAACTTTGTGGAGATAGCACTTTACGTATATAAACTTATTTTTTCAATATCGTAATTTATAAATTGTTATCTATTTTCACCGTGTAAATTACAATCTTTTTTTATAAACGCAGTAGAAAAAAGTTTATGTATTCATTCTTTTTCATGGTAGTTTTCTTAATTTTCTTTATAGTTTTCTGTTTAAATGTAGGATGAAGAAAAATGAATTGAATGGAGGAATGGATACCTAGAAGTAAGTATATCGTAAGTGAAAAATAGGAATTTAATCAATTATAAATACGAAGATCGGGTATCAAAGATTTGACCGTGGTTATGGAGTTGCTTGCATACCAGGAGTAACTATAATAATCTGTTGGGAAATGTGTTGAAAGAATTTATTTAAGAAGTGCAAGAGAAGTTGAGGAAATAAGAAAAAAAATAAATAAAAAGAAAGTAAGGAAGGGCAGTAAAGGTATATAGTTTTTCCCTTTGACTGGTAGTGAAATGGGAAGTCGAGCAAAGCGTAGAAGCCCGAGTATGCAAAGTTAGGTATAATTTGCCAAAGGGAAGAAGCGCCACACGCACATTCCCGAGTTAGCTCCTGGAGAAATAGGTGCGCTCCTTTTTCCGTCTCATCGGGTACTCGGTAGCCCGTCCTTGCCTCGTTCCTTCCTCGTTTCTATTTCGCACGTTTCCCCATAAGTAAAGCATTCGGGTGCGTCTCCTCGGCTCGTTGACGTTGACCGTCTGGACTCTGGACGACGCGCGCATACGCTTACGTACTGTGCGTACCTATGCACACCGTCCGAGTATGGGTTTTACTTTTACCCTCGTCGCCAGGAGGAGTGCGCGCGCGCGCGAGAGAGAGAGAGAGAGATAGACGAGGAGGAGAGACGGGGAGAGGGAGGTCCGCCAGCACGATTTTACGTTCAAACTATCGCCATAGTACAAGAGACTTAAGAGCTCTTATTTAGAAGCCACCAAGAGGTTTGCCTCCTCAAAGCTCTTACGCCGGCTAGAAACGCTTGAGTGCTTTGGAAAACCGCTCTTCCCATCTACGTAGGTATATTCGCTTGGTGAACGCTATGCTTTTCTCTATATCCTCGAGACAACGCTACTACGAGAGGGTTAGGGTTTCTCTAGCTCGATATTTATGCGCGTAACACGGAGAATGGCGAATAAAGATGTTTTATCGATCCCCGACCAGAGGGAAAGAGAGAGAGAGAGAGAGAGAGAGAGAGAGATCCTACCGGCCGGCTTCTATACACCACTCGTTCACCGACAGCCGCAAGAGTGAACGAGTGAGAGAGAAAGAGATCTTTAATAGGTGCTGGCGCACGTGCGCCTCGATCCTGCCGATATTTATGCGCCGAACATTTTCCTAACGCACCCGATGTATCTTCCCAGCCTCTAATTATACCGACAGCCCGCTTGATAAATAGTATCACTCACATTTTCTCTTACTCCGCAGTCTCCGTTCCTACGCCTTGATCTTCTATATACCGCGCGTCTTACCATTATTACTCATATTTATTTTATCTATATATATACGTGTGTACGCACCTTCTTTTCAATCTGTACCCACAATTCCTTTTTTCCTTTCCCTATTAATACATCACTCCAGTTTCAGTGTGCCTCTACCGTTTATCATTTGCCATCTTACTCAATACTTCCAGCTTACGCTTATAGTTACTTATACATTTTTAACGAATATTTTACGCGAGTTTTTAGTACAGTCATCAGTAGAACAGTACAAATGATCTATTGTAATACTCTCCTATCTATATACATTGTTTTCTTATTCTTCTGTACATTTTTACCATTTTTCCCCGTCTTTTATATTCTTCCTTAAATTAATAATTTTCTATCGCGTATAATGAATTTCTAAATATGGTTGCAAATTATTTTAAAGACATCGTTGAGCGATACCCATCAAAATTTAATGTGACATTAAATCTCGTGAGCTTGAAACACGTCGTTACTCGTAAAGCTTCAAAAAAAGTCATCGTTATTGTTTATACGTAATCGAATTTCATATAAAAAAATATATGGTACGACGCTGCACTTCCTTTTCGAAATATTACGCAATCTCTATACTTCCTTTACATTGTATAATTGTCTCTTCCTTAGAATATCTTACATTGTTTAAATTATTTTCTACATGTATACGATTTAATTTACGAAAAGAAACAGTAGAAATAAAATGAATATAATCGCATTCACAATAATAATATTATTAACGTCGAATTAATCGATCGAGATACCCAAATGTAGAGGTTATTGTGTAATTATATTATATAAACGTTCAATCGCGTATGCGTCCAGGTTCAAGATAAAAATATCATCGAGATACCGGATCAGAGGTTTCAATTATCGGCACACTTCCTTGTCAATCTCGGAGAAGAAGAACATGAATAGGAAGCATCGTTATCCTTCTTGGTATGGCATCACACGTCGACTCGCGCCTCTCGCACCCGCACCCAGTAACAAAGTTTCACCGTATATCTATAGCAATAAAGAACGGGTTGCAGAGAGGCGCACGGCTGGCGCCGATCTAAGCGCGCGTCGTCCCCGTACGTGGATAATGTGTATACATATATATGTATATACACACATATTTATATATAAAGAGTAGGAGAGAGGGGCAGGGTTGAGGGAGGGTGAGGGGAGGGAGGAGGAGGAACCCGCCTCTAATCGTGGAGATGCATATCTCGCGGTTGGGCGCGCATAGCGGCGAGTCGGCAGAAGCCAAGCCGATACTGCTTACTGGCATCATGAGGGCTCTCGACGTTAGTTGGCCCTTGGGTAAAAATGCATCGCCGGTGCGCCTCCGCTGCTGTTGCTACTACTCTCTTCTCTCTGTCGAGGTCGTGAGTCACGTTGTTCGCAACCAATCCCTCTTCACCAAGTCCCTGGCTTACACGTGTTTGCCTTCATATAGCGGTCCGCGTCCTCCGCGCGTCGTCTCCGCTTCTCGCTCCTCGCTCCTCGCTCCTTTCCTTTTTCATTCCTCCTCTCTCGCTCCTTTTATTGTCTTTCTCCTTTTCCCACTGTCTCTCTGTGCGACTCTCTTCTCGAGTGGACGGAAGTGTCCTGGGCTCCTGGTGACACGTTGATCGGCTGATAACCCTCCACTGCTTTGCTTTATGCACTACTGATAACGCTTAATAAGGATCGGCCTTCTTTAGCGTTATAGCGTACGTACGTGTTGCGCCCGTCTGCTCACCCGCCCGCTCACTCGCCTGGTTACTTTCATTGTCATATAGAGTTGCATATTGTCTCTGTCCGCACGAGACATTATCCTTACCGTTTCCCGTTCGAAAATTTACGGGCATTTCGAATCATTGTCAACGTCGCGCGACGGCTAAATTGGATCGAGTAAATCACTTTTTAATGGTACGGCCTCTTAACTGTTAAAACCGCCTGTACCTATACGCACACGCATATACACCTCTCTATACAGACACACGTCGCATACACACTCCGCCGTCCTCATCCAAGCTCGATACTTCCTTAATTGAATAATATGGCAATATCGATATGCGGCAATGTGGCATCGCGGCAATGCGGCTGTGCGGCTGTACGGCTGTGCGGCTGTGCGGTGAAATAATAAAATTAGATTACAATTGGGTATTACTTTTAACCAAAGGCATCAATTTGAATTAATTAAGGAAGCTGCGAGCGCGGAATACGCGTGACCTACAATACAGAGGGTTCTCTGTACAGTTACAGATAAATAATTGAAACTTTAAATTTTACGTTCTATTTTTATTTTATTTTATGGCTACCTGTACCATCTCCTCTACAATTTTCCGCATACTCGATCGATTTATACTTAAACAATCCCGAATGTTTTGAATTTTAAATTAACTATTTTCATGGTTCATATTGAAATTCGCTTTGAGCTACATCGTGACACAGTTTTTCGATCATCAATACAGTCATGGGAATACCGCTGTAACCTGTTTCACGTTAAATTGGTTCTACCTACGTAATAAATCATCGTTTTATAAATACCTACCAATTTTAGAAATTATTCTGCAAATAATATTTATATATACTTACGGCAGTTGCGCCTCTATATACACACATTATCATCGTCCTCACCCACGACTTTTGACATTTTCCACGCATGTCTTTTACGATCAGACTAATAATTGCTGCGAATTTATTTATGAAAATTACTTTTTACAACTATCTCTATATAATTATTTGATTATTTAATTATTTTTATTAGTATTTATGATTCATTGTGTTTCTTTCTAATGTTTGATTATAGATGATTGCAAGTATAATTGATCGTCATTACTCCCAAATGCGTACAGTTGAAAATTGTTCAAAATTTCTATTTATAATATTTAATTTTATACAAAAATATTATTATAACTATTGTAGTTGACATAACTGTAAAATTTTAAATAATATAACCGTATGCTGTGAAATTATTGTTATAATTAAGTTTATCGATGTAATAAATTATAATAAACAAAATAAGTGAATATTTAAATTATTTAAATATTTTTAAATATTATAATAGTTGTCTAAAAGATGAAATGTGTAAGACTAATAAAAAATGTAACTGTACGGTTTTTGTCCGTAATCTTACTGTAAATAAGTTCTGTGAGAAATGGAACGGAAGGTATTTTACGTCGTATTCAACTCTTACTATGCGAAATTAGTGGACGTAGTAATATTAGCTTTAGCGAAAATAAATCTTTGTAAATTTTTAAATTATGTGTATACAAGAATATTCTTGATCTATATTTTAAATCGCTTAATTGTATAGATTAGCGTCAAGCATCCTCACTTCTTACCGTTAATCAACACGTGCTTGTCGTGCATTTTTTTATAAATTTACTTCACATTTACGGTTTTTTCATTTACACATTATTTGAATAGCAATTAAAAATTTAACATTCATTTGTAATTATCAGGTGCATTTTTGAAAAGGTGGCTTTATCTTAATAACAAAAATTCCATTAAAACGACAAGAATATACTGAAGTATAGATAAAACTAAGTATTTGCTTTAATTATAATTCTTTCGTCGTGTAATATTACTTGGGTCCAAAATTTTCAAGTGTTTGCGAATGGTATAGCTTATACAGTCAATCGTAAGACAAAATGAAACAGATTGCAATAATAGTCCAAATAGAAGAATATTCAGAACAATAACTCTTATTGTAGTATTATAATTGCTATTAAATAATAATGAAAGTAAATATTGTATTGGGATTGTTTATATCAATGATTTGTAATTGGGAGGAAACCTCGTGTATTTATAGTGACGAGTATAATAGTTGCAGTTGAAAGAGAAAAAGATGTAATTCGCGGTTGTTCGTCTTGAGTAATTATTGTTATCATTCCAGAAAGCGTCCGATTTCATAATTCAGCGGCAGGCGGATATACATTGCGGCAACCGTTAGAGGGAAAGCATATATGCGCTCAACGCGGAGATGCGCTGTCCGATATCGTGCAAATACGCATTACGCATAGAAAGAGAGAGGAGGGGGGGGAGGGGAGGGCGGAGAGGGGAATTATTCAGCTTGCATTATCCCGATTAGAATCGGGCACGGTTTACACATACATGCATGCCCGTACACAAGCGCGCGCGTACGTGTGTGCATATGACTTTGTACGAGGTGTATGTGTATACACAGGCATATAGACGAGCGGACCGTTTCGATATCGATTCGTCTCGGTTATTGCATTTCAAAAAGGATTGTTAATTGAGTTAGATTAAGGGCAAGCACTACTACTACCCCATTACCGTATTTATTCCGCTCTCCCTCTTTTCATCCTTCTTCTATTCCTTTTTATCTTTCCCGCTCGCTCTAGCATAAGCAAACGTGCTTGTAATGAGGATTCTTATACCATTAGAATATGCTTCTAGGCTCGATGATCAAAGGTCAACTCATGAAGCTCTGATCGATCCTTCCTTTTGCAAATTTTACCTTCTACCTTTTTTCTTTATTAAAATTAACATTTATATATTCACTACCGCATTCATTTCATTAAACGCTCCACTCTTTATCGCGTTTAATAAATTTAATATTTTAGACCGAGATATCATTTGCAACATTATCAATTCTAATTAAAATAGATGATTTCAAGAATATTTGTGCGCTATTAATGTTCTTTAAATTATTTTTTTTTACGTTTGTTAATTAGTTACTATTTATTAAACTTTTAATTACAACGATCTTTTTTCACTCGATATTTTTATGAATTCATACTAGCTGATTCACCGACATTTTTAACAAATTTATTAGCATATTTTATTACAATCTTCTCGATCGCAGTAAATCAAGCTGTTTACTAAAACGTAACGTTTGAGATTTATTACTATCGCCCACTCTAAGGAATTAAGACAAACTTATAAAGTAAACATACATATAGGTAAAATGCAATGAAGGATAAAAATATCGTGGCATTACAATTAAAAGTTAAACTTCAATTTAATAAATTGAATTACGAAAAAAAACAGAACTGAAATCCTAGAGAATTAAAACTTTAGAACCTAAGAGATACCAATTGATATTTAATTTAATCAGTAATTTAAAACCTACAATTCATCGAAAAGTGAGTCCGTGAATCAATCACATCTGCGGTATAACTGTTTATAACCACGCCAAATTGTCCTTACTTAAGTGTAAATGGTTTTTATTCGATTTTAATAGTTACAAATTAGAGACGAAACTCATCGGTAAGGTAAATGTACGGAGGAAAATGCTCGAGGCACATTGAAAAATACCAGGTAGATTTTCGCGTGTTTACAGCAATGCTATATGTGTTAACATCGACGCGAACAGTACGCGTATACCAACCTGTCAATTTCTTTATTTGCGCGCGAGCTTGAGGTGTGTGTATCTATATAGTAATCTCTTTTTCCGGCGTCGCGTGAAGAACCGATCGTTAGTTAAAAGAGCACATGGACACGCGAAGCTTAGCTTTTCCACAATTTGCTTAAGCGCGCACTTGCATCTAAACGAGATGTTAATTAGATCGGGTCTGCCCACTGTACCGGCTTCTCGCGCTTATTTTGAATGGGGGGTAAAACTGTTATTACGCCGCGTTAACCGCTAGAAAATTCTCAAGATTATTGAATGATGCTCGTGTGTGAGATCTATGATTTACTCTACGAATATGTATACATTCGAGTGAAATAAATTTTCATTCTCGATCTGGTGTTAAATTTCTATCTGTTGTATGATTTCTAGTTTCGTGTTGAACGTATATATACCTATATACATGGTTGAAAATAATCAACCGGACGTTTTACAAATTGATGCACTAAACTGATTGTGTTCAATCGCATATATCGTAAATTGCCGTGAGCATCGTTATTTTCTTCAGCATTCTTTCAACACGTCTAACAACGTTCACTTCTTCTTATTCTTTTTTTTCCATGTTTAAATGATCCGTTAGAAATTGTTATATACACATATTTTTTGCCATCCTAAAATACTTACTCGTATAATTTTAGTAATTATAAGCTTGATACACGACGTACACGCACATATATTTTATGGTGATATAAATTAAGAGCATGTTTTTATCGATAATCGCCATCCATGGAAGTATTATAGATACTTATTTTTTAGATATTTTATTTATTTTTACAAATGATTTAGGCTCTATATGTGTATATATATAATGAAGTTTATATTAATTATTTACTGTACATAAGCGATTAATCCTTACACATAAAATTTTTGCATTTTAATTTTTCAAATTAAAAAAGTGTAGTTTAATCAGTGGCTTTCATAATATAACAAATTGTGGACAACTATGATTTACTTAGAATTTGCAAAAATTTTAATCGACCGATAATGATTTATATTCTCGATTCAATTGAGTCGGTGATCAAACTCTCAATTCAGCTATTATGATTAGTCATTTGATGAATCGAGTCTCAATTTTACTTTCATAATATAAATCGAAAACATTGAATTACAGATAATGTAGTTTTTCACATTAGCTGGATATAATGAAATTGCATAACGAAACGTTATTAGAAATTTAATACTAACTACACACAAGACTTTATATTTTCACTAGCTATCTACAGTACTAGAGATTAAAATTATTGTATTTATACCTATGGATTATTATTTTTCAACGATAATAAATCTCATGTACGCACAAATACGTTCCATTAATAATTATACGAATATGTTTATATGTAAATTATGCAGCTAAAAATAAAATTCTCCTTTAATTATTCTAATTAAACATTTAATTAATTATCTGCGCTAATGTAATGTTCATTATAGTTATAGAGTTAAACTATTTCATTACTAATTTTGAAATCGTATTTCAAATGTGCACGTTGCGATTATAAGATTAAAATTGCTTCCTCTCACGCAATTAGATTTTTGTGAATAGTCTGTGATTTCCACTATATAGTTAATTACTATTTATTCGTATATGTAACTAAAACCTTAGAGATACGATTTCAATTGCAACGATTAATTCCAAGTAGATCGTAGTTATAAATGTTTTTATATACACATACATATGGCAGATATAGTTTGGTACACGTATGTGTAGGAAGCGTAAAAAATGGAGATAAAATTTTGGTATTTTCATTATTAGGTATGATTGCGGTAATCCTTTAGTTACGTTAGTCGAAAGATTGGATTTCCTAAGTATATAAGAAGGCAAAACGACGATTTATCAATATGTAATCGGAGGTCTACGGGGCACACACCATCCTATACCTGGCAAGTGAAAACACATTGATTTCTCAAGAGCATACCACGTTGGTGTTTTTTTTTTCACTCTTCCTTCGAGAAATTAATTGCCACGGCGCGCGAGCATCCGTCCGGCCCATCCATTCCGTTAGCCAATATTTTTTTTATCTCGCGGTCTCTTTCTCTCTTGCGATGCGAGGAAAATCGCGCTCACGGGTGATTGCGGCAAGCGCATAAGCGGGTATCACCTCACTTGACTTCGGGAGTACCTTGGTGAACTCGGACCGACGCGATATTATTAAACGGTCGCGGGACCGGGACCGACAACCGGCTCGAGGCGCTAATTCGAGGGATGTAGCAACTCTGCGTAACAAGTCGCTTGACAGTCAAGATAAACTCAATCGAGTTGCTCTAGGTATATACCATCACGCGCGCACGTATACATACACACCTTACAAATGATCGAGAACCGCGTTAATTCCTTAATTGTGTTACCTGCGTTCCGAGTCTCGACGAAATTACCCGTTTTATATCAAGTTTTTTTTCTCACTTGCGCACGTGCCACCGAGGCGCCTTATTTCTTATTTTATACACTCGTTTCCCGTGATTTAATCACTAACCCGCACTTTTATACTTGTTTTTGCTCTCTGCGCCGCTTGGAATCTCGGTTTCTTTTACCGCATTCTCTTTATTCCTTTCATTTATGATATTTACTCTATTCTTTTGTGCGTCTACTATTCTATACCTCTGCATGTCTGCCATTCTTTTCGGACAACTGCATTTATCCAACATTCTTTCGACTTAGCGATGCAAGGAAACATTCAATTAGATCCATTTGGACGTATTGATGTCATTATCAGAATAATCATTTTTTACTTTCATTAATCCATGCGTTTTTTTTAAATTTTTATTTATAGTGATTGAGGTATTTTAAGTGCAAGACCTTGTAGCACACGAGGGTCGCATATGTTAAATTTTGTATTTATATTAAAGCGTATTTTCTCATAATTGCATTCATACGTAGACATTTTATATGAAATAATTAAACCACCGTCAGCGTTTCGTACCGTCCACATCGGTATTTCTGTACATAAATAAAGAATTGCAATTGCAAACAATATCATTTTGTTATCTATTGTATTTAACATTCTAATCTTCTTATAACCAGTTTATATAATAGCCTTACTTGGCGAGTTATGATCAGTTTATTTACCATTCCATTGTATACGAACTAAGCAATATATTAAATAAAAAGTAATACCTATTATGTTACACGAAATAAAATAAAATTTGCGATAACGGTATATATTAGGAAATAATAATAAATATAGTTAAGACCATTAATGGGGTTTAAATGTAAGTAGCGTATAGAGAGAAAATTCAGTATTTTTTTTTCTTATATACGAGAGTAAGTAAAGAATCAAGGAACAATCGATGCTATCTTCTAAAAGGTCTTACTAGGGCCAGCTGTCCGCAAGGTATTATGCACTCGCAGAATCAATATCAATGGAGGTACGCGCGCGCGCGCGCGAGCTAAGGAAATTACCTCTAATTAGAAAATCGTTAGGCGATAAGATTTCCGATAAAATTCCAAGTTCCTCGGGATCATTAAAGCTCAAAATGAATGGGTAAAGCGAATGCGCGTGTGATAATGTCGAGCGTCGAGAGGATCTTCTCTTTCGCGCGCGCGTGCGCACACACGTGTATGTGGATATACGGACACCTACACAGAGGGGGTTCAAGTCATGCGACTGCAGTAGCAGGCGTTAGAAAACTCTCGGCGACTTCGCACGCCGGATATTTGAATGTAACTGCAATTAAGATTGGCGTTAAGCTCATACACCTCGTCTGGAGAAAGAGGGAGAGAGAGAGAGAGAGAGAGAGAGACGAGTGAAGGGCTGACTTTTCTTACCCATCTCTTATAGATACATACATACTGCTTCTATATATGCATCTTCGCTTCAGATGCTGCGCTTATACCTATATGTACATGAGAATTTATGTTTATCTTCGGCTTACCACTTTGCATCTCCTTATACAGCGACAGAGATGTTACTCAACTTTATAAACTGCCACTATTATTATGTAATTAATAGATTGATCTGCTATACGCTTATACCAAATGTGAGAAAAGAGAATTATCCGGTCTTTTTTTATGGGGAGGTATACACTTAAAGTTATAGTATAGAATTATCATTTAATGAATTAATAATGATTAAAAATATATACGTGAAGATGTAATCAAATGTCAAATTGTAAAACATAAGAAGTGATTAAACTATGGAATATAAAGGGGAGAATTAAGTCCCTTCTAATAAGTAATGTAATGTAATTAAGATTTAACAACTTGTAAAAACTACGCTCGCTTTGTTATTCGTTACAGTTAAAAGCTATAAATATATTAAAATAATTCAATATTTTTAATTAATAAATACTATTTTTTGTATTGAAATATTTAGAAAAAGATCGCCAGAGCAAATTAAAATGTCCTTTAATTCAATCGAATTACTATTATATCTATTTGCTTCTCTTCCACATTACTGTACAAAGTAATGCATTAGACGCAGTATAAAAAGCATAATCAACATAGTTTTGTTACAGTTAAACATTCGTGCTGTAAGCGCAAGAAGAAGGTTGAGCTAACATATTCTCATTTATGCGCGTCCTGGTTAAGAAAGTCGCTCGGTGCATTTGTATGTTTTTGTGTATGCACAACGAAGAGAACGGGCATAAGAATAAAAAGGAGAAGAATAAAAAAGAGTCAAAGAGGAAGAAAAAAATTGCTCCTGCGCAGTTTTGAGTTTGTACATGCTTGGCTCTTTCTCTCCTTCTCTCTTTTGTGCGCGGGAGAAAAGTAAGAGCTGCCGCGAGAGCGAGCGAAGAAGAAGATCGCGGGCGCGAGTTACCGTTGCGGCTAAGTGAACCCGATGTAACGATGAGATTAGGATAACGCACCGCTCATAATAATTATTGCCGCGCGGCGCGGCGCGGTGAGTTACACGTCTTCAAGGAAAAGAAGAAACGGAGCACGCTTCTTCCTATGCGCCTCGTGTAACCCGGCAAAAAGGAAGAAAAAAAAAAAAATAATATCGCCCCGCGTATACCTCTTTTGCCAGAATGTAGCGGCAGTGGGAAAATCGCTTCTTTTTTCTCTACCTTCATCTCCTCTTTCTTATTCGCTTATTTTTATTTTTCCTCCGTTTTTTTTATCTTCTCCCTGCTCGTTGTCTGGGGACCTCTTGGAAGAACCGCGAGGAACGGTTAATTCTTCAACATTATTGCGCATTATGTGATTTAAATATTCTCTCCAACGATTTCCTCCTATTTTTTTGTATAACATTTATTAGATTTTGTCAAATTACATTAGTTTTGGGTATTAAACTTTGCAATCTCGTGTACCTATCGATTAAAATATTTAGTGAATTATTAAAAGACTTAATTATGTATCCTTATACTTATATCTATACTTATTTATAAATCCTCAGTTTAAAGATATTCATCGAAAATTACGGATCAATGTGACATATATTATTCCCAAATCATAGATATATATCTGCAATGTGTATTAGAGTAAAAATAAAGAGTTAAAATAATAAAATTTAATTTTTTAGTTTTCCGTGTTTACAATATATTTTTTCCTTTTCAAATTTATATAAGATATGAATTAAACCAAACAAAAAAGATGTACGTGACAAAACGAAGTGTGCTTTATTGAATACTTTACTGACCTTCGTATTATCGATCTAATAAATCTTTACACCACAAATAAGTGGTTTCATAATTATTTTTTTACATAATTTAAAATCTATGACAAAATAAACATCGACATTTATTTGAACCATGCATTTGTACACATACTATATAAACTGCGTTTCAATTAATATAATTGTGATCAAATAAATACATTTTTGCAATCAAGAATAATTGATCGGTTTTGCGACATCGTTACAGAGTACATTAAAATTTCCGTATTGATAAAAGATGAAACAAATAACCTTGACTTTGTGTTTGATTTAATGGTATAAAGCAATCATAATGAACGTCACGCGAGCGCTGTATACATGTAAACTTTGAAAAGAAATATACACTTGTATTTGAACTTTGATATAGTGAAAAAAATCTGTTCGAAAATTTTGTTAAGTTACAGTTGTTTAGTACAGGTTTAACGAAAAACAGAAGTATTCTTTCGTCTAGTCATGCGTTTTCATACTATTTTTTTCATTATATTTTTAAGTTTTATTTTAATTACAGGTTCGTACAAGTTTTCATTAAAATTACGTATATAAGTGGTTTATTGACTATGAAAATTCTATATTTTAAAGAATTCAACTAACCTAAATATACATAATAATAATATTAATATGATTGTGATTATAAAATTTATAAAGAAACTACCTTTTACATTTGTAACAAATGTTGTATAAGTTTAGTACAAATTAAGGTATGCAAGTTATTTAAAATAATGTGAATAGTTTAGTGTGTACAAAAAGTGTATTTTACACAATTGTAGAATATTTCTGATAAAATGTTTTTGATAAAATTGTGCCACCTGCTGTATTATTAAACTATGTACATATTTAATATAATAACTCTCATTTTATTGCTAATGTAAAGTCATACGCATTTGGCAAGGAGAAAATTCAAAATACTCAAAAGGTACAAAGGTTTATACCTTATTGTAGCTAGTGGTAATAGGTATGTTTCTTACCGTGAATACTTTAATAAGATTTATTTTGATTAATTATAAACTTTTATTTTTATTATAAAATATAATGTTTAAATTTATTGTAATCAAATTTAATTATTTGTACAACAGTATTCATGTATTAAAAAAGATGTAACGTAATACTAACAAAAAATGTAAGGAAGTCATTTTTTTACATCAATGTGATCTGATACATTACGTTATCGAGATACACATATCTTAATCATATAATTGGCAGAATGGAAAGTAGTTAAAAAAAGTGTATATCGTCAGTTATCGATGGCAAATCAGTGCGGAATAGGATTTACGGAGGATCTCGAGCTAAAATCGGCGAGTTTCCGTACATGGTGTCGCTTAGACGAGATGGGAAACACGATTGCGGAGGTGCTCTTATCACAACGAAACACGTATTAACTGCATATCATTGCATTCTTGGTGGTTACATCAACCTCACTGCTGTTGTCGGTACGAACAGTTTGACAAGGGGCGGAGACGTTTATTACATCAAGAAGGTCCTCATTTATCCACCCTATGACAACCACATTATAAAAAGGACGTTCGATCACGATATTGCCGTGTTAACGGTAAATCATATTAAACACATATACATATTTGTACATACGTGCATATACGAGACTCATAAAAATAATTTCATTTGTTCAGTTTACGCGATTATCGTGAATACGTTTGTCTTTTTGACTTTAACGTAAATCATTTTCGGTACGTTGTTTTACAAGAATTCTCGCATGAATCGTAACTACCTTATCTGCGGTATATAGCGCTGTAAATCGAAATTAATACTGAGCATGTTCGATTAGATCGTTTGTAAACAAATGTATAGTTATATTTAACACGAATGTTTATGTTTCTTTTTCTTCTTGCAAGCTTGAACGAGAAGTGAAACTTTCTCATTTGGTATCAACCATCCCGTTACCAAGTTCCCTAGTGAAAAGCGGTGTAACCGTACAGTTGGCCGGATGGGGAGATGATTACACTCAGCAGAATTCCAAATTCTTGCAAAAGTTAAGCGTCACTACCGTGTACAACACTGTCTGTCGTACCTATTACCGCAAATACGGATACGAATATCTAGTAAGGAATCAGACTGTTTGCACTATACGAGGCTTCGCTTACGGTGCTTGTTTTGTAAGTATTCAACATCATTACATTATTTTTAATTATTAAATTAATCAATTTTTTAATCATCCATTATTGCAATACGTTTATCTCATGTACAACTAATTTATTCTATTACATTTATTTTTATATCATAATACTTTTAGCAGTGTAAATTTCGTAATTGTAATGGTTTGTATATAATTTCAGGGAGACAGCGGTTCTCCACTTGTTTACAAAGGCACCATTGTCGGAGTCCTCAGTGTTGGATTCGATCAATGTGCAACAGGTATACCAGATTTATATGAAAGTGTCTACTATTATCACGACTTCATTAGATACGCCATCAACCATTAACTTATTTAATTACTTCGTATATTTTTTTACATAAATATTTTTATCTTTTAAGTTTTACATGTAAAATATATATTTAATAAAAAATATCTGTTTTTTACTATAAACATAGTGCTTGCAACTGTTTGCATTATTTTAAACAAGTGCTGGGCAAGTATTTGTTCACAATTTTTCGTTTAATACTTTTAAAAATAAAATAATAATAGAGATAAAGCAAAAAAGTTATATCTACGAAATTAAGCGATGTGTAAATCACTTTTTGAAATATGACTTACAAATCGCTTAATTTTATAGATATCACTTTTATTTATTTATCTCTATTTTTTCTTTTTTAAAAAGTATTCGACGACAAGTTGCAAACAAACACTTGCCCAGCTCTGTTTGAAATACACTCGGTAATGTTTGGTAATGTATTTTTGGTATAATTTAATAATCTAAAGAATAAAACAGTTTGAAGGTATATTCCTACATTAATGCAGGGTTGGTCCGCCGATAAATTGAGCGATAATAATCAAACGAACCAGACTAAACGGTTTGTTAGCGGTCAACCTAATACACGTAATAATCATATTTACCGAGTTCAGCTTTCGATTAAGACAACACTGGAAGTGTATTCTATAGAAAAAGGGACATTCATAAATATTTCAATGTTTTCTAAATTGAGAAGGAGGTAAATGAGAAGAAAAAATAAAGAATCTTAGTGACTAGGGTAGGATATTATCGCGATTCGGTAATGGTTTAATCAGATTAGCCATTGTACTTATGCGGAATAAATACCGGTAGATTTGGTCTTTGGTAGGCGAGAGCGCACGAAAATTCGTGCGACCCGTGTAAAATAAAATAGCGGGAGGCGATAGAGTTAGTGTTGAAATTAGAAGATTTCGCGTCTCCAAGGTATCTTGTCTGTGCACGTGTACACGTACATGTACATGTACACACGTGCGCCATACTCGCAAAGGATCAACGAACCGAACCGATGAGACCGAACCGACATTTATATACATATATATACGTGTGTGTAAATTTATATGTGTTGTGTAGGCGCGGACTAAGAACGACTCGATCTTCAATCGATAACGTTAAACGTAACGGAAATCTTGTATATACGCCGGCATGGATTTCCCTCGATCGAAGACACAGTAGGAGAAAACGAACGAGTCGAGAGAGTTTGCACGGTTAAATCGAGATTCACGATGCCCATGGTGCATCCCAACCGTACGTCATTCGATAAATAGGCCCTCCTATTGGTGAACAACGAGCGCTGCAGGAATCGAAGACTAACGGAGGACAAACCACTAAAAGAGACTGTTCACAATGATAAAAGAAAAAATACTTCCTCGCGGGAAGATAACGGAGCGAAGGTCATTGCACACGTGACACGTGAATCGAATCTCGAAATTCGTGAAGCGACCAACTAGTCCCATGTATTGTATATATATACCTATATGTATACTTGTACACTATCGATCGTAGCATCGATTGTACCATCGATTCTTTAATAGGGATCCTTACAGTTTTCTAGTCTTGGTAAGAAGGATGAGAGAAACTAGTCGAGCAACTTGCTCGTGGATCTTTATCGGGAATAAGAGAGAGGGCGAACAATGACAGGGCGTGCAAACTTGTGCAGCTGTTGTAGATAGGTAGATATACCTACTTCCAATGAATTACGTAATAGTCTCCTGCATAGTGATAAGATTATTTGTATTATTGTCTGTTGCACTTTTGACAAATCGGGAGGGTTATTACATATTACACGTCAATGGATACGGGTATTTTTTATTTTAATTAACGTAATACACAAAATGTGACTTTCAGTATTTTGTCGACACTTTGTTTTAACCAAACCTTTCAAAGCTGTTTATTGGAACGTTGTTGCAATTGGATATTTCCTATATTATAGAATATTTATTAACAATTTGTCAATAGAAAATCGGAAATTACAACACAGATATACGCTATATTATCTTTTGTGTCTTAAACGAAAACGACATACATCGCAAAGATTTTATAACATTATAGCTACTGCATAGATTATTCAAAGATTTATATTTAAATATACTGATGTACATAGCAAAAATAGATATAAAAAACATGGTCAATATTTATGTATATGTCGCAACTCACTTTAGATTGTAAGATTGAAGTATTTGACTAATTACTTAGTGCACGCTAGTCAAATTGATTAAGAATGTCACAACAGCGCAGATAAGTAATCTGTATCTTCGAATAATTATTCGAATGCAGATAAAATGATTAAAAAAAGCGAATGAATTAATAAAGTATGGAAGTTACGCGCATTAGAGGAGAAAAGGATACGCTAAAAATTTTTTAAACATGATTTTAAAATAAATGATTCATCACGTTAGGGGAGAGCAATAGTAATTAATATAGTTATTTAATACGTACAAAAATAAGCATCATCAAGAAAGATAAACGATAGCAAAGACTTGACGTACGAAACGAGTATTGATAATAAAGAGACTTCATTGACATGAGCCGTATATTAGCTAAGTAGTTGAGGGGTGCAATGTATCGTGAGCAATTTATCAAGATCGGAAAATTTGAAAGACGTGCGAGACAAGCGCCGAGTGAAATAACAAAGCAAAAAAAGGAAAAGATTCTTAGCATTCTTGGAGCTTAGAAGCCTTATATAGCGCATGCAAAAGAAAAAAGATAACTCGAAGAAAATCCGTGGTATACAAAGCTGGCGCTAGGTCGTTTCACTCGTATTAACGTCAGTTGGGGATTTTAGCCCGCGATCTTGTTTCTTCGCTTACGCGGAGCGAAATTATCATAACCGGAGAGGAAGAGAGAAAGAGAGCAGATGAGAGAGTGGGGATACGCCAAGATGCAGATGAGGAACAGGAGAGGGTGGAGGAAGGAAAATGAGAACAGCACGGAAGAGAATGTTCGGTCACGCGTGGTTGCGGACAGTTGGTGGTACGGTAGCCATTGACGAGCTCGTAGGAAAACGGATGACCAGAGGCGAAAGCCGCCAACGCGAACGATGATCCATCTGTTGAGCGCATAGAAAATCCTTCGACTTTACTTATACGTATATCTACGTATATGTGCAGTACACATATGTATACACCTTGAAACTTGAGAGAAAGCTTATGTAACCGATCTAAGCAGTTTTGTGTTTATTGCTTTTTCGCGCACCTATTTCACCTAAGATAAGATACTGTTAGATATTTTCTAGTTTAGACAAACTTATTCGTAAGCAAGGAGGTGCAAATTCATAGAATCAACTGCTTATTTTGTACTTATATCATACCTATTATTACTATATACACCTCGATTCGTATTTCCTATCAGGTTTCGGATTATATCTACCCAAATTAAACGGGCACATTTCTTAGCTATTTACGGTCGTTACTAGCGGAATACATTTTAAAGCCACGTTATACTCTACAAAGAGCTGGGTAGATACTCCATGCACGCTAAAACTATTATTTCATTTCAAATTTAAAGAATCTAGTTTATTGTATATCTTTTTTGAACTTGTATGTGATCACGAAAGTATGTCTAATAATATTTTATATACAAATCCGTAAATTCTTAAAGTATCTACATAAAGGAAATATTTTTGTTGAGCTTTGTCTCGAACTTTCAATCCATCTTCCCATTTTTATTGACATAATTTGACCAGCATTTTATTTCTGGCATATTTAACTATATTTTTATTTGAAACTTTCTTTGATTATTAAAAGAACAGTACTTTTTGGTTATTGTAATAATAACACGAATTTTCCAAAATATCTGTAATATTACATGATTCCTATATAGCTTTTAATTCCCTTGACAATTACTTGAAGTTGGTTGCATTGTTTAAATACAAAACAGTTATTATTGATGTATCATTATTTTTGCAAAATTTATAAAAATTACTATTTTTTAATTAATATTGGATATAATACATACATGAATTTATCATCATGTGCACTATAGTAACTGTTCTATTTTCCTTTCTTTATGTTGTACTATGTTAAAGTGTGCTATTCTTATATTATATTACTACACTCCTTATAATTAGTAAAATATAGCTGCACTACCATGTAATACATTACTATCTGGATACAAAAATAGGTAAAGATGAAAAATAATTAAGTAAATGTTTAAGCTAGCTGTCATTAAGGGGATGAAATACTCAATATTTACCGACCAAGTCAATAGAGATGAAAAAAAATGATCCTGGTTAAATAAATAAAGGAAATTGTGAAAAATAAAGACATCATTGCCCTTCCTTTGACTATTATTTATTACTGTGTGAAATTTCAAACAAAAATATTGTTGTATTAAAAAATGTCATTGAAAGGAAATGTGACTCTGTCAAATAATTTGTTCATCTTTATTGACTCGGTCGGTAATTATTGAGTATCACATACCCTTCATATAGATAAATTAATAGTACCTTTTACATCTTGAATAATCTTGAACACAAAAAAATAATATTAACATTCTCCTATTTTATTTTTTTCAGAAAGGAAATTTTATTTTTGATTAAAAACTATTTTTAACTTAATTCATTTCCTTGCTATGGTAATACTTATAAATATTATTTAATTTGAGAAGCTAGTACTTTGGAATCAGCTATGGAATTATAGCTGTGTCTTACATTACGTAAAATAATATTAATTTCATTATCCATAAAATAATTAAAAAAATGAGTTGTCTCGGAAAGAAAGAAAAATAAGATGCATATATCACGCACATGTAAATATACATGTATACCTATATACTTATATACATATATACATATATACATACATATATACATATATATAAATATATATATAGATATATGTGTAAGGATAAGCATTGATGCGCTTTGATCCCTAACCGCGCAGTTCCGTTAAGTATATACACGTCACCCTTCTTGCAATCGTGCGGCTTTTCCATCTTTCGAAACCCGGTACTCATCTGCGCTCGCGGTATATATCGCGATCCGCGGATTGAAAATGATCGGGTTGGCGCGAGCCTGTACCATCGAAACGGCTATACGTCGCATCTTAATCCGCAGTAAGAAGGCCTATACCTAATTAGTGCCTTCGTACCATCCCGCCACTACCGCTGCCGCTACCACCACGTGCTTTAATTGACACTCTAGCTTCTACTCTTTCTCGTACCCTTTCCTTTTTATTCCAATCCGAATGAAAATTACTTTTCGATTATTAGTCCTTCTTGAGATTTTCCACGAAACGAATATTACCCTTCTTACATTTTTATTTTCTCTTATTTAATGATAATTATACATCTTTGTGCTTCATTAAATAGGTTACCCACATTTAGATATTCTTTGAAACGATACCTATGTTTCGTATAATCTCTTCCTTTTTCTGCTCTCCATCTTTATTTATAGTTTCGTTTGAAATAACCAAATTAATTGATATAATACAAATTTGATTATTCATTCCTCTATACGCGTTAGAGACGATATCATAGATGTTTTATTGAAATTTATCTAGTTATAAAATAGTAACTAGTTAATCTAATAGATATATTAAACTGGGTCCTACTTTTGCATACATTAGATAAACTTATATACAGTGCATATGGGTTATTAAATTACAGTTTTATACCATTAAATTTCTTTCAAAAACGAGGTTTACGATTTAATTGTAATGTATACGTCAAATACGGTATGCATCGATTGCAAAATTGTTTTAATGACTTCGTTATCGATTAATACACATGTTTGTTTTACTTCTATAATTTATTTAGTATTTATTATTTATACTTAATGAATAACAATTATGAAAATAAATTAATATACTCTTATAATTCCAGACAATAATAAATTGTTTTAAGAAGTTATAAACGGAAATAAACATTTATAGAAAAATTAATAATCTTTGGAAAATAATAAACAAATATTGCAAATCGTGCAAATATTTTTAAGCTGGTAAGTGTTGTAAAACCTGTAATTTTGATTGCAATCTACAACAAACTCTGAAATATAATAATTATTGCTGAATTGAAAAATAGTATAATTTAAGATCTCCATTGAAAATCATTAATTTCATATGATTTATAAAATATCCAAAATATTATTCAAAGGATATTAATTAAATAGAAACAAAACAGGTTCTTTACATTAATATATGTACAATTAGTGAATTGATATGAATCAGTTTTTTAAAATAATAGAAATCGTCTTTTTCATAATCCATAATACATGTACACGATTGCATTAGAGTATTTCCGACAATAACGATAATATCAAATTTTAGACTATATGTATGTATGTATATATCTTATAAAGTTTACGAAACTTGGAGTGGATCATTGAACCTCAATCTCATTCCATTTCACACTTATAAATTAAAATTTTTCTCTATCGATGGTATAATACCGGGGCTATATCTATACAATGGAAACGGAAAAAAGGTAACATTATAATAGTTGGAATAGGGTGAAATAATTCGAATCGTTATCTATATAGTATTGCGGCTGCTGATGCAATTGAAGATATAGTCAAATGGATATAGAGGGAGAGAGAGAAAGAGAAAGAGATAAAACTGCGCGGCTTAGCAAAGTAACCACTGTTGTAGAACATAGTAATGGTTCAGTACTTTATCGGTTGAATAGTTTCCCTCCATTGTGCATCCGTAGCGAAGGAGAAAAAAGAAACTGTCGAATAGAAACAAACAAAGGCCGTTGCCGGGAAGTAGCTCGGAAAGGAGTTCGATTGTACAAAAAGATGAGAAACAGGTACATCTATTTTTAGCTTAACCATTAATCGCGATATTTGTATTTATGGGTGTGCGACACACACGTGTTACCAATGGGAAAATCAAAGGAGAGAGAAAGAGCATGAGCAGGAGCAATCGCAGCTATGTATATATATAGAAAACCGGTGTTCAATCCGAGGAAGAACGAAGAGAAAAAAAGAGAGAGAGAGAGAGAGGAAGGATGTGTCGTTGCTCTTCGCGTAACCGTTTGGAGGTATATACGGAGGTGCTCGCTCGCGGCCTTGCGTGGGCCGCGCTCGCGTGGCGGGCGCAACTAGGTCAGCACGATCCGCGATGCTAATCGCGCGAGCGCACAGGTACGAAATTTCCGTCGATTCCTATACGTAGGTATATACCTGCACCTATAGTACAGTATACTCGAGTAATAGAATCCTCGGTGCGAATCCGGCCCAATTTTCGTCCCCCCCCCTCTCTCTCTCTTTGTCTAAATGTACATATGTGTACACTCACACACACACACACACACACGCGCGCACGCAAATACCTGTAGGTAAGGATGCACATTGGGAGAGAATCGGAAGGCGGCTCCGCTACATCACAGGAAATTACCTTAGTTTAAATAGGACTCTCTTTATTTCTCTCGCGAACAAATGCGTCCGCGCGCGCACTCGTTGGTCGTAAATTAACGCACACCAGGTATATACCGTTACACCCCGATCCTCGCGACGCGAGAAGGACGCGCGCGCGTATTCTACAGGTTCGTCCGATCTTGCGCGAATGCGAAGCATTTAAGCGACGCGGGGATTTCCTTCGCCGATTCTTCTGGTGCATGGTACCAGCTCTCGACGTGATTACACCGCTGGATGCCGATACTAAACATCATTATTTTTTTAACCCACTCTAATGTATACTGATATATACCTACGTTTAATTTATTTTTTCATTATTTTTATCCCGCTCCTTACACTTGGTTATCTCTTCTTTACTTCTATTTAGTCGGTCTCCGTGCCTCACGCATTTTTCATCTTTATTTATGGTCAAAACGGAAAATCACATTTAACGGCTCGCACACATTCGATCGTAAATTTCTTGCATTTTTGACTATTACGGATTTATTGACGTTTACAGGTGCTCAGTTAAATTTACATCCTCGGTGACAAAAGTTGTTTTCCTCGGCTAACTTCAACTTTACCTCTATTCCGCGCGTATTATCTCGATACAAATCTGTCATTTTTATTGATTATCCAGTTAGAAGTTTAATACTTTGCTTTATTACGCTGCACATTCATCATCGATATTCGACCCAATTCAATTTATTTATTTTACTTGATATATCATTTGTTTTTAACGCATTTATTTTCTTATATTTATTAGCTCTTTTCCTAATGGAATCGGGTATCGTATATGGGGATAAGGAATTCCGATCACTTGGTTTATTTACCTTTTTATATGCTGATACTTTAATTTTATACTGTACTTTGCGAAAATGCAGCGTATAATGTGATAAAATATATTTTCTTAATATACACTTTTATATTGTATTACAAGCGATCCATTAGTATTGAAAATTATATGTTTAAAAATTTTGCAACAATTAAACAATCACATGTACATTAAATAGTTTTCAATTATGTTTTAAAGCATCATTATAACGAACGATATTTATATGATTATGTTGTTTCGAGAAACTGACGGTAATACAAAAATAATATATATACGTAACGATTAATGTTTAACTCTGTACATTTTATGGTTGACGAATCTATTAATCATATCCTGTTATTTAATGGTAGCTCTATCCTTTTTAATAAACTCATCAGAAACCTAATTGAAGCATTAATTTTATATACACGTATATATGGGTCACTAGATATAATCGAATTGCTAAGTTATAGCGATCCGCACCGTAGAAATGCGTTAATTCATTTCTTAATATAACTGCGCACGTGCGTATGGAATTCAAAGATCCGTAAAAACGTATAATGTGCGCAATAATAAAATAAAAAATTCGAGCGACAAGACCGATAAATCGAATATAAATCGTGAATGCTAATTCAACGAGTCAATGTAATATATGCATGAGCTATTCGCGAAATGAACGGTTCAAATAGATCGAGCAAAAACTTGTACAATCTTGACATTCGATGAAATATCGTACGAAATATCGAGAAATAAATCTGAATCGGTAATGCGTCCATAGGGGGGCTTCGCGTTATAGTCTAGGGTATGCAGTAAAAAGAGACGTTCGAATCAAGACGAATCTGCAGATTACGAAGCGTGACGATTGCTAATCAGCTAAATGATTATTGTCGCGTGGAATAGTATAGTCGTCGCGTGCATGGGACATTCGAACATCGTTCGGGACGCGCTGATGCGATTCTCCGTTAATCTGGAGCACGCAACCCTTTTTTCCGAGTTGCCCCTTCTCCTTTTCCCTTCCTCTGTTTCTCTCCACTTAACACTCTCTTACTAATGAGAAACTGAAATTGCAACCGGCTTAACTCGATAATCAAGTAATCGTTTGTTGGAAATTGAAAATTTCTTTGCGGAACAACGTAACAATATAACAATATACTTATTTCCTTAATTATATTTTTTTAATTACGTCACTCTATCGTTTGCATTATCATTTATCTTGTTCATTAATCTGTAACATTTTTTATGAATAACATAATATTTATGTTTTTTATTATTATTATGTGACTTATCAGAGGACTAAAATTATTCGGTGCTTGTATATTTACAACAATGTTAGGTTTTCCAATTTTTATATTTTTTATCATACGAACACATACTATTATTTAAATGTGTAAATTAATCCGAATTAACGATTTAAACAACATGTAGTAAAAAACCTAGAAAATTTACTTTAAAAATTATACGATTAAAATAAAATGCAGCATATATAGCATATGTACTATATTTTTCTATAAGTATTATTTAATACTGTAATAAGTATATATTTTACAATAATTTAAATTACAGAAATTAACACTGCATATTAAAATTGCAAAAAATTGGAGCAAATAAATTCATATAATGTTGGAATTTTAGTGTCAATTTCTTTTTAATTAAAAATCAAATTGTACGCATAAACCTTAAATATGATTATTACATCCTCTTAAGCTCAATATATTTATTATGATATAATAATTTTATTGGATATATTTCCACTTCAAAAATGATTTTAATACAAGCACAAAAATGTTATAAGATTTAAACATTGATTATTAAATATTATTTTAAGATGTAGCATTAAAGTGTATACGAATTGCAATGAAATATATACGTATAAAGCGAGTAAAGAGTATTCTAATCGGTATTATAGATCTTGACATATTTATATTTATGACTAATTATACAATGGGTTAATTATTAAGGTAAAACTGGTTTTAATAAATATGGCTAAATATTATATAGAATAATACGTAATATTAAAAGATTTTACTTATGAAGATTCTTTAACATAGTATACGGTCTAGACGCGACATTGTACTCGTATTGGTAAGATTAGTCACGGCTGACTAGATACGTAATATAGCTACTTATATATAAGTAGCTATGTCACAAGTCAAGTCAGCCGAATACATTTGCGCGCTCAAATTGAAGTTTTAACGTTAAGCAAATTATTTTTAGCACATTGTATATTGTATAATATGTATAACACGTATATTGATATAAATTTAGCAGGTAATAGTAATACGCAGATCGAAAATAAGTCGAAGATGTATCAAAAGCGACAGGGTGGAAAATAACCATTTCCTGCAGAAAAGAATAATAAGCAAGTGTATAGCTATAAGTCAAGGTTTGCAAGATGAGTGTCGAAACTTCAAAGTCGAAGGACGGGAAACGAGTGTGAAAGAGAAAATAAGATAGTTTGAAAACCGAGGACAGTGTGTGATATTGGTACCCGGGTGCAAGCTAGTTATTTGGTCTTGTATACATCTCGTAGCGATCTTGTTTTGCACGTTGAGCGCGCGTGCGGGAGAGAAAGAGAGAGAGAGAGAGAGAGAGGGAGAGAGTCCTATTTTCCGTGCGAGCGATTCGCGGAGATGCACACGCCCCGAGAGATGCATCTGGTACGGTCTCGGTCGAGTTGCGCGAGGGCCGTCTTCTCTTTCTCTCTCTCTTTTTCTCTTTCTCTGATACACCTTAGGGCTTTAGCGGCTTAATTAGCCTATATATACCAAAGGATCGAACGAAATTCGTCGGACAAATCGATGAAGCGTCTCATCGTTACCGTTAGAAAAGAAGATCGCGGGGAGAGGTCCGGCGCACCTGTACATCTGCTCGTTAAATGCAAAATCGCCATCATAATTTTCCCGCGGCTCGGTTCGCCGATCATTTCTTTCTAACGCTTCGGTTATAAATACATTTGCGTGGGGATATATATCGGACGCGTATCAATGAGCGTAGGCATTGCGATGCGCTGAAGGTATAATATATAATACAGAAACATCGACGCACAACTACCTGGGAGCTATGTATAAGGTATACTATACGCGCTTCGCAACCTCAAATCATAACGTCGACGAAGAATTGTCGTTATTATATTCGAGGAAATCTAAGTGCTTGGTGGCGGGTTTAACGACTCCGATCATTTTCTTTCGGCAGAACGTAACTATGATATTATGCATTGGAACTACTACTATGCGATCTTTATCTTATCTTCTTTCCGTTTCCCGGACACGCTCGAGAGTCGAGAGTCATTTTTCCAATGACACTGTTTATTACTTTTCAATAAACTCAACGCGTGCGCGTGTGCGCGCGACTCATTATACCTAATAATCATTATCAACCCTGCGCTTATAAATAACTCTCTTTTCTTTTCTTTTCTTTTCTTTCCTTCGTTTATTTCGTATAGTTCCTCGCGCGCTGAGTAGTTTATTATTATTATCCACGTCCGTAGGTATGTTGGAAATGATTATCCTGATGACACTTGAAGATGCGATCAATCTTAGACAAACTGTATACTAAAATTATGATAATTTACCAATGAAAAAAAAAAATGTTTATCCTCTCCCCACCCAAGTCCAACATAATTACCGTGGGGTGCATTATAAACGTCTTTACTGTTAACAAGAAAATTGACTTTCGGAGAAGCGTTTAAAAAGGGTAGTATCTGAGTATTTTAATACTATCTAGAAGCGAACTTTTTAAAACTATCCTCCTGGTGGAGTCATAAATTCGTACCGGAAGCTGCGGAGTCTACGCAAAATCGACAACCAGTAAAATAAGAGAGAGAAAAAGGAAGTGTTGTAACTTTAGTACGAAGAAATTACCATCATTCAATTTTTGAAAAATAATGTAAATACATTTTTATATTAATATTCATATAAATAATTAACCACTATTTTATACAGCCCGCTATTTATTGAAGAATGCTAATAATTGTCTAACTCATTAAGTCGCTATTAAAAGCAACAACTTCAAAAATGTTGGTTCATTTATTTCATAATTAGTAAAACGTATATATCTATATATAAATTATGCTCACCAGACTTTAGAGATCAAATACGCACGTGTCCGGATGTATCATATGATTTGATAACGGGACACTCTAAATCCGTCTGTTTATCATTAGTGTAATATTTAAAAATTAATATTACTCCGTTATACTAGCTTTTGCGCTTCTTTGATGCTAATCGAAATTCGCTCATGTATTTATGGTTAATTAACGCAAAAACCGCGTGTCATACTTGACCAGTATATATCATACTACGAATATCATTAAGATGTTGGATTGAAGGTTATAAGGTATAATGTTATTAATATCCAAGGATGCTAAATTATATTAAGTAAACGGTACGACTGGAGTTTAATAATCTAAGTGTACATTATATTAAATCAATGACACATTAAAAAAAGTATAATTAATGACTTATTATTATTATAACTAATACAACAAAATACAAGAGCTTTGACAATAACGAACTTATCATTTGCACTCAGCGATCATCATGATCATGTTTCGGAAACATTATCTGCAGTAAACCGAAAAAAAAATTAGAATTAAATGCTAATTTACATTAATCTAACTTAAAACAAGTAACATTTCTTTAAATTTATAAAGCGTTTACTAAACATTGAATTGAATTCAATTGAATATTTCGTCGAGTATATGCAAATAAGCTTTTTGTTAAAACTATTACGTTTTTTATTCGAGTACAAGTATAAAGCAATTGAATCACCGAACCAATCACTATAACGATTATAAAGGAATGTGATAAAAGGATTATCTATTTAGCGGTGGATAGCTGATAAATGGATAGAAATATTTCAGTTTCACAGTAATTAAAGTGTTGTACACCTGGTAGAAGCGCGGCGCGTTAGAAAAAGTTTGCAACCTAGAAAGCCGTAGCAAAGAAAACTACGTTGACCCACGGAGATGACAGTTCGAGTAATCAGAATGCCAAGCCCTATTAGCCGGAGTTGGTGACTTTTCGCTCGGAAAGTTCCAGTGAAACCAAGCGCCGCAGGTGCGTCCACACTCATTTATCAGATCGTGGAGCCTCGGCGCGTGCATAACAGTGCTGTCTCGCTCGAGCTCCGGGCCAACGTAACCATGACGTTAGTTATGTGAGCAAGCATTACGAGATGAACTCACCACGCGTACGTCTATATATATGTATGTATATATATGTATATATACACTCATAGAGATACACAGTATAAAGGAAGATCGCGGCTAAAACTCAAAGCGGAGGCGACCTGTGTGGCTTTTTTCTCACGCACTAATTTGCGTACGCCCGTAAAAGACTCGACAAAGATAGCTAGATAGATGGATATAGAAAGAGAGAAAGATAGCGAGTGCTTTTCGACATCAGCTTTGTCTTGGTATGGCGCGAGGCAAATTATTAGCGCGTTTCCGTGTGAAGTTTCGCAAGGGTTATATCAAAACTCTGGTGCAAGGCCGTTGTTCTCTTATATATTTGCCGGTAGCCTTGTGGAACCCGCGTGGACGAAAGAGATACTGTGAGAGAAAGAGAACGAAGGAAAGAGAGTCAAAGAAGAGTTTGAAGAATTGTCTGACAATTGTGCCTAGAATCGATGTTGAAATCGTTGGCGCGAATCCAAAGTGCACTTGACCTTTGCTACTGCGACAGTAGTTAACCATTCGTGCCGACAAAGTCTCCCACCCGAGATCGCTGCTGAGACCCGTCGATTCACTTTTTCTCGCGCGTCCGCGCGACCGAACGCGCGGTTAAACTCGAGGTTTTAACGCCACGATGATTTCTCGTAATTTACAGCTTTGTTTCTTCAATATTGCGTTAAATAAATCCAATGCATCATTTTCTCTAATTGCCGAGTCTCTTCCGCGATTTTCTTGCGATTATATTCGAGATTCTTGTGTACATACATTATTCATACCGATTCTTTAGAGACTAGCGATATAACTCTGAATTTAATTGTTTAGATTTACCCGAACCTGACTTTTCACTTGATACGTATAAATGCTCACACTGATGTAGTCAATATCATACGAACAATAGAATTGCAAGTGAGAGTACCAGTTAATTGCATAAGAAATGTATGATACTCACAGGAGAATGTATGCGTATTTGTTGATTTATCAAAATTTTTTACTCGAAAAAGCTACCGTTATAACCTTTGAATAGTGTAATTATAATTTGTTATAAATTTGATGTATTATAACGTGTATTATCTATCGTGTATACTAAAGAAAGACGTACGTAAGGTTAGTATATAATATAATGCTGACTAAAATGTTACATAAACACCCAACAAAATATTTGATAATTGAAGATTTCAGTAAATTGCATTTACGGTTACGAACATTGAATCACAGTAAATATAAGGTGTTAAACTTGAAACATAACTTTTTTAGCACTTTAGATAGCTATCGAAGTGTACGCGTAAAATATTATATTTCTAAAACAAGTTAACTCACCATTAACTGTTATTTATCCGAACAATTTAAAGTACAAACTTTGTTCTGTCCGATGTAGATCTGACCTATTTTCAATTTAATCAAATATTTTGAATCGAATCGGATGAGAAAAAAATGTCTTTGATAATTAAGTATAAAGTACATAACTACACAGATGGATAAGTTATCGATAAGTATTATAATTTACGCAGTTCGTAAATATAAGATACGTAAACGTCCTATCGTAGACTAAATGGCGTATAATTCATCGTGAAGATGCTGCAATATACCCGTAGGTATATATAATGGGGTATATATATACACGTGTATAAAAGATGGGAAGTTAAAATGATAACGCAAAAGTGTATAAGGAACGATTCAAGCCAAGCATCAGCATTTAGAGACTGTAGAGACGGAAGAGGCGTAGACCGTTAGCCAATTTTTGATATGTATATGCATACCTATATATACATATAGCACGTGCAATTATATTTATTTAGCAAAGTCAGTGTAGCTGATAGAGACTCGGTTCTACGAAGTTAAATTTCACAGAATTCATTGATACATTTTCGTGCGAGTTAATTTAGGTGTAGGTATCTGTTATTCCGCAGTAAAGAGCTGCGCATGCATATAAACATCTTGAGATGTAAACGGCAGCGGGTGAAGTAGGAGGCACGCCTCGAAAAGACTATACGCGCACGCACACACCGTATATTTATATACATATATATACACACACACATATATACATATACATATCTCACTCTCTTTCTCTCTGGAAACGTTTTTCCAAAGCGGTCGGATTAACTTTTCTGCGCGCATCTCGTTAAATTCTCACAAAGCCCTCCTGGCATGTACGTATACACGTGCATGTGTGCGTGTGTATGCATACGTACGAGTATACGTATATATAGATCGGTAGAATTTTTCCCCTCGCGAGCGGTTGGATCCATACTATTGTTAAACAAATTTGTTCTAGCGGATTGAAGAAACTGCCGTTTTCAGCGGCACTAGCGAAGCGAGACCAGCGTGCGAAAGGAGAATCGCACGTCGAGAGAGGCTCAACGAGGAGAGACCGAGCGAGCGAGCGACCGAGCGAGCGAGCGCGCGGAAAGAGAGGCGCAAGGGCATCCAGCGACCGCGAGGAAGACCCATTCAGATAGAGACCAACCAGAGAGAAAGAGGAGAGGGCTCTTAGAAGAGGCTCAAGAGAATTGTGTTCTGCTCTTCTCGCATCGAGAATCGAAAGATCGAGAGAGAAAGAAAGAAAGAGTTTCGAAGGAAACGCGCGGGGATGTAGTTAATCAATTGGCAAATTGTTCCCCGTTACTTCTGTGACCCCGTCGAATCGATTTCGCGCGCCCTCGTTCTCCCTACCTTCTTCTTCGGACGCGGACGGCCTCTTTTTTCCAAGATGCTACCAATCTTTCTTCGGCTTTGGTTCATTCTCATCGGCTATATATACAGATATACATAGGTATACCCCACTCGGTCTATACCCGACCGATACTCCCAGCCCTAATAAGTAGAAAGAAAACATCAATCTCTCGCTTCTCTCGGTTCTCTCGGTTCTCTTGCCCCTCTCCTCGGAATCGAGCGGAATTGGTCCTTGAGCGCTCAAACATCTTCATATATACCCTTGTTCCATCAATTAATATTCATTGTGTCGAGTTTACATCATTTTCGTCATTATTTTAGATTAAGAATTAACTACTATTTTATTATTCGTACATTAATGTTCAAAGAACTTTATATAATCTACTGCAATCGTGTAAACAACAGGAGGTATATTAATTTTATCGTTTAATACTTGAATCGTACTACTGTAGCACCAAACTGATTTCCTTAGACTGATAATAGCTATAAGTATGATTATCCAAAAACGACACGTGTTCCTTCCGACACGGATAGATGGACGTAATTGAAAGAGACGAAAATTCTACCACAGATGAAATATTTAAATGTGATAATATACAACGTGATAGGCTTAACTTACATTAGGTAGAAATGTTAAAACGGTATAATGTTGTTTGCAACTCACCTGTAACATAAAATACAAAAAATCGGAATTAATGAAGTAATAAATAAATAAATCGTATAGTTTTAAAATGAATGAAAAGGAAGAAAAGGAAGTAGAATAAGAAGAAAAGTAAAGTGATAAGCTCGTTACAGTTAGTTATTCCGTTAAAAAGGGACTTTCGTATATTTATCGTTTGATTTGCTTATCAATTGTACGGTTAACGTAGCGAAGTCTGGTGAATCGGGACTATCTAACAATCGAGGAACATAAAGCAAAGAGGAGTAAGTATACAATTGTAAGCTTAAGCTATTCAAATTCAATCGAGTCGAGATCTTTTTCACCACACACTCTCTCACTCTCTTCCTGCGGGAGCAAATGATTGCGGTCTCTTTCTCCTCAGTCCTCTTAGTTCCATTTGTCTATCCGATGCTTAAAGCTTGAAGAAGAGTAACGTCTTGGCGCTTAAGTTTTAATCGATCAAACTCGATGCAACTCTACGTACAAAGTGAACGAAAGCTGACGAGCGCGCAAAGTGTGCATCAACCGCACGGTAGTTCACTTCTCGTCGCAATTAGTCAACCAGTCTCGAGCTTTGCTACCGAAGTCGTGACCGGTGCATCCTTCTCGCGGCGCGTCATTAATGGAGAGCATCTCGCGCTCGCGCGCGCGAGCGCACATCAACGTCACGATCGACGCTCGATCCTCCGGGAAATCGCACTCTCCACGCCCCCAAGTATTATATAAATAACGATAGAAAAACGTCGATACTAGAATAATGTCGCTTTAAACGCGCCTCATCTTTTGTTCGGTTCATTGGTTTTACTTTTTTGTTTTCTTATACCCTGTTTACTTGTGTGTAAGCGACTGTTAATTATATTTCATCAAAAGAGGAGGGAAGTGATTTCACGCGTTCATTTTCCTTTATTAGACTTGCGTTTTATCGGGTTCCCATGACGAATATAACCAAAGAATATTCGCAAACAACTCGATCTTGTATTTTATTTCAATAATAAACGCACGCGCACACATCACGCACACACACACACCTTGTTAAAACGGTAAAACTTTTCCTACCGAATTTTCTTAAGCACTTTTTCCAAGATTCCATGTATATACATCATATATATGTATATACCTATATATACCTATATATACACTCGAAAACTAATGATTGCGCACTCATAATTAGCTCACTTAACGATGAAATATCGAAACCCGTCATTTGCAATGAATTTATAAATTATTAATGCGTAAAGTCAAATCCTGAGAATGTTTACCACGGATTGCGCGTAACTAATTAATAATATACTTATAATATACTTATATGAAAGATATACTCCCAGATCATGATAAAGCCAGACGGCAATATCATGATTGATAGTCTTTCACTTACCGCTATTCGCTAATAGCTTAATATTCACCGTATATCATTTATCTTTAAATTGTCATATTGGTATGTTGTTACTGATATGTTGCATACGTATATAGCTACATCGGCAGCATTGTATACCGTAATTGATTTTCATCGTGAATGTACCTTCTTTTTCTACATTGTATTTTGCATGATGTAACAAACAATTTGTAGCTTACTCATTCGTGCAAAACCTCTCTATCAAGTCTATTATCGTGCAATTACGAGGTTTATATTTCCTAAACCATGTCAACGCTTTTCACTATTTTGAATAATACCAATATATTTTTTACAGGTGTACACGTGTAATATAAGTCACACACGCACTGGTAAAAAATAACATTAGTAAATATTGGTATATCGATAATAAAAATGAAAGTTGATTGATCGGTTAAAGATGCATAGAAGATAAGAGATAGAGAAGATGGGGGTACGCCAAGACACGTCATTGTGCATATATAAATATCCTTTATTTTTGTCACGATATTATCGCCATATTATTAAGCAGTGTGGCGAACTATATAGTTCAATCTTCCATCTTTAAAATTATATAATTTTTCCAATAGCGCTTGTTTTGTTACAAAACAATAATTATACCGAAGGTGTAGAAGTCATAACTCTTTGTCAGGTAGGTATTAAATCAACGGCTAATACTCATTTAAATTTTTTAATAAAAAATATTACGATTTCAAGTAAAATTATTTCTCTAACTAACATCCACTACAAAGCTTTAAAAAACAAAAAGATACAGTTATTTTTATATTAAAGAAAGATTAAGGAAGGAAACGAAAGATTATCCTTGATTGTTTGCAGCACCACGATGAATTCCATACGCGCAAGCAATAACATTAGGCATTCAGTGTCTAAATGTTATTGTCTAGAGCCGAAGAAAATATAATCAGTCGTAACGCATTATCATAAATTTTCTTGAAACTAGATAGGTAGAAGAAAAGGAGGATACTTTTAGTACAGATATATATATATATATATATATATATATATATACATGTGTGTGTGCGTGTGTATACATATTGTTAAACATGGGCGCACACGGTGGAGGGCCCTGCCAATTTTCTTTTAGCAAGAGACAAAAGTGATCGTGGCGCACTTGGTTTTCCGCGTGCATCTCCGTGAGATAATTTAAGTCCTTCCGCGAATCTCGAGTAATTCAATGTTGATAATCCCATAAAATTATTAAGTGAACACGCAGCGGGAATTTCTTACGTCGAGTCGTAAACCTCTAAGATTGGCTCGATTGCAGCGCGTAAAATTGCCTACAGCGTTCTAGGGCAGATATATACTGTAGAGAGAAAGAGAGATAGACTTATCGTTGAACCACCGGGACGAGGAACGTAGAGAAAGAGAGGAAGAGAGAAGGAGGTATGATGTTTTGTATTATTCATTCGTTGCCGAGCTTCATTGATATTCATACATGATATTTACGTAGTGCGTGCTGAACCGAGCAGTTAATTTCATTTATTCGTGCCTTAAGGACTATTTCTGGACTTTTTTCGGCAATAGTTTTCATTTGTTGACTTTTGATGTCTACCCGATTTCAATTTGTTTCGAATCCATGGATATTGCAATATTTTTCTGGCTTTCGCCAAAATAGTGGTAACTGCATTATATCGTCAAGAACGTTACTTTGCAGTAATAAATTCTAATGATTATTTAATTTAGTACACATTACTTGGCATAAATAACTCATATTATACTTGTACATCAATTAACAATAAATTAATATTTTATTTATCATTAGTTATTACTAATTTATAGTCTCTTCATTCATCACTATTTGATGAACTATAAATAAAGCGAACATGTAACACGTATAGATATATCGGGATACAAGAAAGTTCAACTGATATTTCAATACAAATTGATCGATGTAACATTTCTTTCTACAGATCAAATAAGATTAATGGGATTGGCAACAAATGTATTATCATATCTGAAAAGATATTTTACGTATAAAATTGGAAGTATATCATAAATAGTGCAAGGCAACGAATCTAATTAAAAAACGTACATGATTCTCCGCTTCCGTGTACCGAAAGAAGAAGAAGGGTTATAGCATGACAGTTGAAAACGTTGCTCGGAAAATGGTCGAGGGAAAGATATAGAAAAAGAACGGTATGCAAGATCGAGTGGAAGAATCAATAGAGAGGCCCCCATCGACGTCGGTGATCGATCCTTGTGGAAAAATCTGCTCTCTCTCTCTCTCTGTGTTCTTTTTTTCATGTCAAGGTGGGTTTGCGGCTCTCTCACCCAGTTATCGGTGTAACCACCACGAATGAATAGTAAAACTAGCTATAATAAGAGGACCGAGAAGCGAAGCGAAGGGAAAGGAAGGGAAGGGAAGGGAAGGGAAGAGAAGAGAAGAGCAGAGAAGAGATCGCACGGTCGAACGAACCTCGTCCGTCGTCTAGGTCGTCTCTAGTTAATATGATCCCCGTAACCGCGCTTATAACTGGGTAACGGGTAGCACCGGGGCATTAAATGCAGGCTGCGGATGACCGACGGACGATCGATCGGATAACGGCCGATGTATAACAGTCGGCCGGCGTTCGCTCGTGCTGCTTTGCATATAGACTCTATACCTAGCGAGCGAGATACTGCATCACGACATCGATAATCCAACCGCCCGACTCCTTCAGCCCTTTCCCGCTTCTTCTCCTCCGTCTTCTTCTTCCTCCTCCTCCCCCGCCTCCCTCCCCCCGCCACCTCCTCCTCAACCTCCTCCTTCTCCTCTTCCTTCGGTTCGTGGTAGCCGAGGGGATTCTTTTTAGCCTCCTTCCTACGGGAAACTGTACTCGTTGTAAGAACACTGTTACTCGGCCAAGAACGCGCGAGCAAGCGCATCTTAGGAATTTCGCGGTATTTCTTTTTTATACCCTCCCCCTTCTCCACTCTTTCTATAGACGTATATACATATCGTGTTTTCCTGCGGGGGAGGCCCCTATACACCGGAGATGTTATGCAAGATTTCGACTCCGATCGCATACGTACATGTGCGTATGGATGATGCGTGCTTTATCGCAGGATGAAAGTTTATATCGATCTTACGTGTAAGCTTCTGTTTTATATACTCTGAATCGCGGGCCTTCCGGCGCTCGACCTTTCTCTTCGATGGCTAATCGCGCGATACCTTATATTTTTACAAATTTATCCCTGCGGTATTTCGAATATGACCGAACGTTTAAACGGTAACTCCTGTCGCTTGATTATTGAAATAAAAAGTGCATATATCAAATAAGATGAAATAAACTCGTGATTATAATTGCGGGTGTTTGTATATACATGTGATATCCTAGCGAGGAGCGCCGGTCAGTTTTCGCGACTATCCGACCGATTAAAAACGCCCATAAGTGCGCGATATCTATCTATATCCGTAGCTAGTCGTGTGCGCATATCTGCCTGCCTCGGCCAATACTCGTCCCACGCGTGCGCTGGCTCTTCGTGGCCATACCACCCAAGAGCTCGCCGTCGCCATCGCTCTCCAAAAGAAGCATAAAAGACAATCGGTAAAATCCATCGATTACAGTGACACTCCTCCCTCTTCCCGTACGAGACAACTTTGTGCTCGAGAGTCCTTCCGTCTTCGGGTTCGCGGGCGGTTCAACTTCACTTGAGCACGCTCACTTCGATCCATTCATTGTATGTATACGAGCTAACGCGAAGACACGCTGGATATAACTATTAACGCAGTCTCTCGGGCATCTTTTCTTTTCCTCAAAATTTTCTTTACGACACGATCACGTTTCACTTCAATGAGATATACGACTTCTAGCGTTCTTTTCTTCTATACGCTTTGATTACTTTATACACGCGTGTGTTATATTTGATCAATGAAAACGTTATTTTCTCAAGTCATAAAAGTGATAATTATTATTGTATTACATCTTCTTTCGTATAGTTTAAGTTATTCTACAACTTTGAATAATCTTCTTTCAGTAATATCTTCAAAGATTACTCAATCATCTGGACATTTGTTGGATTAAATTGAAAGTATATAAATTAAAAATCTTATCACTGATAACATTACGCATGATCGTAACTGCGTTATTAAACTTGAGTCAGAGCGGAATATAAATGAGCTTCGTTGTGTATCTAAGTTGGATCGCAAAGACAACAGATTATGCAATATCTGAAGTTGCATTGAACGCCTACTTTTAATATACGTTTACGTGTATTTATAAATATTTTCCATGATTTTTACGAGTACTCAGCTGCGTGCTATAATATTTCTTACAGTCACATACGATTTGTAATATCCTATATATAAACATCCTTTAGTATAAAAGTATAAAATAACAATTAATTTTAAAATATCGATTAACTTGATTATACGATGATTATATAATATATAAATCAAGACGACAATATATGTATCTGCGATAGACAATAATACGGTAATAAACAATTGCTTCGCCGTCACCTATAATCACAGATTTAATTATTTTATCGGAAAACAATCGATGAAGTAGTAAAAAACAATTTGTACACGTACGTGTATATATATACATGTAGGAATGAAAATGATAAAGGTACCACTTTATTACATTCATATTAAAATGACTCGTATATCTTTCGAGTTAATCTATTCAATTTTTAAGGTTCAACTGCAGCATTAAGATAAAGTATAGAAAAGAAAGAGAAAAAGAAAGAGATAGGGAAAGTATGGGGGAGGTCAAGCCGATAAATTATATTACATGATTAAGAATTCGGGAGTAGAACGACGAATTATCATTGAGTGGGTTTCGTCTATTTTAAAAATGAAATAATCGTACGTGTCAACAAAAATGAGGAAAATATTATAAAAGTATCGAGAGGAGTGTTGCTACCACTGGATAGATATAACGTACACGTCGTCCTTCTATGTCGATCGGGCTGCACACACGTAGATGCGCGACGGCTATAAAATCCTCGTGGCTGCGGCGGTTGGCAGGCGAAGAGATATAAGAGCGGACCGTTATCGCGTGGTCAGCTGCTCGTGATACGTATCATGAGCGATGATGGGCGGAGATCGTCGACGTGATGGATGACCGGTCGCCTATTTATTGATTTAATTGTTCGTTGGAGCGGTTACGCGAAGGGAGCAAGAGAGACAGAGAGAAGCTGCTGCTGTTGCACACAAAATTTTCTTGGTGCTTTAAAGTACATTTAGCTGTGTATGTGTACTTCGAGAGCAAGCGAGAGAGTGAGTGAGAGAGAGAGAGAGAGAGAGAGAGAGAGAGAGAGTATCAGCTAAGATAGAGAAAGATTTTTGCCCTCGAGCTGAGAGACCGCGTCGATGAGTCGTGAGATATTTCGCTGAACGCCGCGGCTCGGGCATTAATCACGAAAATGGCGAATTAATAAATGCCAGGCTGATAAAGCCGAATAATAATTCTCGCTCCTCTTTTCAGGGGAGCACGTCCCTTTAATCGACGTCGGCGCGGTATTCTATTTTGACACCGTCCACCGTCAAGTGCGACTTCTCGCGCGATTTACTCTTTATATATATATATATGTATAAGGTGCCTCGGAAAACGTGTTCCGTACGATCTTATCGTCTCGATAATTATGACTTTCTTTTTTCATCGCCTCCCTTCCATCGTTTCCTTTTCTTGTTTTTTTGCTTTAGCCTCTACCATACTTCGACAGTCAATGAGCTGGAAACCATTATTTTTACTATTATACCTTTACACCTTCCATTAGAGAATCAATTTCCATTCTTTAAAGATTAAGTAGATCCATTTCTGCGGTGTATCTAATAAAACTTGACAAATTAAAATCCTTACTAATAACAATGTACAGTCCTTTTCTTATACATTTCATCTTTTACAATCTATTATTAATTTATAAGAAGATTATAATACATTAATAATGATTTTTTTTAACAGTATTCATCATTTTTCTCTAAGTATAATAGTTTAATGCACTTTATTTTAAGAAACGTAAACTCAATAATACACGTAGAAATTAAATATAAATTGTAAAAGAAAAAAAATAAGTTTATATATTACAAATATTTATTACTTTAAATTAACTATCTCTAGAAGTTTCTAAAATCACAAATGATTTAGATATTAGATTCGAGAATGATATAATAAATCAACGCGATGCGAAATTCAAAGTATGTGCAGGCATGCATGAGCTCAGGAACGTTAGAACGTCGTAAGGTATGAACTGTGTTCCACTGCCTAAAGGGAATATTAATTATTCGGTAATTTTTACCTACGTACGTTGTAATGTTAATATATAAATAACACTGTACAGTTTTACGTTGAATTTGTATATTAATTAAAATACTGTAATTTCGTTTATAGATGTGGCACATATTATACTTTTTTATCTTTGTGAATTATAAATTGTTCAAACGTACCTGTTGTTTATTGTTATTATGCATACGAAATGTTTTATATATGGTATACGTAAAAGCTGTAAGATACATATCGATGAACGGTACGGAGCGTGTTACAGTATAAATAGATTTCAGAGTAAAATGAATAGAAAATTTTCGATGAGAGTGATTATGCATTCTGGAGTTGAGTGGTTACACTTATTATACGGTGTATTTAAATGGTAACTTTTAATACGACGTTTATATCGTATAGAAATGGATTGTTTGCTCAAAAATGAAAGGAATTTGTATCTTTATGGTAAAAGATGCGCGCGGCGAGTTGGGCGGCTTGAATTATGTAAAACTGTCGAGTCAATATCTCGAAGATGAAGAGGTAAAGGTATTTATCTGTTTATGCAGTAGGCGAGTAAAAGGAAGAGAGCTCGCTAATGAACAGGTTGTGGGAGAGAGAGAGAGAGATAGACGGGCGATGAAACGCATAAATGAAGCATAAAAAATGATTCGAAATAACGGGTGAGTTTTTGTGCTGCACGAGCCCTCGGCTATTTAAAAGCCCAATAATCGGCAGTTTGTATCGAGGATTTTGCAGAAACGACTCGAACGACTCGATTGTCGGAACCGCATTGATAGTCCGATCGTTAAACCCACGAGGAAGAGAGAGAGAGAGAGAGAGAGAGAGAGAGAGGGAGGGGACTCCTCGGCGATTGGAATATCGCATGGTTCGCGAACCGTTTCACTGAGTTTCCACGGAGAGTCCAGTCGGCCCTGTCACATGCAAATAATTCTCCCTCTTTATATACACTCGACTCTTCGGTTTTCTTTAACAGGTGTTTGCCCGCCTAAGACTGCGGCTAACCGAGTGCAAGATGTTATTAATAGCCCCGGGTGTCGTTGAGAACACCTCTCCTCTATATGGCATATATACGTATGCGTACCTACACGTACATGTATGTCCATATATACCTATATACCTGCGTACGTGTAGATATAATATACACATAATTCGCGCTCGCATTAACGACCTTGACATTGCATAACCGCGCCTCGGAAATGAAATAGGAACGAATGGGAGTAATCGTTGCTTCGAGAACTGTGAGCACGAATTCGCGTATATATACTCGTACACTCTTGGAAGTTTATGGAGACCGATGTCTGTACGTTGATACGCGCGCGTGCATAATTAACCAATAAAACCAATGACGCTACGGTTCCCCCTAACACGCCCATTTTAATGACTTTGATATTGTTAAATTACATATAGGAAGAGGAATATCGGTTATTACTCCGGTACATATACGACGCCTCCGTATTGCTTCCACCTATACATATCTAGCTTCTTCCTGTATCTACATACTTCCGCATCTTTTTTTCACTGAAATTTGGTAAATTGTAATACGTAACATTTATCGAAAAATAACAATATTTTTTTTAATTTTTACTATTAATAATATTTTCAGTATCGAATTAACGATGCCACATTGTTGTTAAAATAATAATTGTTTAATCATTAATAATTACCCTGATAGTATTAAATAATACCACTTATTAATTAAAAAAATTAGTATTGAAATTCAAATTAATTTTAAGTTAATTTGTACTACTTAAAATACATTGAAACCTCGTAACATGGAAGTTCGAGGCAATTCTGTTGTACTGATAAAGAAGAATTTATGTTGCAAATGTATTGACAAAGGAAGGTGCAGTTGCTCGTAGAATATACATCAAAGATTATTATTCCTTTAGGAATATTTATCATCAATAAAACATCAAGCAAACTCACCTAGTTTATCAAATGCATGATATATTGGTTTGTATTAAATTTTCATAAGAAGATTCATACATATACAATTCATACGCGTATATGCTCGGGTAAAAAGAAGATTTACTTTGCACTCGACGAGACTCAGTGCTGCAAAGGTTTTGCTTTGCACCTTCAATAGTTAAAGCGCCACTTCTTTCACGACGTTCGTAAATCAGTGTCGCTGTACATCAACGCCACACGCAACTCATAAACGGCACTTTCATCGTCACGGCAATAACATGCAAAAAACTAAATGACGACCACTTTTTACTTTCTTCTCTCTCTCTCTTTCTCTTTTTTACTCCAGTATGCGTGAATACTTTTCAATCATTAATATTGCGCGTTTCTTTTCACGTTACTTGCTGCGCGTACTTGCCTTTACATGCTAATTTTAATTATTAATTACGTTTTAATCAATTTTAAAAAATGTTTTATTGTACATAAATATATATGTTTATGTACGTTATTACTTTACACCGGATGCAAATGAATTGGTTGTTTTGTTAGTACGCCGTAGATTATAATGTTACACACACAGAGACACCGACGCGACACAAAAGAGTAGATATAGTAATTGTTTAAACTGCGCACATCGCGGTTTCAAAATACTGCTACAGAGCTATTGTATGCATAACGTTTTAAGCTCATTATGTTATTTTAAAGGACTATTACTCAAAATAATTATATTATATTGCTATTTCTTAATCTTACGAACGTGTAGTTAACGTTAAACGCGAATATACAAAGACAATGTAAATTAATTTAGGTATATCACTCAATATAAACAATGTAACATTTTATTCGTGAAAATAATTTTATTTTTTATTTTTGGAAATAAGAGTAAGAAAACTTTAAAACTTAGAGATTCATACATTAAATTAATATTTAATTTACGAGATGTAAATACCGTTGATGATTTAACGTTAAACAATGCAATACATCTCTTTATGCTTTGTATCCATATCAATGTCCAACAAAACAGTTAAATTCAAATATATGCAGTTAATAAAGAGAACCCACGTAACATTAATATGGCAAATGAAATAAGTATATATAATAAATAAAGTATAAAATAAATTACGTACGAGAGTGAAATAAATGTATAATAAAGGTGATATTATCGAGTTGAAAAATGTTAACACGTATATATGTATATAACGCGTACATAAACTCGTAGATTTTGTGAAAAGTATATAATATAGTAGCATGACACAGTAAAAGAAAATAGACAAATAAGCAGAAAAAAAAACTGTAAATCTACGAGACTATGGAAGAGAATAAACGGTGAAGAATAAACGAAGACTGCAGAGTAGTCTGCAATTTCCTTGAAGCGAGTAGGCGCTGAACAGTTGAACTTGGGCTCCCCGTTCGTTGTCATCCCCGGTGTTACGCGGTTACGCGACTCTCTCGGTATTTGTATGTGTAGGTATACCTATAGAGAAAAGCGGTATGTTGGAAATGAGTGGTTCCCTGGTTCCACGCCGGTAATGGACGTTTTGTCATTTTCCCATCGACCGAATCGTACTATACCCGGGCGCCGGTACTTTGTCGTTCTTCCCACTGTTTATAAGGCAGTGTGCACGCGCGGGGTCCGAGCGCGCGTAAAACCCTGGACGTCTCGATTCACTGTCCAGCCTCCTGCAGTCTACGGCGTATAATGAGAATACACGCCGCGGCGGAACGTTTACTCGGGTCGGGCGCACGGAACGACGTCGAGAGGAGCCCAGGCTCACGACCCGTTAGTCATGAGTGTTGTCGCACCGTCGATGTAACCTACCACGTGTACTCCTGTCTGACCCCTTTGTTTTCAGCTATACCAACGTCTTCACTTTGCTTCCATCGCAATCGACGCGATTCGCGCCTTCCTTCATTCTATACTCTTCTGGTACACGGGTGGATACATATACCTATATTTATACGTACATCTGTGTACACGACCGTTTGATTATTTTCTTAGACTGCGCACGCCGAGTGCTTCTCTTCTGTCCATTGTGTGTGCGTGTACCAGCTCCCGGCGCTTTTCTCAGGCAAATACTTCACTCGAGGAAATATCGACTCTTTTCCCCCTTCGAGTATATATGGCTTTCGACGGGACGTGCTACCGCGCCGATACTTTATCAAACTTTCACCTCTTGCCTGACAGTTCCACGTACCGAGTTGTTTCACGCATCGCGTCGCTAATTAAATCGTTATACGATCGGTTTCGCTCATCGTATTTAATTTCCTATTCGATAATCTCTCATTCTTATATCTCTCTTATCAACGTAAATATTATATTTAGAACATTTCCAAGATATCGACATTTTGTGCAAAACGACCTAACAAGTTTTTTACTAAAGAAAGTTCAACTCATCTTTATTAATATAGTATAATTTAAAAGTGTAAGCATACGTGTAAAATAATAAAAATGAAATGAATAAAAAAATTTTAGCGTATAACGTACAGCGGTTTTTAAAATAATGATGTAACAGCTGTTTTATTTATGGAAGTTTACGTTTTTCGTGAATGGAATGTTTAAGAAAACGTGGAAGTACAAAGTGGGACAGATGTTAAGAGACAAATTGCGAGCTCATACACGTATAGGTAGAATCTTAATCGTAAAGTATAAGAAAAGCATAGAGTTTGTTTTTTTCCTGTATACCTGTCCGCCTCGCAGTAGTCTCGATTTTCAGGCTTGCAAAGCGGATGCTCTTACGTCCAAGTATCAGGGAGATATAGAGGCTCGTCGGGCTGAAAGTTTTCTAATTATTCGTATCCGTTAGCGGTAGGCAGCAAGTGCAACAACGGCGGACAACTGTACTTGCGATCGACTCGAATCCCGCAGGTGCTAAAAGAGTATCGTACGTCATAGCCTCGACCGCAATCCAATCGGCCAGAGATTTACGAGCGGCTACGACGGCAAGTACTTTTTACCACGGCGTGCACGCGTGCCAAGACGATGCGTGCCTTCCAATATACACACGGTCTATAGATATACATACACCCAGTTTGATCGGCTACCGTCGATGTCCGTTCAATGGACTACTGCATTCATTAGCCCCGGAGACCGTCGTATAAATTTTCCAGGCCGGTCCGCACGCGCGGGATGTACCTATACACACGCGCGCACACACACACACACACACGCATACATGTATATACCCATATGTACGAACCCGATAAGTGAAATAAATGGATATTTATATGTGTCAATGCAACCCCCTCCGTCATTTACGACTTTGTCGTGAATTTTCAGAGCGGCAACGCCTCTCTGCGATCCGGCAAGTTTATTGCTTCTTCGTTTAATTTTATTATCTCGGTTGGCATTCACCCAACGCTGTTACTGCTCCTCATCGTAAATCGTCGTCATTCGAACCGGTAATTATACAAAAATTTATATCAATTCATTTTCCAGGTTCTTTTATATAAGACATAGTTGCTCTTTATCTCTCAAGATATTATAGTGCTAGCGTCAGATTTAAATCATTCAAATTGCATAGCCCAATGATTTAGATATCGTTGATATCGTTGCGTGTTTATAAATAGCAAAGTATATCGCCGAGCTCGAGCGTTGCGTCGCGAGTATTCCACACATCGACTCACACACGCTTACGGGCATCTTCTGCATACCCTAGGCACCGAATCAACGAGCCTTGACTTCCATTGTAAACGAATATGCAATCGACGTATGCAAAGACCGAGAAAGTACGTACCTGTTAAATTAATACGTCCGCATAGACCGTTGACGACACCTCCGGCACTATGTCTAATCGGAAAAAGGTGGAAGCGGGAGCAAGCCTGTTCGTACGTACAGTGTGCGACACGCGACACGTGTTCTCTGTGCCTATAAATGTCACGTTAATTTGGAGATCACGAATAGCATGTAGACAAGTTCGTACATTCGCAATCGTACTCGGTCGAGCGCGAGTAGCCATAGAAATTAAACGTGTTGTTCTTGTACACTCGGGTATAAATTGAAGAGGAAGTAACGAAGGAAGGTAGCTCACGTGGTACGAAAAAGAAAAAGTAATAAAATAGCCTGTATAAAAATAAGGCGAGCGTCAGCTTGGGACCAGGATATATCCGTGGCAGGACACGAAGAGCTTCCTTTATTACCCCTCGCGTTAGGTCCGATTTCTTTATCGTCTATTTACTCTTTATGCCCCCCTCATTATGCTCGAAGGAGCGCGGGCAAATCGTATTGTTCTTTGTTCTCGAGTGGAGCGAGCCACCGCGAATGGAGCCTCGTCCTCGCACCATTCGCCGTCCCAGTTCCTGAGCGCGCGCGAGGTATCACCGATGATCGTGCACGCGCTACGGAAGAAAAAAAAATACCGGAATGTTTAACCTCTTTACCTCTTCAACCTCGTGCGATCGAACGAGACCGATTACCCGAGCCGAGGGAAGTGCGAAGGAGGCAAACTTCGCCTTTGCGGAGGCGTTACGCTAGACGAAGGTGTTCCGCGTTCCTAGTACTGCTGTAGTAGTGGTGCTGCCTTTAAGATTGCCAGCCCAGCAAATTACCCAGTTTCTAGGTCTCCATTGTACAGAAAAAAAAACGATTGGAATGAAATAGAAGGAAGGGAGAACTGGAGCGAGCAACTCTATACCAACTCACAGGGATATCGTGTATACCCAAAGTGTGTGAGAGAGAGAAGGAAAAATGATGTTAAAGAGGCGGGCAGCTGCGTCGACAACAATAAGCGAAAACAAGTTTTCCCGCAACGGGTTTTTCCGTGCCTACTTGTAAAATTACCTGGTAAAACACTGTTTGTCTATTTATTTTCAACCGATCTTCGAATTATGAATCCTGGCTAATCGTGATTATTCACCTTTCCTACATCAAAGCGCTTACCGCGCATCTGCGTCTCCTATATACCTTCGAATTGAGAATTGAAAAGTTTATACTTTCAATCGTTTCTATATCTGGCTACTGAAATCTGAATATAACTAACGGGCCTATATGCGATAACCTATGAGTTTAATTCCGTAATAAGGCATCGGTTTTTATCTAGATTATATACAAGTTTTTTTTTATTAAACTTCTTTATTAATTATATTGTATTACTATAGTTCAGGACAGTTTAATACAGTTTAGTAAGTAGTCATTGATAATCCATAATAGATCGATATCCAAATTTATTTTTAATTAGATTGTATTGAAAATTGCGAGTAATTTTTCTAGTAATTAGTATATAAAAATGTAGGTTATTTGGTGGAATTTAGGTAAAGATAAACAGCGGCACATTGTGAAATCTAATAAAAAGTACGACGAGATCCATTTGTCAAGTTGAAGATAAGAGTTTTGAGTCTAGTTAGAACCGTATATCTCGTTGAGAACTCGAGTAATAGGTCTCTGAAACTTCATGACAGGTAAGAGTTGCATTAAAATTTCTGCCCATCTCTGCATTAATCTGTTATTAATCTAAAGTCATCGTTAATTTGATTTGTCACTCTGATCGTTTAATTTTTGTTTCGATTTCAAAGAGACAATTTAAATCTCAGTCAGTAGTAGTACACGTCCGTTTATCCTCTATTCACCGTTAGGCGAATATACACGATTGCCGACATTGGTGTGAACAGTACGCGAAAAAGATAAAATAGTTTTGAAGTAAGTAACGAAAACACAATATTCTAATAACATAACAGCACAGAGGTTCATTATAAAATAATTGAAAATCACAGCATTGTCTTGTCCATCAATCAAAGAGAGAAACGATAGAGCGCGAACGCGTATCGTTATTCGAGATAAACAGATTCACTCGAAGCGTAGACGAGGTTCATCGAGTGATATCCACCGAGCGAAAAGAAAAAGAAAATAATACGGAAAAAAAGGAAGACCGTCATGAAAATTATGACAAATTTCCGCAATTACGAACGGAATAATCGAAAGACGTCGTGTAAGATAATTTTTTTAACGCGCATATATATACGTGTGCGCGTCGTCAATCAGTAATAATTGCAATTGGAATGGTGACCTAGAAGGCATGTACCATCGGATAGATTAGTGTCCGTTGACCGCTCGGTCCGTTTGTTATACGCCCGTAGTTCACAAGTGAGTAACAGCTGGTGCATTCTCTCTCCTTCGAGGAGCACCGCACAAGACAAACGACCTCGTGTTCGTTGATTTGCGAGAAAACTCGAGTGTCGCGCACAGAGACGAGGAAAGAAGGATCTCTATTCCTATTGTACTGTACGTACAGAAGCCCGCTCCGGTATAACCTTAGGTATACCAAAAGAGACGTATGTACGGATGTACCCAACTCTTATTGTAAATTCACTCGACTTGTTACATTATAATGTAGTTATCTTGACGTTTATTGCATTCCGGGGCTTGGTTGGATCAATTAATTAACACCCGAACGAGATATTCAATATACATTGAATTCTTAAAGTGTTACATTCAACGTGGTATATGATGTTTGCGCACCTTGTTTGCGGTTTCTATACCGCTTCTGCACTCCTCGGTTCTTCATTTATGGAATCGGCAATTATCTTTCATGTACTTTAACATGTTTACATTACCTTTGCGGCAACCCAACCAGTGTAATCGTTTACGTTATAATCATATAATGTGATATAGTTATTTTAGATAAACTGCTACTGATTAATAACACTTTCCATTCCATTGTATACACACACACACACACACACTCACACACTCGCACACACTTTATATATTATACACGTACGCATGTATTTCCTTGCGTTTACTTTTTCACGTTTACAAGAGAAAAACATACGAATGAGGTATCCTTTGTAATTTAGCTATTGACCACGGTGCTATATTTAAATCAATGAATATGCCTCTACAATTTCCAAGGGATAGATTAACCGCAAATAAACTATTATGATTTTGAGCGTGGAATAACTACCTCGCAAATAAGATAAAATTACATTGAACGAATCAAGCTGTTATTACTAGACTGATACATGCACGCGTAGTTTTGTTACCCAGCTGAACCTTTATTTCTGAATGAAAATGACAAAATAAGTTGATTAAAATCTATTTAGGAAAAGGGAAACCGATCGATGAGTCTGCGTTTCCATTTGAATCTAAGTATCCTTGAACAACTCGGTAAAAAATAGAGTAAACTCCATAAAAGATACGTTATTTTCTCGTAATTAAGTAGTAACACTTGTATATTTACTTTTATTCGAGAAATTGCTAGTAGCGTATCGATTCGAGCAAAAAAGAGTATATAAATTAGATAAAGGAGTTTGATTTATAGCGTGTAATTACTGTAGGTATAATTAGGTTTAACAAAATGTACAGGCACGGTGAAATTTGATTATTTATATATTATTAGTACACTCCGACATAATTAAAAAATGTTTTCCCACAAATCGAATTAATCGAGAAGTCATTACTACATTCCAAATTTACTTTAATAATAATTAAAAATAAGTGGAAAAATTAATGCAGATCTGTATAACTCAATTTCTAGTTAAATGAAGCGAAATATAAATGTACGGCCTACTTTGCAGTTGAATCTTTTAACACTGAGGATAATATTTTGACTTGTATAAAAGTAGGTTGTAAATGATTCTCACAGAGGGTAAATAACAGTACAGTTTAAATATTTCGAGAATGATTTTTTGGGAAATATAAATAATGTGATTTAAACATCGGTTTAGAATCGTTACCGTTTACAGTGTTACGAAGCTTGAACGAAATTGAGAATGATGGTAGACTAGGTAGGTATATAGCCTATATAGGTATTACTATATATATACGGGAACATGATTTGATATTTTTTTTTCTAAATGTTAAAGTAGCAGTAAACTTAGGAGTTGGACGAATCAACCCGATCTCGGATCTGACAAAATAACAGAAGAATAAAAGGTAAGCGTTAGAGAGACAGAGAGAGAGAGAGAGAGAGATGAGCTAAGTCAAGGTAGAAGGCCCTGTGAGAAGAGGATTCGAATCCCGCAATCGTTGTTGGAGCGTCTAAATCCAAGGTTGGAAGAAGAAGAAGAAGAAGAAGAAGAAGAAGAAGAAGATCGTTTCTCGTTTCGCCATCGCGAATGACATGGTTCCAAGCACTGATGCTCGGAACTGTTAAATGTTTGTAGCTATGGTGACGGCGCGGCCGGGCCGGCGCTTGAATCTCCCAGGACCAAGGTTTGTATAGAGATTGTGTATAGATCGATTCACCGAGAGAAGATGGAAACTATCGTGCCACAGTGCCACCTAATTGTTTGGGAGTTCGGCGTGCGCGGGTGAAACTCAACTGGTGTGAGGGGCAGTGGGCCTCGAGTAGGTGCGAGGAGGACAAGACCGAAGGAGGAAGAAGAGCCCGTTAGGACGACTGACACGTTGTTACCGAGGCGTCTGTAACGCTCGCGCATGGGCCCCGTGCAGTGGAGTGTGTGCGAGTGCGCGCTCGTGTATATACATAGATATACGTATATACGTATACATGTACGATCGGTACGCTATACTTTGTTATTGGCCCGTAAAGCGACCTAATGAATGCATCGCCCTCGGCGCGTCGGCTCAAAACAATTTCAGGATGTAACCCCGCGCGCTCGCGCTCGTGAGCCGTATTATCCAAGTACTTATATAAAGACCGCGAGAGAGTGGATCGGCACAACGAACGCGAGGAGAGGAGACCGTGAGTAGGTCGCGCACGCCGGCGCGTTGCATTATACTTGGGCGCGCGTGATATTTAACAGCGCTCGCGCGGCAGTTTGCAAACGCCGGGTTGGATATATACTGTTACCGGACGCCAACCCGTGCGTATTTAACGCCTTGCGGTCGAGGCCGAATGTAGCGGCTTCCTTTCTTCCCCTCTCTCTCTCTCCCTCTCTCTTATTCCTCCGCGTTTCTCTCTTTTTTCCGCTTTTCGCGCCCGAGCCTGCAGACCCTCATTGTTCAACCCGGCCGACTCGAGAATTCAATATCTTACGGATTAATTGAATAACTACTATTTATTATACTCGTATACCAATGCGCGCGTATGCACCTTCCATTCTTTCTTTCATTTCTCTCTCCCGTTCTTATTTTATTCCCTTCTACGTACGCCCCGTCCGCGATAAATACGCGATATTCCTCTAGTTTAATATCATCGAGCAACAAACGATCGAGACAAATCTATTACTTCTTCTTAAACAAGTCCAACCGAGTCCGTTAATGATCGCCGAGTTATTGAGTTTAGACCAACCTGACTCGTTATATGTATACCTACGAAATCTATACATTTCCGAGCATTGTAAATTCCAAGTTGTGTTACATGCGTTGCATTATTTGACTGGAATGCGTTTTCCTATTAATTTTAATTTATCGTTCTATTATTACCATTCTATATTTATTTAGCTGAACGTCTTATATATACCTGTCAGTATATTATAACTATAATTATTTATACATAGCATTTGCATATACGCGCAATATTTTCATTTGGATTCACCAAGTTTTTGATAATCGAATGTCGAATACGCGCAAATGCGTTTGCAATACTATAGCGCATAACACTCGAGATGCGCTAATATAAAATCCAATGATAAGTAATAAAAGCAATTTAAACCGATAAGTTAAAAATTTCTTGTGTCATCGTGGTATCTCAAGAACGTTCGCAAGAAACTAGTGGAATCCAGCAAGGCGTTCTTGCAAAGTACCGAGAAAAATTATACGTCGATATTAACCGGGCGATGCCGATGTCCAGATAAAATATTACTACGCTTTAAAAATCGCATTGTCTACAATGATGAGACTGCACTTGATAAAACCTTTCGCGTTTCTTAGTATGCAAAAATATGAGCGTGCGAATGTGTTTGTTATTCACATTCATCGTGTATATATATACATGTATATCTCGACTCTGAAATATTAATAAATCTTTTAGTAAAATTTGTGTTCCCTTGTTTGCAGATTTTAATGATAAATCTTTCTAATGCATATTTTATTTGATTTATCGTTAGATTTTTTATGACCTATTGTTCATCTTATACATCTAATCTAGCTAGATACTAATTGTAAGAGGCAAATTGTTTGTCTAAAAATAAACTCGTCGTATGAACGTTGTCCTACTAACTAGAAAAGTCTAAATGTAAATTAACAAATAAACCCGCTAAAAGGCAGAAATATATTTGAGATAAATTGATGCTGTTCCAACTAGCAACAATTAAATTAAAATAATATCAACTAATTGTATAAATGTATATAAATATTTCCATAAAAGATGATGATATGATAAAGAAATTATGAAATGAGTCGTGTATTAATTAAGCAAGTGCACCGATTAACAGTTATCTGCGAAGAATCCAAGAAGTTTACCTTCCCTACAAAGTATCATGCGACCAAGACAGTAATTTTCAAGGACGTTTTTACAATGAGCTTAGGACCGCAAAGAGATGCAATTTGCGGTTAAAACAAGTATTATGCTCGATCCTCGAAAATCTCGAGGGAAGAAAAATACATTCGAGAGACATTCGAGAGGTAGATTCGCGCGTGTCTATAAGGAAAGACGTCCTAAGACGTCTAAGGAGAAGAAGTATCTTTTAATAAGGTCACCGCGAGCGTCAACCTCAACCGGTAATCTGATTCGTCCTAACGTCAAAACGTTGCGGTCTCGAATCTGCATGGAATGGACGGTAAATACACGCGAGAGAGTCTTTCCGCATTGCGTTCGCCGCACGACAAGCCGGTGCGAAATTAATGAAATTCTCTAATTAACTGGCTAACTAGGAGGACAATTTACCGGTCATTTAAACTCAGACGTGACCGAGATCCTTACTTTGCCTCCACGGTTACGCATCTTGGAAAAAAGTTGCTTCGACGAGAGTTCGTCGAGAAAAACACAGAGATTCCATTCTTACCTCCAGGTGAACACGCGCTCGCGCACATACACACATCACGCACATGTACAAGTGGTTTATTTCGCAATATCTTCACGAAATATTATGGTTGTGCATAATTCCGCGCACCGATTGGAAGATCCCCTGTTATTCGAGGATTCTGCACGCGCGTGTTTTGCATGAACTTATTCACCGCGATTATCCTACTCTCCTGTATATGCATATATGTACGTATATCCGTACGTATTCGTGCGAAAACGTTGAATGACGTCGGGTATAATGCCCCTTTTTGTGCATTTATCATCCTTAATTGAATGCACGAAAAGATTCACGGTTAATTATACCATATGTAAACATAACGCGAGGGAACGTACTACACCTAAAATACGTTTACTCACTCTACCTTATGATGCATACTAATACCTATACATACATATAATTAACTGTCAGCTGAGGTTTCTGTGACTACGGGTATTTAATAATATCTTGCAACATATTCAACACATTTTGATTGTACAAGAGACATTCAACCTTTATTTCTTGTTTACATTTACTTTATGAAATAATATTTTTAGTACGGATGAATATTATTAAAAATTAGATTAAAATTAATTATAATGATTTGGAAAACATATAATAAAGTGTTTTATTTTAATTATCAATAATTATTACATTGTTATTTTAAAATATTTTCTTTACATAATGTTTGTTTTATGTTAGGACATACCGTACTTAAATATTTCGTAAAGTGTTGATTCAATAAAATAGACAAAGTTACGATATAATTAATTAATTTACCGATATGGTTGTTAGGCATTGTATATTATGCGTCCAAGAGTTTAATTGTACAAATACTAAAAATCATCCGAGCAAAAGCGATTATAGTTCAATGAATTTGAAACATCATCTAACATGATTGTATGTAGGAAGGCATAAAGTCGCGTGTATCTTGAAATTAGATTATAAAGGAAGAATGCGCGGTATTCCATTTTCCATCTCCGTTTGTAGCATATAGAAGACAAAAAGTTCGAACGCGTGGCAAATCGCATCCGCAATTTATTCGGGCAGTAAGTTGATTGCGGTGAAAAAAAGTAAAAGAAATAAAGTGGAAGAAGACAGGGGAAGGATCGAAAGAGAGAGAGAGAGAGAGATACAGGGAGGTGCAACTTGCAGGAGAGCGTTGCGAGGGAAGAGAAACACGATGGAAGCAGAAGAACAAGAATAAGATGAAGGAGAGGAAGAAGAAGAAGAAGAAGAGGAGAAGAAGACGAAGGTATATAGAAGGAAGAGAGACTGTAGGAGGGAAAGGAAAGAAAGATGCCAAAGCGAAGACGTGCAACATGCACGAAAGTGAGAGGGCCGTTAGCATATAAAGCGAGCGAGAGAGAGAGTGTTGCTCGTGCGAGTCACTGTTGCGAGTCGAGAGAGCCGACGCGAGAACCCGAGCGAGCGACGCATGGGTGACGTTCGGACTCATCTAAGGTCAATGTACAGACACCGCGATGACTTGCTAGCACATACTACTCGCCACCTATGAACACACCAGCACATGTACAATGCATATGCAAACTTACTTCAGAGAGAAACCGCATAAATTCTTGATAAATAATTAACGAATCGACTGACAAACGCATCGTACACGCGATTTTATCCTTGAATAATCAATAATCGTGAACTTTATGTTCACCAAGACACTATATCGAACGTTCTTTGCAATTGAAATTTACTAGATGCTGGTATACTTGACATTTTTATGATACTATAGATTTAATACTTTTTTCATTTCTAATAAGAAAATTCGTAAATGTATAATTTTAGTATCATTTAAAACGTATGTGTCATGTTTACAGTGATTTTTTTTATGTAAAAATGTATTTAACTATTTTTGCACAAGCTCTTTCCAAATATATCAATATAAATGATGTGATTCAAATTTCGTGATCTTACAGACCATCACAGATTTTGGTTTGATCCGTCTTTTCGATGTATATAAAAAAAGAAGCGTAAAGAAACTATGCAGTACATATACATCAGTTCCTGCTAGAGGGAGATATATACATAGGTATACAGGGGTAGTGATTTAGTAAAGAGGACGAAATCGTAGTAATAAATGCCGCAAATAGACATATTAGATGAATTAGTTAGGGTACGGACTGTAAATAAAAGGCATAAGTCTCAATCGATGAATTCAAGTCGAAATGATAAGTTAATGACTATATAAATCGGCAAGAGCGGAGCTTATCTCAAATTGACGAAGTATCGTTTAATACAAAATAAAAACGTCATTGGGCACTGGATAAGGCAGAGTGTATACCGCCACCCCTTAGCCTCCCCGTCCCCCTAAAGAAAATCAGATATAAAAGAGATGACTGTAAATAGGTATCTACCGCCCCCGAAGAAAGCGTATAAACCAAAGCGTTAAGCGTCAAGAATGTTATCGGTGTAGCGCGCCTTATATACAAACGTTATAAACGAATGGATTCGATCGAATGATGCTCGTAAATAATCTTTGTCGGGACTCGATTACCGAGCGAGTTAAATAAACATTAACACTATTCGCGTATTGGTATCGACTCGGTACGATCTGGCCGTCAATGCTCCCCCCGAGCACCACCTTATAAGACAGAGGGGGAGAGTATCGGATTCGCGATTCTGCGCTCGCCTGTACACACTCGAGCAAAGAGAGAGAGAGAGAGAGAGAGTGAGCGCGCGAGGGGGAGGGGGAGGGGGAGGGGGAGCGAGTGAGGGGAAATAGAAAGAGTTAAAATACGCGGACCAACGTTCTAACATATTTAATGCTTAATGTGCGCACGTATTCCGCGATTGATGGGATGCGCGGCGCAGCTTTAGCCTCCGGCTTGGCTTGTAAACACGCGGGGAAACGCCGCGGCAGCTCACCGTGAATCCCCGTCACGCTCGCTTTGCCCTTTCCTTTATATACATCCTCGAATCTCTCTTGCTCGCCAAGATATGTAACTCTTCTCTTGCGCGTCTCCCACCGCCCCCTCTCTCACTCTATCTCGCTCGTCTGCAAGCACACATGTATCCATATATGAAATTCATGAAAATTAAGTAATCACCGTGCATTATTTTTCCCATCCCGAGTAAGATCGCTTTTACTTTTTCTTTCTCTTTACCTATCCGCGTTATTTATATGCCCAACTCTCGATTTTGTCGTGTATACGCGTATGTATATATAAAGGCAGTGCACAGTATCTTTTTTCACCGGACGTCTTATAACGCATCGACATTCCACGTGGTACATACAATCGTGACGGATTCATTAAAAATTATCATCAATTTATGATTCTAAGTAGTCTTGATGTAGTAAGCTCAGCCGGTTTATCTAACCTTATGTACAACCGTGCAACATTCGAATTGTAACATGCCACGAGCTTATGATGTTTAATGACATATAGATTTCATTAGCTAGTACTACATTAACCGGTACCTACATTACACCGATTTACGAGATATATTTACGATACGCACACGCACGCGCGCGCACACACACATACACGCACATACATAATATATACACATAGGTTGTGAAAAATCCATTGTGTATAATATGCGGGATTGATTGTTGAAAGGATACCCGACCGATAAAGTGCTCTTTTTTATCTGATCGTGTTTTCTATTAACTGAAATTATATAAAAGCATACTTTAAATACATGGGCATGTAAACATTAACTGATTGCAAAACGCCTCATCAGCCATCTGCATATAATATATGGTTCAAGAGTTGCAGCGACTGAAATATCTAAGTTAGCAGTAACTATGATTCTTAAAAATATTCATCCATAATGTTATATATATATATGGGCTATTTCACGTCAAGTGGTGCGATGAAAATTTTAAATCGCTCCAAAATTTGAGAACAGGCTGGAAATATCTTCAAGAAGATAGAAAAAAAATTTTAGGTGTTAAAAATAATTTGCCTAAGAGTTATTCCACCATGAAAAATGGAAATTTTCCCATTTTTTAGAATATTTTCTATTTTTAAAGCCATTTATCTCAAAATCTATTAATTTTTTTGAAAAAACATTACGAACAATTTTTGTTCAAAATAATATTTAGAACTTATCTACCTGGGTTACAATTCTTGATTTTAAAATCTCGAAGGGATAGAACACCCGGAAATATTGAATATCAAAAAAAGGCGACCACGCCACAATCGATTTTGATCTAACACCGCTCAAAAGATCACATTTTTCGAGAGCTTTCGAATGGCGGTGGTTAGATTATTGGCCAAGACCGCTGGTGTAAGTTATGCCCTAAAATACATGAAAATTAGTGATTTTATGAGGTTTATGAGGCATATATAAATGTTTATACTGTTTATAATACATTTTAAAATTATTAAAAATGAAACTGACTTTTTCGATGAATTGTAACACTTATACTAATCAGTTGACTGTGTTAAAAAAATAATGGCATGTAACGTAATAGTGGCTGTCTTGCGTAAAAAAATTCAAAACACTTCTACAAGTGGTTGCCGAGAAAAAAATTATAATAAAAAAATGTTTATTTAAAAAAAAATGTTATTTTTATGGTAAAATATGCTATTTAATAATAGCATAAAATTCAGCTTCAGTGTAAATAAGTGTTAAAAACATGTTTTGAAATACTTGCAATATCATTGTTGCATTTTTTGTGCAAAAATCTTGGAAAATGCATTAATCTGTATAAAAAGATGGATGTTGGAAGTAGATGATTAGTACCTCTATAATTTTTGAAAATCGTGTTTATTTTCTAGCACAGTATGCTTTTGTGTGCAGAAAAAAAGCGACTATATAATATTTAAATTACATGATTAAACATTTTAATATTTTTTCAATTATTTTATTAATTTATTTTACCATATACATTGGATAAATTTATTACGATTAATTAAATTTTATATTAGAATAATATAATAGATATATGAGTGATACATTAATTTTAAGGAAATTCCTTGCCAATGAATTGGAAAAGGTTTTGATTTCACGGACAATATTAAAGTTTAATTAAAATAATAATATTATGGATAGTTTTTAAAGTATATTTCGTTACACTCATGGTTACAGTACATTGACTTTGACCCTTTACAAGTTGCACAAATTTCTCTTAATATTTTTCGAAAATTGAACGTTTTTACACAACCTGTCAATAATAATAATTTTCAACAATAATAATCTCATAACACCGATGTTATATTTTGTGCAACGTTTAAATAATAAATCATTACTAAAAAGTGACATTCAATCATCAGTTATTCTTTGTAAGTACTGTTAAAATAACTCATCGCATTATTTACCACTTTTCAGTTTACATAGATAGTGATGCAGAGGCTATTCTATTGTACATCACAGGTATATAATTTCTTTGTCTTAATGAGGCATTGATATAAAGTTCTCATCGTGGTAATTATAATTTTATGAGGTAAAACTTCAATATGATTAAGTAGAAACTAATTATGCAAATAAAACTTCTGATTAACCGATTTAGAAAATTGGATCACATATATAATTTATTATATTATAGTCATTTATTAAAATTCAAATTCGTAAAGTTTTAATTCGTCAAGCAGTTTAGTATTAGTTAAATGTATCACCAAAATGTAGTATTCAATTGTCGATAAAATTTTATATAAGTATACCTACGTAAGGTGCTCTGTTTATAACGTGTCTTGTGTTTTGCATGTTAGAAATGGGTAGATTATTATTAATCTCACGCTGCATATCTATCAATGTACTATTTGCAAAATAAATAAGTATGCCTTTTTTCGACAATTAATCAGTGTTTTCGCCGTATAATAAGTTTCGTCGAGCAACCGCAAAGAAAATGAAGTAATAACGCATGATCATCGCAGAAAATGCGATCCCAGCATAAAGAAAGTAGAATATGAAACCCTTTGATTGGGTATAGGATAGGTATGGCATCGGTCGGATCTCACGGTACTTTTTTTCTACATCTTAAATTCTTCTGTTTCTCAGGAGGATGTAACGAAGGTACCACCCGACGGGAAATCCTTATTCTCGCGGATTGAGCAATTTGTAAGGAAAATCTCTTGGTGAGTTGGATACAGTCCCAAATCCACGAAGCGCACAGAGGTGCAGCTCCCGTTCTCGAGGAACGGTGGCCATGTGTCGAGTTTACCGGGTTTTGCGGTACTTTTATTTTACGAGAGACGGAGCTGTGCATAACGAGCGGAATACATTGTCCTTTGTTGCAGATGCGACCACAGAGAGGGAGAAAGAGAGAGAGAGAGAGAGAGGCAGAAAGGAGGAGATAGTTCGACGTGACGGGAATGCTCAATTGGTGTCATTATACCCATGCCGCGATTATTCTTTCGGCGACGTGGCACTGGTTAAGGATTTATTAGACTAGTAAAAACTAGCAGTAACGCGATAATTTACCTTCTAAATATCGGATAATAAATTTACTTACAATAAATCCGGATGGTTTTAATAACTCAATGTATATATACACATAGACACGGCACATTTGTATATAGCAATTACCGATTTATATATTTTTCTACTTAGACGCTTCTAACCCGCAATTCGCCACATATGCTAATTGGTATATTCTAACTGTTAAACGTTAAAAAAAATATGATCGCTAGGGTAGCAATTAAACACTTGGTGTTATTACATTTAAAGTCACCTACTGGACTACTAAGTACACCAAACGTAACGAGATTAAACTTCCAGGTTATATCCGTCGTTGTAGTAAATCATGATTTGTATATAATTATATTATACACCGGCGTGCTCACAAAACGTTTGTCGTTATACCGCTTGCTCACGGCGAGCGTTCGAGAATTTTGAACGAGTTTCCTTGACAGATTTTAGAAAGATTGAAATATAAATCAAAGTGATCGCGCGAGAGAGCGAGATTTAGCAGAATTCAGTGAAAAATATTGAGTACTGTCCAGCACGCGTGTTTATACGTACCCTCTTAAATTAATCATATTTTCATTTCTAGAGTTTCAAAAGATATATCTTCGTTTTAAGAGTCAGAGAAATGAAATTCATATCCGACCTTGCATAAATTATGCAATATAACTTTACTCGTAACCCTATCTTATTTACGATTATTACAGGCTGCGTCAAAGGTAGAATGAAAGCGAGAGAGAGAGAGAGAGAGAGAGAGGGATGAGTATATACAAGACTAGAAGAAGAGAGAGACAGAGCGACATAGATAGAGAGAGAGAAGGAGAGAAAAAAATTGGGCATTTACGTGGAAATAAAACCACAAGGCGCGTTAAGGATAATTATGTAACACTCGGGCGGACCTAGAAATAAAAGCATAGAATCATTCGGCACTTGGGTAAGGCGTTTTTTTTCTCTTACGTGAAATTCATGCGCACGCGTCTAAGCATCGCATAGAAATAAGAACGTTGTACTTTAAGTTTCGCGGTATATACGAAGAAGATGATTAGTATGATGATGGTGATGAAGAAGAACGAGTCTTCCGGTCGCTCATTGACGCGCGCTATACAAAATTACTTTCTCGCGCAGTATACTCTTGTGAAGATCGCGTATCGTACTCAACAAAAGCTCCTCACGCTCGTGCACGGCCGCAACTGTGAAATCAATTCGAGAAACGTGCATAATGATTTTACCATTGAAACGAACCAAGACTATACGAATTCATATTATATACAGATATATACTGGAAGTTACGTCTATTTACTCAAACGTATATACGGATAAGTTGTATCGTCTTAAGTACGTTGTATATACGATACTAAAGATAATGCGAGTGCATTCCTTGATTCGTAGATTTTTATTTGCCAATTTAACTTTAAAGTATATATCCTACATTTTACCGTCGTTCCAGCTTAATTTCAACTCGAAATTTTACCTCGTTTTAATGAAGATTGACTCTATTAGACGAGCATTACTGCCGTTTCGTAAAGACATGGTATGAAACGTAATATTAAAGTAAACTCTCGTTGAAGCTATACCAAGTTAACTAAATATGAATGATAGTTTGTTACAAAGAACAATAAAAATAGTCCTTCTCACGTAAGAAAACCAATAAACTCCTACCGCTCGAATCTCCTCGGGAATGTTTATTTTAATCTTACCGTCGTTATACGTTTTTTTTTATTGTTATCTTCTATACCTACGCGTTTATACGTTACATTTGAGATTCTCTTTGATTTATATGTACTTAAACGAGTGTACTAATACAAATTATAAATCTACTTTGTGAAAGTCACTCTAGCTTATTCTTTTTTTATCGCGTTAATAAGTAACATAAAGTCCAATCGTTTCCAGTGATACAGTCAGAAATATTTAATTGAGATAAATATCTAATATTCATCTTCATTTACAATTACAAACTTGGATAATTTAAAAGGATAAACTGTTGTTAATCTTGATGAAATTAACGCGTGAATTATGATAGTTGCAATATTTTTCAGAGTAATTCATCAACTTGATAACATTTCCTACAGTTCGTCTAATTAAGTATCTATATAAAGTTAAAATTATCTATCTAAATTATCATTATACGCACGTCTGTTCAGAACTTTTCGTGATGTGTCAATTGATTGTTGATTCTTTTACGAATTCACTCATTATTTTGTTTTTTTTTCAAGATATTTAAGATGCTATCGCTTACATATTACTAGATTGCGTATAAGAAAGTATGCTTATAGAAATAGCTTTCAATTCTCATAGAGTATCAATTAATGCATTCAATATTATAAAATAATTACTTCCAAATAAATATAAAATTTTCATATAGTACTTAAAGATTCACTTTGAAAGATGGTGATTAAATTAATTTAGTTTCAGAAATATTTGGAAATTAACTATACAATCAAATACAAAAATTCACACATATCTGAATGTCAAAAATGAAAGGTTATTGCAACTATCTAATAATTTTATTCGGTTGCAGTCAATGTGCATTGTCACTTGAACGATATCTACCCTAAACGACTATACTATATAGATATAGAAACAAATGTAAAAGACAAGATTGGAATAAAGTTTCATGTGGATGCAGCTATTATCCGAAGGTGCAAAAAAGGCAGAGGCAGAGGAAGAGGCAGAGTTGGACTTTCCGATGGTGCGCCTATATCGGTATGAGTATCGGTAAACTACAATAAAGTATAAAAGAAACGGGAATTAAATCCAAGTTTTGAATGCGGAATATAGGAATCGAAGAGTGGGCTCTCTCGCATCCCGGAGGCTCGCATAAATCAACGTAAAAGCCGAAATAAAAAAGGCGGAAAAGTAGTAAAAAATAAAAAGAAAAGAAAAAAAGGCTGGAGAGCGAGAGGAAAGTAAGGAAGCCGCGAAGAAGTGCATTTAGCGATGGGCAATAATGAAGAAGGAATCTCTTGATGTTACGAGGAAATGATATTTCTCGTAGAGAACTCGCGAGCGCGCGCGCGCGCGGAAAAGCGCGAGCGCGTTCGCCCGGGAGGTTTCCGAGAAAACTACGCTTCGGAGACGAAGAGGGAGAGAGAGGGGGAGAGAGGGGGAGAGAGAGAGGGGGGGATAGGGGGAGGAGAGAGGACCTGCCACGAGAATGCCATTGTGAATTCAGAGTTTCCGATAAGCCGCGCGCACCTCGAGAAGAGGATACCGCGAGATGCCGTACCCAGATCGCAGATGGAAGCGGTGGAGTATATATAACGAGAGCGCGCCGCTCCCGACGTCGTCATTTTACAGTCCAATTATGAGGCGTTCGCGTCCACCCGCGAGAAAAAAGCCAAACCCAACGACGAGAGAGAAAGAGAGGGAAGCACAAGAAAGAAATATATAGCGGACGAGTAGCCCCCTTACTCTCGTAAACGTAATCATAGCCTGGGAAAAGGCCGCGAAACACTGCTGCTGCCGCCGCCGCCACCGCCGCCGCGCCCGGATTATACGTGGCTATGTGTCTGTGTGCGAGTGTGCGCATACACGCGTGCATACCACGGGGAGCAAGTCAACGCGCGCGTCGCCCGAATGGTGTCAGCCTCCTCTCGCCATTACCGCGCGAGATATCTTCTTATTCAATTTCAGCTACGCGAATTTTACGCGGATCGATCGCAAGAACCTTGGGTACTCAACGAGTCACTCAACGGTCCCACTTCTCGGTGTAGATGTTTAGATATTTCTATGTGTCTTCGTTTTTCTGGGCTCTTGGAAAATGGAGCAGCCTCGGTTTGAAATAATTGACTGGGCACGCGTGGCCTCATGATTAACGTATGCAAATGTCGCTGGTCGTCGTTTTATTCATTTATTTATTTTTTTTTTCGGTTAACCGTTTCTTTCCTCGCGCTTATCGCGCGTAATTTTATGTACCGAGAACGATACTCGAGAAATTCCCACCGGAGGAAGAGTTATGTTGAATAATGCACAACTTTCGGAAGTAAATGATTAAATATGCTCTACCGTTACGCAATACATTTCCGCGTCTGCGACTTTTGAACTTTTAGCGTTTGCATACACAGACTCGAGATTTCTGACGTTATTTATTAAGTACGTATTGCACGAAGAATACAAATTCACTCGAATGCACCTCGACGTACTAATTTATGGACCAGATCATTGGAGATTAGTAGAGCTGTCCTGCCGTCCTGCGTATATATAACACCGGATAGAAAAATGTGTAATGATACCTGTAAGAATGAGCAGAAGAAAAAAAACAAGTAGTACAAGTGCATAGGCGAATGTATGTACGTACTAATTTTCTGAACTATATAACAAGCGGATAGACATATTTTTTTAACGAAGGATATCCCAATATATATGTCTTGTTTTGAAGCAGCTCGAGTATAAAAGTCAAGAAGGTATAATGGGTAGACAGCATCTATCACCGAACGTGTACGAAGGGTGTAAAGAAGGGTGAGAGAAAAGGGCGGCATGTGTCAAAGATGGACAATTTGAGGCAGGTGTGAATGATAAGGTAATAAAGTAGGGGAAAACCGGAGCTCCCCCTCTCACTCGTCGACTCTTTCTCTCTTTATCCCGGTAAGTAAAAGGAAAGGGAGAATGCGAATAAAAAGTATACGCCCTCGCCGTCGTAATTTTCCCGGGCGGCGAGCATATTCTTCTGAAGAGGATATATATCCTTCCCTATACTTAAAGCGTGTATGTATGTATACTACTTTCGGATTTCGTGTGGTTGGACTCGAGAGAGGTTGCGAGCGCGTGGAAGGGCCGATTTACGCTCGCGTAAACCGTTCCCGATGAAGGGCCTGTCGGCGAATGATCGAATGTCTCGCCATGTTTGGCGTTGACACCCCGCACTTTCGAGTTCCACATTATGACCGGCTTTATTATATCCCCCACCTTCTCTCCCTCTTCTTCTTCGTCCTCTTCTTCTGTTACATATATACATACACACGTACACCCCGGTATAGATATATCCACCACAGCGGATTCTCCCCACTGCTACGCTCGCGCGGCCTCGGCAATTAGGCGGCTGCTCTACCTGGAGGAGGATATAAGGAAGCGAAAGCGAGCAGGATCGACACGCAATCTTCCAAGAGGGCTTCTCTCTTATTGCACCCTTTCTTAAGACGCGCGCGAGTTAGCTCGCTCGCTCGCGATCTCGGTTGTTAATCATGCCTAGCCAACAGCTTGCCCCCTCCCTCCTTCCCTCCCCGCCCGCAAGCCTTGTGTCCCTCTTCTTCTATGCTATACTACTACCAACACTTCTTCTTCTTCACCTCTCTATCTCTCCTGTTTGTTGTGTAGCAGCCTTCGCGAGCACGGAAAATGGTATTTTCATGGCAAGAAAAAAAAAAAAAATAAAAACAAAGGGTGATCGCGAGCATTCGAATTTTCGATCCCAGTTCGAATGCACCGTTATCGATGGTCCGCAAGCGTAAACTTTTACGTCGTTACGCGTCATCGATCCTTTTGAACGCTATCAATATTTCAGACGTCTATTGTTAAATTTAGATGCGACAAGCCGGAGGAGATAAAGTAGCTATATCTTTATATTTAAATAAAGACATACACAAGATTAAGGAAGTAAGTGTATAAAACTAAATATATTCATTTTGCAAATCGTACCTTACTTTTTTCTTCGTATTCTTTGGCAAATGCTTAAGCATCTATAATTACAGACCTGTAAAATGGGGTACAATTAGAAAAATTTGTTCATAATTGAATTACATTGATGGTAATTACAGGTAGGTATGCGAAAGCTCGAACGTATTTTACAAGTTATAATTATTATACAAATCACTTCCAACCAGTGAATTGCTCTTTAAAATAGAAAATATCAAACATATAGATTACGTGCTTCAAAAAAGTGCAATTTCAATAATATTCCAACTAACTTTGCTTTATTTCAGATTTTATTTAATTTCTAGATTATAAAAAATATTACAATTTTATGAAAATTTTCAGGGATTAATATCGATTTAATAATCGTTATCAATAGAAACAATTGAAGAGTGGAATGTTGCGAATACAACCAGTAGCATAGCTGCATCGAAAATACAAGTAAGAAAGCAGGAAATTCAAGCGCACGTTGCTGTGATAAAGAATCATCGACGCATGTGACATAACGAAGGTGCGAGTGGCAAGTACCGAAAATGTGAGTGTTATAAAGAGAAAATGATGGTGGTATATTTACGCATACACACTCCTACATAGTGAAGGTATATACATATGAATGTGTATATATATATTTATATATGTATATATATGTGTATATATATATATATATATGTATATATATATATATAAACTATAACATCAACGGTGCTTGCTAAGCACTATGTTTTACAGAGCACGAAGCATTTTATGAAAGGCTGCCGTCACGGACGGCAGAATGCAACGATCTTTGTCATTATCCCCGAAGGAATGTGCACGTCGGGGAGAAACTTTGTATTCGTCATTTAGTTCAATCCTCTTTTTACCTTTTTTCTCCTCCTTCATTTTTCACGGGAATACTATGATATTTAAATTGCTTTACCATTTTTTGCACCAAGATCCTTTGACTCATTTTAATTTCCGGCTCTTTTAATTATATTTAATAGTTTTGTATACATTCTTTCGAAGAAATTTTATGCATTTTAAATATTAAAATCAGTTGTTTTCTGTTTGAATTTTTACATTTCAGAGCTTGATTCAGCAAAAATAAACAATTTTAATGCAGCTTTGTATACTTATATTATAATATTATTCAATGTTGTTAATGAAATAAAGTGTACCATAGATTTAGTTTCCTCGCAAAGTTAAAGATATCTTTTAGATATTTGTATATAAATAGATTAAAAATATTAAAACTTAAATTTTTTAAAACGTGGGTTTATTATTTTTAAAAGTTCAATACCAATTTCCGGTGGATGCGTAAAAGAATGACTAACCGTTACTATAATTCGAGCGTAATAAAAATCTATATGATGGATGATATATATGCAGCATCGAAAATGAGATAATTGCCGTTGTCTCTATACAAGTTAACATAATGCACGAACTACTAAATTTAACTTGTGGCACGTTATGAAATTGAAAATTTGCATATTTTCCCATTATAAATTGCCGCTACATAGGGAAGTAAGAAAATTATTTTTCGCTACTTCCGTTTGAGAGAAAATTACACTTTTTGCTTGAACATTCAAGATCACCGTACTTATATATAGGTGTGAGAAAAAAATATTTATCCCATTAGTTTTTAGTTGTGAATTACTTGTGCGTTCTCAATAATCATTTTTATACGTGAAAGATCAATTAACTATATTAATAACAAGGTAGGAGAAGTCAAGATAATGAACTTATGGAAATATTATTAGAAAATAGATTAGAAATATTGATAGTCGCCAATATAATTGAAATACCTATGAATATTATAAAAATATTATTACTTATTCTATATTATATAGTTAATATAAGTTACTTTTTCATGAAGATATGTAAATTATTGTCTTAATTAAATTTCAAATTATTATAACTAATCAATTGCAAATTATTAATTATTTATTAAATATAAATCAACATAAATTGTCTATATTTTTACTTTTTCGATTGCGGGATACCTTATCGATATACTGGGAGGTACGCGCACGGATGGGAGCGATAAGCCGCGCAGTTTGTTTGCAGTAGCATACTTATATGTTTCTCGTTAAAAGGCTTAACTTGCAAGTTAAAGTTCAAAGATTGAATTCGAAGCTTACGACTTTTAAAACGCACAAATTTACTTTATAATACATTACTAATACACTCTAGTGAATCGTATATACGTTAAATATATTAGAGTTGGGGAGGGTAAATAATTTGGACTGTTTAAATAGTACACTGAGAAAAAGTTTAGATTAAAAATTAGATTAGTTTCTGAAGAAAATTATAGTTTTCAGTAAAATTGACTATAATTTATATTAAAATTTATTACAAATTCCTATAATATTTCCTATAAGTTTTATAAATGTTAATATAAACTATAGCAATTTTCCTCAATTTGTCAGTCTGTGATTTTCTTACGAGAAACTATTGTGATTTTAACGAAGATTAAGTTCCATATAAATATCAACAATACATACAAACAGATTATACTTATTGTATCGAAATTAATAAAATACTTTGCCGTTCATTACTTTGACCAATTAATAAACTATAATTGTTTTTTACAGTCCATTAAAGGTATTAAATTGAACAGAACTGCGTTACCAAATGACAGCTACGGAAATGTAATCCGAAGTAATTTAAAACAATTAAGTCTTAAAATTGTTATAGTCATAAACTAATTACCCCATACGTCATACTTTACATATTATTATAAAACAAAATTAATCTATCTTATTAATCAACGTAAAAAAAAAATATTTTGCTAGTATATTATTACTGGAGGCATAATCTATGTACAATTATTTAAACGCATGTAAGGGTTACTAATTATTAAAAAAAAAATAATTAAAGTATATCATGTATGTTTTATGTAAGGTGTATAAATTTTACAAGTTAATGATACCGCATCAAGTGTCAAATGTTTATTTTACATGCCGGTAAAAATGAAAGTATGTTCATACGAGTAGTCGGTTATCATACCTAAGGTGACTTCCTTAAATGTAATCACAGTCATATACGCTAATAATTATGCAATCAAGGGTAGTACGTAATATTTAGTTTAATAATAATAATAATTCATTGTAGCGCTTGGTAATTAAGTATAGGGGGTTCAAAGAAAAGAAAAAAAATATGTGATTTATGAAAAGCCAGAGGCTTATTAAAAGGAAGCTGTCAGTTTGCGTATGATAATGAAATCATTAAAAAAATAAGAAATTTCCTCGAAGAAGAAGAAGAAGAAGAAGGTAAGAGCGCAATTTGTGCATTAGAGAACATATGCTAATCAAATATTTAAAAACGGCATTGCCCGGCATAAAGATTCAAATTGCGCCGTAAACGTCAGGGGCGCGATGTTAAAATTGCGAAATGGCCTGAAAGTGTTGCTTTCATCTTCGCACCGAAAAGGTCGAGAGAGCCTCGAACAGAAAGAGCAAGAGAAAGAGAAAGAGAGAGAGAGAGAGAGAGAGAGAGAGAGAGCGAAGAGCCGCGGCCGCGGCCGCGCGAGAGGGAATGAAAAAAATGCATTGCGGGTTGGCTCTCTTAGAACGACGTTGAGTATATAACACAGCCCGTAAGAAAATAGGCAAAACGAGAAAGTGAAGGAGTCTCGAGAAATTTACAAGAATGCCCCATTGAAAGAGAAAGGGTTGGGCGGCGTTTGCCGAGGAATGCGAAAGGCGGCGGCGGTGGCGGTGGCGGCGGCTTGGGTCTCCAAGGGTTGCACCGTGCAGCGCGTCGTTAAACCGGGCCGAAGAGAGCTGGCAGACCCGCGGTGCGAACTTGCCTGTACATAACACCATGCCCAAACCGGAAACGGAAGTAACCTGATGTTAACAGCGTTTAAGCTACTGAAGAAGCTCGAAAACCTTCCTCTTTCCATCTCTCTTTCTCTCTTTCTCTCTTTCTCTCTTTCGATCTCCTTCTCCCTTTGGTCTTGGCGAGTTTTCGCTTTTCGCGCTTCTACCGCACCATACATTTTTCATTATTTTTGAAAGTAAAAGTTATTGCAAGTTTACATCTTCTCTTCGATTCTCCCTTTCTCTCGAATTCCTTAGTGTTTATCTCTTTCGTGCAAAGTCGCGTAGATCACAAGCCTATACTTAGGCATTTCCATGTACATGTTTGGTTGCACGTGTGAATGTGTGTGTGTGCGCGCGCGCTCGCGTATCCAGCAAACGTAAAATTTTTCCACTAGATTCAAAGCTTGTATGGAATATTGACTTGTTCCCTTATAAATTAAACTCTCGTGTACTATGCTCCGATGAATAAAACATGACCAAAATCTGTCGTAGGCCGGCGAGACATCCTTATATCTATATAAATACATACACCACGTACGAGTATATGCAGTCAGTAATTGTAAATAACTTTGAAGAAAATCGCATAATAAAAATGTTGCCTTGATGGCGAGGGTTAAATTCGGTAAATCCTTGTACTTTTTCCAAGTACGTGCATAAATGTGCAATAAAAGTGGGCATCCAGGCACTGACATTTTATATGCTTAATTCATCTTTTTACCAGCCATATTTTCCTCTCCGAGTCTCCCTCCCTCCCCCTCGCCCTTTCTCACTCTCTCTCACTCTCTCTCTCTCTCTCTCTTTCTCTCACACTCTCTTAGTGTTTTGCAGGAAGGAAGGGCGAGCGCACAAGAGGTTTATGCCCTGCGTTTTACGCATCCCGAAAGGCGATTGCTCTTGGTCGCGCGGCAACGAGAGAGTCCGCGCGCGCGCGCGCGTTTAGTCCATTACGAGCGCGAGCGCGCGAGTCTTAGCTATATGCACTACCTAGTATATATAGTCTATCATCTCTCTCTTACTTTTCTAGGTATACCCAAGAGAGTCGATGGACCGAGGAGTCTCTCTCCAGCGGCAACGTAACAGAGAGAGAGACAGAGAGAGAGAGAGAGAGTGAGGGAGAGGGAAGGAGGGAGGGAGGGAGAGAGGGAGAGAGAGAGAGGAAGAGAGAGAAGAAGAAGAGAGGGTCCTTTACCCTTAGTCAGGGAAGGCAATTTCGAAATTACCGCGCGCGGTGTTGATGCACTCGGCGCTCGCGCATATAAACCGAGTCTTCCGGTAAAAGGGCTCCTTTAGAAAATCAAGAGAAGTATGCAGGAAGAAAGTTGCCGTGTTTGAGCCCTTCGATATGTGCTCTTCGAATGGAAAGAACGAAAAAACCGCGAAACGTTCACCAAGTGTTTAGTTATCGAAAACAACCTGATTCTTTACTTCGGAATATGGTATACCTATTACTTGTCGATTTTCTCATTCCGCGCATATGTATATATATATATATATAATTAAACCTCTGTAGGGAAGGTTATTCGATCTTTTTATTAGTCTAATTTATACTATTAATTGATAATTAGAACAACGATGTTGTGTACACTAGTTGCCTTCTCGTCCAAGTGCATTGGAAATCTATTTATCCCGAATATTACAGGTAAAATGTAATATTACGCAAGAGGGCATGAAAATCATTTTATTATTTTTATGAGCATATAATTACTTGTTCAACGAAGTCTCATAAACTTTAAATTATTATATGTCTAGTTATTTCCGAGAGGGAGCAAAATTCTTTCGAAAAATTATTTGAAATAGAGTAGGGTAAATTATCTAACGAGACACTTTCAGGTAATCAAGCTCGGTTATTAGTAAAGCATTTTTTCTTGTACTTTTTTCTTTTTAGAAAAAATTAGTACTGCCTATATAGTAGCACTGTATATACCTTCAAGAGAGTACCTTGACCCCCTCTTCCCCCCCACCCCCTTCCTCTTTCCCCCTTCTCTATACCCTATTTATCATTTTTAAACCTTGGTAAGAATTTTATGCATTCACCCACTATAATTTTGTTAAAATTATATCCATGCCCAGTAGAAATATAAAACGGCCTCCTTTCCCTTTCTTAAAACTCCCGACTCCACGTATAACAGGAAGTTCAAGGCTCATTTGTCATTTCCGTTCGTAAGTGCTTGGAGACAATTACTCGATTCAAGGACAACAGAAGTCGTCGAGACCAGAGTGAGAAAATGATTGGATTCCACGGGTTAATTTAATGTTCCGAATAAAAAAAAACACTTTTGTTATTTTCATTTTACTTTAGTAAATATCTATGATATATTAATTTACATATATATATATATATATTAATTAGAATCAATTAGTTATTTGAATAATGTGTATATTTTGCTAAATTAATCCAATTAATCCAATTAATTAATTAGAGTGCATGTATTTTATTTTAGTATAATTTTTTATTAAATGTATTTATTGTTTAATAAAATGTACATTTTATTTAAATATTTAAAAAAGGCATCTCTTGAATCTTTATTTATATATATAAATATCGATATACGTCTATCTCTATTTAATTTATTTAATTTATTTAATCTAAAGTATCGCAAGGCATCTCAATGTTATATAGGAAAAATAAGTGCACGTATAGAGATTATATAAGGAAAGAAAAAAAGAATATCGTACTCGGATAATTCTACGGTTTTCTCGATGAGCAGGAAGATAAAGGCATATGGGAATACGATAGAGAAGAATTCGAAAGTAAGTCTTATATTTCTGCAAAAGATGATCTTCCCAAGATACACGAGGAAGAGAATGTTGAGGTATATAGCTACGAAGAAAAGGAGAAAGGCAAAAGAAGAAGAAGGCAAATGAAGCAAAGGAGGAAGAATCTAAGGGATAGAGCGGCGGAAGGTAAGGGGTGAGAGAGAGAAAGCAATAACTGGATTCGAAGGAACGAGATGTACTAAATGGAAAAATTAAAATTTTCTATAAATTACCAATATGTATATCACCAATTTATCGTAAATACATCGATGATCTTTTAGCATTTTAGATTTTTTTGTACTACAAAAAATATAGTTGATTAAAATATATAGTGAATACTTTACTTGTAATGGAAAATTTAATTCTATACATATGGTATGACAGAAAAAATATAAGTACGTAACTTACAAGGGGACTAACATATGTTTGGGAAACGAATCGTATCCAGCTTGTAGAATATGTTTTCTAATATAAAATATAAAGAAAAGCAAAGCCGCGTAGATCCTGACAATCGTTTTTTTAAGCTATACGCTATTGAAGCAAAATTTCCAAAAAAGGGCTTTAACTTAAATGCTTGTAACTTCTAAACATTCAAATATTATTATTCAACTAAAGTTTAATGAAAAGCTGAGATAAAATAGATATAATTTTAAAAAAATACATTTAAATCCGTTACAATGAAGCAAAGATATTTCAGAAACAAGAATTTGATGAAATATTAACAAAAATTGGTCACTACAAATTTTATTGATTTTTCAAGCTAAATTTCTTGAAACTTATAATTCGGCTATAACTTTGCTCCATTGTAACGGATTTGAGCGTAATGTTTATTTAATCCTGTCTATTTTATCTCAGCTTTCATTAACCTTAGATTTTTTTCGATAATAATATTTTGATAATATATAATTGTTTATAGAAGTTAGAAGGGATTAAATAAAGCCTCTTTTTGTAGATGCTTTATTTATAATGCTTTAATTTGCGTGTAACTTTCATAAAAATGGTTGTTAGTGTCCGTGGCTCTGGTCTTCTTTACATCTTTATATTAGAAAACATATCCTACCAGCAGCATACGATTCGTTTCACAAACATATGGTGGTCTCCTTGTTAGTTATTGTAATCTTACATTTAATGTATCAGTGTATTCTTTTGCTTGTATTAAATTAAAATGATTTGTACAATTGAAATCTAAAGATACGTTAGGCTAAAGGTATATTGGATAATATTTATTGTTTAGAATTTACTTAACACTTTTTAAAATGTAATTTAGATTAACTTACACATCTGTACGGGTATTCATCACTGGACAAAATAGAGTGTATTTCACCGGGTATACACTTCGGTCAAATGCTTGAACGTAACTGACTTAACCACGTGATCGCTCTGCTCTACGAGGTGGAGTCCTGCGTTACTGTTTTACTCGCCATTCGTCACACTTGGAAGACATTTTCTTTGAATTTTAAGGTATTTTTTTACTGTGCTCTAATCGCATACTAATTTTATTGCTTTTTTTCATTAATTTTTATAAACTGCATTTTTCTGATATTTTTTCCTTGCAAATTAATATCATTCAGGAATAAATTATTGTACGGGTAATCTTAGCAGCAAACCTGCGTAGAAAATAAATCTTTTTATGATGTTTTTAGTAAGCTTCAAGTAAAAGCGCGTAATTAGTATCCTACTGTTGTTTTAAACTGCAATTTATATAAATATTTAAAATAAAGCTAGCAATACATTCGGTAATAGATGGCATTGACAATAGATATTATTTAATTGTAAAAAAATAAATAGAAATATTTGATGTGACAGACATAAAGATTGTGCCAATATAAGGGTACACGTAAGCTGCATTTTGTTAGGAGTTGCATTGTCAATGGAATAAACTTATCCACGGGTAGATGTATATATATACGAGAAAGGAAGTAGTGGCGAAAAGAGAACGATTAAAGGGTATCTGTAACCCGCTCGAAGCCCCTCGAGGAAACGTGGATCGAGTGGATGTATAGGTAAGGTATCTCAGGTGAAGGAAGAGAGGCAGGTTTCGCGCAAATTGCGCGAGATTAGCTCGCCCTTGACCGGACTTGGAAATCGTGGCGAATCATTCCCTCGTATCGCTAATTCGAACCAGTAGGTAAAATAAGAAAGGATTTTTCCTTTCTGTATATAGGAAACCTCAGAATGAGACTCTCCGAGATAAGTGTGTACAGGTATATTACATGTGGAGGTAGGTAGGGTGCATTTTGTCTAGCTGAAACGCGAACTCAAGGGAACCGTCGCTGCTGGTGCTGCGGTCTCGATTCAAGTGTTTAATAAAAAGCCTAGGAAGTACTCTCGAAGAGATTCTCTGGGTGCCTATTTAGAGCCCTGCTGGGAGTAGCGTTGCGGCGCTTCGCTCTACGTTCTATCGTTCCGCGGGATTTGTCGGGTTACGGGGAAACGCTTTCCCCACCCTTTCGCATATTTCTCAGGATAGATTTCATTGAATTTCTCGGGAGAAATAACTCGAGGAATGCCGCCGATCATTTTCGCATTATTTTCACTTTTAATTGATATCAAATCTTATGCCACATCCGCTACATATGCGCCTCTACGTATCTACGTACATACCACTTTCCCATCTATTTCGCTGCACCTGATATGCTCCTCTCTATCTATCTGACGCCGCAACAGAAAATCTTCTCACATACTAATGTCAATTAATCTTCTCTTTTTCTCCATTTTTTTCTCTACTTTTCTATTAATATTCGCCTCAAATAGGAGAGAGGAGGGGCGGATATATACAAACAAATATTGGTGTGCAGATAAAGGTATCTCGTTATCTTTTATGATTGACAAATTCGCGCTGGCACGCTACTAATGACAAGTTAATTTCTTTACAAGTGATAAATATACATATATATCCTATACGTAACGAAGCTTAAAAAAATTTCCCGGAAAATTCTATTATACTCGGATAAAATAAATGTAAAGTGAAGTTTTAACGCTCGTTCGTTTAACTATAAATTTCCCATAAACCGTCAACAGAAGTTTAATTTTTCTTGTCCCTGCGGCTCACTAACGAAAGTCACGATTTCACCTCTCGTGACCCCCGCGGCGATCGAGGTATTGCTATAGCAAGCAAGCAAGCAAGCGCGCTGCAGTTTTCGCATTTAATTCCCGTGTCGCATCGACGGCTCGTCGGATTCTCGCGTCAATCCCTATAAACGAACAATGGACGATTAATCCTGTACGAATCTTCCTTAGTATTCTTTATTCTTTATTTTATACATACGAAAAAACATAGTCGAAATTTTTTGATTCACACCCAACTTGTTTACTTGTTTACGCACCCCTTCGTTTGAATTTCATTAAATTTTATACAAATACATTTTTTTTTAAATCAAATTTATATTTTAGAGAAAGAAAAAACGATCGGTTTATTGGTAAGTTCTCACGGAATCTTGTAGCGAAGGTGTCAAAGTAGCTTCCTCCTATCGCGATTTCACGTAGTACATACCGTGAACACAGCCCGTAGTCTTAACTGGTTTTATGGAATTCTTCAGAGAGTCTAAAGCGAATTGTAATTACTCTGGTAGGTCGATGAATCCACGGATGTAATCGAGCAAAAAAAAGGAGGTTGTCGATGAATCTACGACAGTGCGTACAGCGCGATAAAATTCTTGAAGGATTTTATAGTAACTTACTCGAACAAGACGAAGCAATCGAAGAAAAAAAAACTACACTATTGGTTGGATGTATTTAATCTATTACGAATTGGAATGAAATACAGTCTACGGACGCACAATGGTCTCAGATGTCATTTGGATTTCACGCTTTTTATTTACCGGTTTGTTCGTGCTGCCAAATTTAATTTTCACGGTTAATGTTATTGAATTTTCGCGATAAAAAAGTAATAAAGAAAAACACTGGAATCTCTTTGTTACAAAAGTAATCTGTGAGACAATGTTAACCGAATTCCATTTGAGTAAAGAAACGTGCATTAAATTGTTACGGAATTATTATACTGAATAATTAGGTACTATAGTTAAATCGTACTTATAATTGATAGATTACACACGTATATCAACGTAATACACACTTATAAAATACAATTCGACGTGTAACCGTATACAGCTATACATATTCCTATATCCTAGTTTTAATGGCATCGGTAAAAAAAATTGTATAATTATAGAATTTAATAGTGTACTCGTAGATTAATTAGAGCAATATGTCTTTCGCGTGGTCATTGCATTTTCTTGAAGGATACGTATTTTTATTTCGATCAAATTGATAAAACTGTGACTAGATTAAGATACGGATCTCTCGGTTTATACGGTAGCGCAGCAAATAAAGAATATACTGATTTGCAAGTAAATAATACGCGTCTTACCGTTAATTTCCTGAGTTGCAATTTATTATATTTATACACACACACATTAGAAATATTTCCATCATAGATACAGTGCCTCGTGCACAGAATAAAGTTATAGATATACACCCATAGATATAACTTGTTAAAATTAAAATTAAAATTGTTTCATCTTCCCTACACGTATATAGATAGATTTAAAATGATAAACAAAAAATTGGTTGTTCTATCATCCTGCCACGTTATCGCTGCGGTTTACCAAATCCATAAAAAGTTGTAAACGTTAGTACCTGCACGTTGCGGCCGATAGGGAGATGAGCGAGTAAATAAAAAAAAAGGTAAAGTATGAATATAGCATGGCTGTTAACGAGAGAGGGGAATTATATACTTTTCGCGAAATCTCAGCAAGATCTATCGCGGAATTACGTTTGGCGCGGACGCGTCAGCCTGCGGGCAAACAACAAAAGTACGTCCTCGAGTTTCTAATCATCGCTCTTCCCTTCATTCGCTTGTGTATGTATATGTGTGCACATGCGTCTGTGTGTGTGTGTGTGTGTGTGTACGTGTGTGTGTATAACTTGGTGAATTTTGTCACCTCCTCCATCGCGCAACTTAACGGGACAACGCGTAGCCACTCGTCTTGGCTAGTTGAACGCGTTAATCGCCTAACATCGTCACTCCTTTCCTACTTCGCGTTTCGTTTTCTTCTTTCGCAGTACCAAGAGTGTATATACTATGTATGTATATATTCCATATACATATATACATATACACATGCAAGAATCTTCGGTCACTGCGACCAGGTGAACTCGGAAACGTTGGTCATTTGGTTTTCTTTCTTTTCTTTTTACGAATATACTTTTTTTAGTATTATTATGTGATACTTAAAAGATATAACGCAATTGTTGACGTATGCAAGTACAAGCCCATAAAAATGAGATTCATACAACAATAAAAACACAGATAAGATATTTAGTAATGTGTTTAAATATATATTCTTTTTGTCTGCAGCTTCCTCAAAATTAATGTAATGCTTCTATGTGCAATATAGTATTCTATACCAACGATTATAATATTGTGTTTCACATTAATTGAATTTGGATACTACGATTTTAAAAATAAAGAAATACTAATTATTTCATTTCAACGCTCATCTGTGTCCGATCGGATTGATGCATTTTCCAAGTTTTCTGTACCAAAAAGTACATTTATATAGATGTTATTATTTTAAAGCATACTTTTCTAAAAATACAAAATTTTAAGAAAAATCGCATTTTAAATTATAATTTTTCTCTCAAGATCCATATATTTAGCGATATGTTTTGCAATTCTGCAGCATATAGAAATAATTATGTTCTATTACTACGATTTTTTTCAACCTATTTGACCAATTATTAGGTCTAAAGGTATAAGAAATTGAATAAGAATAATTTTTTTAATAACCTGAAAACTATATAAGATTTAATTTAATAAACCCAAATCGAGAGGAAAGATTTTTTTATTCTCTACAAAGTATACATTAGATCCAATTTAAAAATATAATCTGTAGCAGTATTCAATTTTAAATAAAATTTTGAAAGATTGAAAATTGTTTTATTCTAATCGAACAGTTTTAGAAATGCTGCGTTATACTTTATCACACATTCAAACGTTTTTTAAAAACACTTTTTTTGGTCTTTAGACATTTCAAAACGTATACTTCTAATATGTTTGTAACAAATCGAAAAATTTTACTAGGAAAAGGCTTCGTTTACGAGGAAGTAAAGTAATAAATAAATGAATGGAATAATTGGAAATTGTCTGATTCTGTTTTATACCTTGGATACGTATATATCTTGTTACGCCCGCTAACGACTGCATAACACATTAAGTTTTAATAAGTCTGTGGGAAAATCGTAAAATCGTCCATTAAAATTGTACGTATGCAATTAATTAATGTTAAATTTATTACTGCACACTCGTATTAATATTTTCCCTTTTAGCTGATCAAGAGTAAAATAACCGTACGTTTGAATAAAAAGATATATTATACGTAGATATGTAAACAATAATTTTCTTTAATGTTATAAATTATTTGGAGGATTGAAGTCGGTGTATATAATAACTCGTTGAAAAAAAGTTGAACTACATAATTAGATGCGTGCATGTATAATGAGTAAGTGTATTTAATGTTCGTGAATAGAGATGTTAACGCAGACGCGTAAACGACAAAGTATGAAAGGTCAAGGTACTCTACGACGGTGCGACATTATTTATAAAGTTATTGCACTGGTGCGTGACGTTACGTAGGTACAAAGCGGCAGTCTACGCGTCGATCTGGAGAATCTTTCTATCGCGACGGAACACGAACCGCCTCTTTTCGTCTGAAGCATGACGAAGCGACAGTCAACTCGAAGGAATTTCGTATACGATGCACTGAGAACATGTACGCAACGTAAATCAGTTTTTGCAAAAAGAAATAATGAAACTTACGTGTATACAAGCGGAAAATTGTCGCGAAAACTGCCTCGAGTGATCTGCGTAAGCTATTTATGGATAATTAGAAACGTGTTGCACAGTTGGAATGTTCATAAACAGGCTAACGGACGCCTCGATGAAAATGTTAAAGTTTCTTCGATTGCAGGATTGTAAACGTCAACGTTTTTTTTTTATTATTATTTTATTCTTACGCTTTTCCAATAATGTAACTGTAATGCTACTAAGGCACTAAAATTTAAATTATGGAATTTCATTGGCTAGTTAATTCAGTTGTAAAATCCAGAGATTATACATAAAACAGCTAATACAGTTTCACGTTAACATGTATATATTTTCTATATTTATGTACTTGATTATATTTAGAGACACGTGAGAAAAGTAGGTTGATGTTTTCATCGTCGTTATAGAAATATTAAAATGTCGAAATAAAATATAATATTTATCATTAATATATAAAGTGAATGCATATATATGAGGATCGAAAAGTTTTTCAATTCGTAATAGCGTTTATCTATGTTAACACGTTCTAAATGCGGGAATACGAATTATTATTATATTTATTTTTAAACTGTAATATTTTACGTTTTATAAAATGCGTTTCGCACAGTATAATATATACCTATAAATTATCGTTTATTTGCGAATCAAGTATAGCATTACTTTTTATTACGCGAATATCGCTGTGCGATTGTACAGGCGTGCCTGTGTATAAAGTGATTTACAAAAAAAAGTTACAATAGAGACTAACCGAGTTTATATATATATATACCAACACGGATATTAGGAAAACAATGTAAGACCGATTGCAAAGAGTTGATCTCTGTAGTTAATATTATATACAAATGCGTAATAATAAAAATAAGAGAAAATTAAATATTGACTGTAGTAAGCCTCCGAAGTTGAATTAAGACTGTAAATCGCAGCGTGCAGAGAAAAATAAACGAATCATCAGAATCAATTACAGGCAAGAATCTATATAATTATATTGTGTAAAAGAAGAAACAAAATAAACGTATTCCGCTAGATTAAACTTGAAAAAGTAAAAATACTTGTGCGCGCGTGTGCGTGTGTAGAGGCAGAAAGAGTAGTGCAGATGGTAATGACTAAAAAAAAAACAGAAAGAAAAATATAGATCAATGTAGTTTATTGAAGCGGTTCGGTAATAATCATTTCAAATGAATAAGCTTTTCTCGTTGAAGTTTAAAGGCGCAGAAGAAAGGTAGCTGAGCGCTATCCTATCCACTTGCCCGTGTTCTCTACAAGCGAGACGGAATATATCGAGTTGACGCAATTCCCGTTTATCGTTTTAGCGTAGTGATTAATCCGGCTTATGATCTCCTTGCCCCCTAGCGTTTTGTAGGTAGCTTCTAGAAGATTTTCCTCTCTTTTCACCTACCGTCGGTTCTTCTTCTTCCTATATCTCCCTCTCGGTTTTCTGCGTCGCGCGTTAAAACCCTGTACTCTCATTCTCTATTACGAGAGCTGTCCCCCATGGCGAATGAAAAATCACTAGAGATATCTGTACGCGTGCACATCGTACGATCCAGTGTAAAGGGAAAAGGGTAATGAAACATCCGACGAGTCACGTTTTATAATAATTCCATGCCCTTTATTATTATACATCACTATTAATTAACACCAACTACCTCGCTACCCTCGCTACCCTCGACTCGCTACCTCGGCTCACCTCGGTTCACCTTCGTTAATTCAATTCCACGAGCTCGATGATACACTTATACATTTACTCTGACGTTTTAACAATATATCGACATCTTTTCCCTTTGTAGAGGCTATCTCTACACTGCACACACCTACCTTATGTATATACGTTTATACCCTTTTTCTTTGACTTTATCACAATTAGGTACGTCAATCTTACATTATATAATCTATAAAACGGTGGAATTATTGTTTTTTTTTTTTCGTGTGTATACGTCTGCTTTCACGAGGTTGTATTATACAAGATAACAAAAATGTACCATTCAACGAAATAAGTGCAAGAAGCGCATAAAATACATCGGTTGATGGTTTCGCGGAAATTCGGTATCATAAAACTCGAATAAAGCCAAGTGTCAGGTTTATATTCAAAGAGTGTGATGTTTTTGCCGGTTTTGAGCTACTTGTTTTCAGCGGCGTGTCATGATGTGCATCGAAGAACTTTTATTGTCTCTTTCTCTCTCTCTTTCGCGAAGATGCAAATAATGGCAGGTTCATCGTAAAATCGCCCCTCTCTCGCCTTTTTCTCCCCCTCCCCTCCCCACTCACTCGTCCACCTCTTTCCTCTCTCTCTCTTCTCTCTATTCTCTTGATCGCGGTATCGTGGCCGCACACTTGAAATAGAATATCTTCTGCCGGGAAACATTTGTTCGACATACTTTTGTTACCGTCAATTATTATCTCATCGATTTTCTCGATCGTGCAATCGACATTCTTTTGAGAACGCGATTGCAAGTACTATGAACATTTCGAGTTTGCTTCGACTGTAGAAAACACCTGTTCAGCTATTTCCTTTTACAAAAATTTTTATATCTTTCGCTACACTTGTATTTATCCGTCTACGGTGAACATTTTAAACATGTAAATAAACAATCGAATATTGCATTTTCATATTTCTACGCTACAAAATTGAAAGTCATGTTTGGATAAAGATTAATCGAATCTAAAATTTGTGTAAAGAAAATTTACGAAGGGTAATGTTCTCTTTCCAATGGCAAAAATTTATAAACATTTTCATTATTGTATACATTTCTTGACTGCGACCTTGACATTTTTAAAATAAACCATTAAATACGCAACTACTTTTGATTTTTCTATTCAATGTTACACATGTCGTAGTGGTTACTTAATAACGGTAATTTGTTATTGCGTGACGTAATATTTGTTTTGCACGTTATAAAATACACAACGTGCAGCAGTGTGATTATTTTAATGTACGATCCGTATCAGCATTTATGTAAAAGTTACCATAATTCTTTAACAACTATAAAACAATAAAATGAGCATTCTTCGTTGAAAACTTGATTCGTAATGATATATTCTTTAACTTAAGTATATTAAATTAATATGCAAATACGCATATACGCGTATGCATATATTTTTAATTTAACGAATCAATCGATTAATATCAAATTAGGAATAATAAATCTAATATATTTTGAACGATATAATATACAATTATAAGAATATCTAGAACGTAGCAATAAATATTCATCCGCAATATTTTTGTAAATACTGGTCAAAAGAAGGACACAACGGGATAACTCGTTCGCGTATATATATAAATAAATTCATATTAAAAGATCATAAATTTCGGAAAATATTAAAATGTTTAATTTTTTGTTTTATTATACGATGCACGATCGCGTATACAATTTTTTCGTATATATTATTTAATTCAGTTATTAAACGTATATTCTGCGTAGGATGAAAACAGCATGGTCGCCGGAGGCGTTTATTGAAATCGTTGGTTCGCGCGCTATCGCGTACAAATAGATATAGAGTAACGGCTGTACGTATATATATATACATATGAAACAAGAGTAAAGTAAATCAAGAAGCGGTATAATATATATAGACGCATTCCAAATTTGAATAACATTCGGTATGACAGGGATGAAATTCCTAAGCTGGCACATCACATGAGTTGGTTAGCAAAAAAATGAGGATATTAGAATCTCTCGGAGGCAAAAGCCGTCTAAGCGCGTTAGAGAAAAGTGGCGCGGGTCTCGCTCTCTCTCTCTCTCTCTCTCTCTCTCTCTCTCTCTCTTTCTCGCTCTCCCCGGCGATGTGACGTGAGGAGCGGTTACGAGTCCTCGGGAAAGAGTCAGCGATCCGAGTAAACCCCGAGATCGCTGAGCGTAGTAGGGTTTACGTTTCTTCCTGGAGCAAAGGTGTCGTTATCCCCCTGAGCGGGGCAGTTGCGGCGTTAACTATGCACTAATTTGACGCAAATCGCTCCCTGCAGGGAGAATATGTTTGAAAACCAAGTTTCTGGGAGCGACTGCCCCGGATCGCGCGCGTGAGAAGGAAAAGAAGGGAGCACAACTCGAGTTTACTGACTAATCGGCTGGAACTTTTTCTGAGTTACACCTATCTACACCTATCTATGTGGATACACCACGCGAGCGCTTCCGGACTTTCGTCCATTTTTTATCATTCACTTTGTCTCATTCTAAATACAGCTAGGCATATACTCAAACTTGACGGTTCGTGAACTTGTCGGGACGTCTCAGATTCTTCGTGTATACACGTACTTCACGTATATATATATACATGTACGTTATACATACTCTTGGATGCGGTGTGTATGTATACGGTCTTTCCTCTCTATAATAGCGGGAGGTCATTGATCGGATGTTCTCTCTCGCTCTCTCTCTCTCTCTCTCTCTGTTAGGATGTAGGTGTACGTGTACCTAGATATATACTACTTGTCACGATGTTATGCTCGTGGAGCGCTCAAGTTTTTTCGGGCTATACCTGCGCCAAAGCGGCCTCGTGTATATAGATATCGGCACTCGCGGTTTTTGTCGATCTTGGACGTTCCCGCTCTTCCTCTATACCTACCCGTGCTTCATCTCTCTTTCCCTCTTTCCTCCTCTCTTTCTCTCTCTCTCTCTCTTCTGTGTCTTTGGGGATACGGTACTTATGGACGGTTTTCTGTTTTCTGCCCCGGCCAACCCGATTTTTCGCGCCAGCCCGTTCTTTCTTCTCCCTCTACCTCTCCCTCTTCCTCTCTCTTTCTCTCTCTCTCTCTCTCTCTCTCTATCTCTCTCTTTCTCTACCTCTCGCTCTCTCGCACTCTCTTGCTATATACCTGGGTAAGACGAAAAAACTTCTTACTTAAATTTACCGCTTTTAACGACGACGTCTCTCACCTACAAATGATTTTGCTACCATTACATGCTCCGCCGGATCCAAGATGAATAAGCCGCCTACCGTAAACTTGTAGATTCATGATATTGCATGTAACCATGCTTTCAAAAATTTAACATTTTACGATCACTCGAACGCGTAGTCGGATACTTCAACAACACGATTCTTTCAAATTTTCACTATTCTACGTGTACCTATATATATATAAGCAGGTCCAGAGGTAAAATAGGACGCCTTGATTGTTAACATGGAACATGGATATTTCACCTTGGTAGAATCGTTCAGCAGTTCTCAGCTAGTCCATACCCACTAAAAAATAAACTGCTCAGTCAGTTGAGCAGGTTCACTCATTAGCCAATCACTGGGGTTCAACTTGAAATTTTATACAAATGATTTTATTTAAGGTTTATATCTTTTAAATAAGTTAAAATAGATAAAAAGATATATATGAAAGTTTATATCAATATACTAACTTAAGCGTTTAGAACGGAAAATTGATTCAGTTGACATTATCGTAGGTTATGTGTACAATAAACTATACATTATTATCAATTCCTATAAGCAGTGCTTATCTCGTAGTAACCGAACATCATTCTGACCAGTTAATTTTAGATAGATATTAGACTAGTATTCAAGCAGTTTCACTGCTCTATTTTATTGGGGAATTTAAATCAAAGTATTTTAAACTGTTTAATGTTTAGTAACATTGTATAATTGCAGAAAAAAAAATTAGTTTTTACATTTTATAACCCTCACGGAACATTATTTAATGACTACACGAGTTACTGTGACTTGTGACATTCTGATACTTCCGAACATCCATTCGTAATATTGCATATACATTAAAATTACAAGTTAATGACGCAAAAACTTGGAAAACATGCGCAAAATGCATTTGCAAATTACGGATTTACTGCAATATAAATTACATTAAGAAAGAGAGCTTGGAAGTTCAGAATTATATAACAAGTAAGATTGAACGAGGTATTTCTGATTAACGAACGTGTTGGATCTGTATAAGTTGTCGTAAATATATACCTGCACGTTAATGTTTACGCAATAATACTGCATACTTGTATGTCATAACTTGTAACCAAGACGTAATAATCTAAATAATTAAAAAAATTAAAAAAATTAAAAAATTAAATTTACGTTATTGTAACTAATATTTATTTTATTTGATCACGCGGATGAATTTTTAACTATTAGATGTACGAGTACATAATTTGGTTCCATATATTAATCGCAATTGTTTATATTTAAATAAAACTGACAATCTTCTTTAAAATAGTAAATATTCTTTAAATAACCCTTCTTTTAGTTCGATTTTCTTGAAATTTATCATTCTATATTGAATACTGCAGGAATTGTGTGAATGGTTATAAAATAAGTGTGCAAAAAGAAAATAATAATAAATGTCAGATTATTGAATATGGGGTATAGTAAAACCCGTAGTTCGATGAAATGAAAGGAAACCGTTCATAACAACATTTTTTTACTTCTAATGGTAAAAAAAGTAAGTTAATGAAATTATGGAAGGGAATGACAAAACCGAATAGACCTCAATTAGGAAAAATAATGAGTTATAGCGGCGCTTCCCGACAAACTGACTTAATTATCATCCGCAGTTTTTTGCACTTGAGGCACTCGAGTCTCTCGGGAGAAAGACAGAGAGCAAGTGAGAGAGAGAGAGAGAGAGAGAGAGAGAGAGAGAGAGAGAGGAGAGAGAGAGAGGAGAGAGAAGGTTACAAAGAATGAAAACGATCAAGGGAAATTGCACGTGCGCGCGTGCTCGGTCGGTCGCTAGCTCGCGAGTACATAGAGCAAGAAAGTTGAAGTAGAAAGACACATCTCGTGAGACAACTCGGCGCAACACGGTAGCAAGTAAGTGCGAGGGGTGGGGTAGAGAAGGGAGGTAAGAGAGGGAGCGACCTTGACCGTGGCCAAGAGCAACAACAATCGCTTCCGTGGTCGCGAGTTCTCGCTCCGCTTATGTATATGTGTGTGTGTGTGTGTGCGCGCGCGCAGGTATATGTATACACACACACACATATATATATGTATAGCTACGTGTGTGTGTGTGTGTGTGTATATATATATAATATGGAGAGCCCCTACTACCGAGTTGGTCCCCATCGTATCTCGCGGTGTGGAGTCGCGACCGCCGTGGCAGCTACTACCGCGGCGCCGGCTCCAGTGCATTATACGCGCGACCTCCCGTGAGCCGCGCTCTCACGTCTTGATGCCTGTGTGTGCGCATCTATGCACATCCACATCTACCTTCGTGTGCATGTATACGTAAGCTGCGCGCACACACGCGCACACACACACACACACACACAGGTACATCCATGTGCGCGAATGTGTGTACAAGAGGGCCACTTTTACTTACGCTCTTTCTCTCTTTATCTTTGTTCTGAAGCTTTCTTCGCGCGTTCGTACGCCTATAAATATACACCGCTATAACGGTGCGTGCATGCGCTCCTGGGGATCCGCAAGTCGGGCTTATCGGAGTCGAACAACGTCAAATGGGTGAGACAGGGGGAGAAAGAAAGAGGGAGAGGAGGATGAGTATCCTGGCAACCGAAGAGCTCCTATATGACCCCCCTTGTTTTCGCTTCCTTATAGACGCGTATACCTTTGAGCGCATCCGCTTTTTCATCCATTTTCCCACAACTACGCACAATCCTTCGGTTTTTTTTCTTTCTTTATACATATATATATAGACTTGGTGGTGCGCTCACTCTGATAACGCACTACTCATTTTTCTTCTTGACCAAAACCTTTCTTGCACGCGGTACCTGCTATAATCGCGTAACCTTTTATCTATATATACCCAGGGAGAGGTAAATGTAACATTGCTTGCGGAAAAGCTATACTTGCGTATCAAATAAACAATGAGGCTATATGATCGTTAATAAGCGCGTTACCATTTTACAAGTTCTATCCTAGGTATACGCGAGTTACATCGATTAAACAAACCTGTAATTTGTTTTATGTATCGATATAGTCTATAATACTTTTCATCGATCTAAATACTTTTTCCTTCTGATTACATCATTATTTTATTCTTATTTTAGTTAGATTATTTATGTATACTTGATTGCATATGATATAGTACGTATCGTAAAAACTTACGTGTCTGTTGATTAAATTCATCTAACCGATCTTTTTCATTAATAATAATGATAATAATAATGAGCTTGCAAGCTCAAAAGTAATATAAACCTATAGATAAATAAATTACAAAGAGCGTTGATTTGCCAGCACATCATATAAACAAATTCTATCTTACGTGAGAATAGGAGTCAAGTTTTCTTATCATAGGTTTTCGCCCAATTTATATATCGACGCAAATTATAATAATTCTAGGTACATTAATAATTTGTGTACCTTATTATGCGATCAAGAATATAATAAATTTATTCGTGGTACTTTTCGAAAATTCAATCTTATACGTCTGACATATATGTTCATACAAGATATTGAATTCTACTTTATTTTAAATTTTATTGTTTTATGGAATTTACAAATGAAAGATGTATACTATTAGCTAAGACTGGGTAACTCGATAAATCAATTGAATTAAGTATAATTGAGTTTTCTTAGATGATTTATCATTTTCCATACAATCCATTTTTCTCGATAACAGTCGTATATGAAATAAATGTAGTATAGGCTAAATATACTACCAAAGGTTGTCTTATAAATTTCATCGTGCACAGTTTGAAAAAGTATGTATAAATTAGAATCAGATAACGATAATTAAGAAAAAACAAATAATCACAGTCAAGTGTATAAAACTCGAAAATAATTAATAACTTTCGTCAAATACTCGAGATTGCATTAGAGCAACTGGAAAGCAGATTATTTTGCGGAGTGAGGATAAAAAGCTCAAGAAGAGGAGGTGTTTGTACGTACGTATGTATATTGTGCATATATAAACGACATACAAGAAGTCTGAAGGTGGTGGGACGAAGTCCCGACGTCACCGTGTTAGACACTTCCGGGATCAGTGCGACGTTGAGCGCATAGATCGAAAGGGTATACGAAACCACTCAGGGCTGAACAGTCGCGTATAAGAGTCCACGCGACAGGAGCCTTCGGGCGCGAGAGAGAGAGAGAGAGAGAGAGAGAGAGGGCGATAGCGAGGGAGGGAGGGAGGGATAGAGATAGAAAACGTATCCCGCGAGGCGCGATCTCCGCGCTACTTAGCTGTAAATTAACCGCGGCGCCGAGATATATACGATGTACCGTATATGATTATGTTTGCGCATCGAGTTTTATCACTGGTAAATGGACCGCTCGACGGTAGGATCATTTTCAACTCTCAACGTCGACAGGCTTGCTCTACTTTATTTATTTTCTTTTTCTTTATTTCTTTTTTCATTCCACTTATTATCCTACCGATTATTATGATTATCATTATCATTCCTCCATTCGTATGTATGGTAAAATAGTCTGTTATACTCGAGCGTGTATGACTGTGTGCGTGCGTGCGTGTGTGTGTGTGTGCCCGAGCATAGGTGAACCTCTTAACCGGATAGTACAATCCGCGCCACGAGACCACTGTGGTTAATGTCCCGTTTGATTGGTCGCCGAGCCAATGTTCCATTCCTCCCCTTCATTCCTTCTCTCGTTCTCTCTCACTTTATGTATATCCATCTCTTTCCATGCTACTCTTTCGTGCGGCTGGAGCAAGACTGTTGAGAGAAAGAGAAAGAGAAAGAGAAGGATAGGACCGCTGCACGTAATCGCGACAAAAGGACAATACACCCGCGGGCCGCGATGACAATGTCGAGAACGGACCTTACCCTCTTCCTGTGAGGCGAAACGCAACCAACTGAATGTAATGTAACTACGTGACTTCGCGGTATACCCCTCTGTACCCCTCCATACCCCTCTTAGCTCGCGACCGTATGTGCAGACCATCCGAGTCCGACCAGGGGGGACGGCGGTCCTCGTACTGGTACATCGTCCATGTCATCTTCCAAGGATTAGTTTTACCTAATGATTTGATTTCCCGCCCTTCTTTCCATCATCTTATATTCCATTCAGCCAATTTTAATCTAACTCTTCTTTTATTTCCGTCTTAGAAATTGCTTCTTCAGCTTCATTCGTCCCCGTAATCATTGCCAACTTTTTTCGCAACCTTTATCGGAGCAGATTAAATTTATTTTTTATTTTTATATTTCATTAGCTTGCTCGCTTTATACCGTACTAAACATTACGAGTTCGTAACGTTCAAATTAGTCTATCATCAAACTAAATAAAAAAATGTATTTCGTTTTATGAACGAATCAGGTGACCTTCGGATCAGGAAGGACAGTTGGTATATATGTTCTATTTTAAAATCATTTATTTCATCTTGAACTATCACTTGGAAGGCGAAACCTACGATTTCTAATATAAACAGTTAAATAAACGTTGTATTTATCGAATTTACATTTATTCATGCTAATTTAATGATTATTCATGCCTTATGTATGGAATTTCGTTAATTACATGAAATTAATCTACTAATACCAGTTTATCAAGGAGTAAATTAATAATTGAATCTTCATAGTTTTTTAATTATTATTTAGATATTTAATTAATACTTTATTAAATTAATTAATTGTGTATTAAATTATAATGTGACATAAAAAGGTTAATCTTTTTGTAGATCTATAACAGTTTGTATTTAAATTCAATGTACAAATAGAGTGAATTAATTTTCATTAACATAATAATACTAGTTTTTCAACTATATGAAAATATTCCTTTACTAATATTTTTAAATTAATCAAATTTCATAATGATTATAAAAAAAATGTGTGTTTAACAAAAGCACATATAACATATTTTGAATAATATTAAACATTTAGGTAGTTAAATTTTCGTTTACACTAAGTTATGCTAGGAAATTATGCAAGCGTGTATGAGTTTTAATAAACGATTCATGCTACTTTTAACGTTATTAATTAAAACGATAACGATCTTACAAGGTGAAAACGCCCTTAAACAAGATGTTTGCGATAAGCCTGATATAAATTAATAATTAGTAAAAAAAACGTAGTAATAGTTTAATTTATACCTAGTCATTAACACTCAGGTTCTATTTACTATTGAATAATTATAATCTCTTCCAATTCAATTTGACGAATTTAAAACATAATACATATATATATATATATATATAATGTATAAAGAAAGTGCATCCGTCTTTCTGAAGTTGTGCAATGGAGACGAATATGTATACATATCTAAATGATGATATGTATGTGATGAAAATTATTATGGCCTATATAACATTGCACTTAAAGTTTAATCAGTTTTATGTGTAATAAGATTAAATCTAATTTCCGTTTTTAAAATAAGTCACTGGTGGACGTTTGGTAATTGTATTTCTTATATACGAAATAATGAATGAGCGTTGTTGCATTCAAAGATGGGTAAAAAGGAAACCATTATTTCTTTCATAAGTTTCATGCAGCAGTTTTCAAGGTATACACCGAAGCGCGTTATGGTGTTAAGCTGTTGTAATCACGGACGAATCCTAATTGCGCACGCGGCTATTTCATTTCGACTTTGTATTTCACTTTCGGATAACCTGTGAAGTCGATCCGCATTTACCTCAACCAGGTGAAAATTATATAATTCTGATTGTTTTGAGGATATAGTAACATATTAAGATATGGTTTTATATAGATATATAAATTATAATGCAATAACAAGTGAAATGTATCAGTTTATCATATCAATCTTACATAATAAATTGTGAACTTTCATTTAATTAGAACAAGATATTAAATTATCAAGAACAAAGATGCTCTATAATAGTTAAAGTATATGATATCAATCAGTATTAAATTATTTTATTGCACCATAAGAAAATTTGTAAAAAATTTATGTAAATTTTGCAAAATGTACTGTAAGACGAAAATGGTTAAAAAAATAGTTACAACGTAATTAAAAATTCAAATATTCTTTTGATTAAAGTTTAGCTAACCTATACTGAGCAAAAATATTAAATATATTACATATTAAATATAAAAAATATTAATCTTCCAGAAAAACAAAAATTATTAACTTATTAAAATAAAAAAAATAAAAATTTAATTATTTGCTCAGCATAAATCAATTTGATATTTATTTAAATTCCTTAATATTAATTGTTTATAATACAGAAACACAGGAAATGCTTATTTAATGTATTTAAATTTTTATAAATCTTTAATCATCAAACAATATATAGATATAGATAATAAAGAATTGTAAAATAAAATGAATATAAAGAGTATTAGAGAAGAATAATAAAGTAACATTAGGAATAGTGAGAGAAATACTTAAAAAATGTCGTGTAACTCACGATTTAAAAATTTGATTCTTTCTCGTGGTTTCCATGGTTACGGTAGTGGATATCTTTTCTCACAGTTCGTCGAACGTGCAACAATTCACCACTAATAATCGTCCGATCTGCTGGTGTTCGACCACAGAATATCACTGTCTATTGTCGATAGAACAAATTCGCCGCACTCTATCGGCACGTACAACCACGCCGCAATTTGAAATAAAATTCAAAAAATCCTAGCGTAGTGTCGTGACATTTGTTTCTCTTCCGTGTCCGAGCCAACAGTAAATTTATAAAAAAAAAGTATGAAGTAACCGCAACAATGTGAAAAAAAAAATTAAATTTAAGTAAAAAAAATTAAATTTTAAAAAATAGTAAAAATGAATTGAGGCTCGTCTGAAATTAAATAAGCGCGGAAGTAGAATTGAAAAAAAAGTGATGTCCTCGGTCTCTCCGCACTCGGCAAGAGTTTACTCGGCGTACAGCATGCGCGCGAGTCGGCGGTGGTGCGGCTGCACAGCGGATCGTTCCGTTCGCCAGGCAGCACTGCGCCCAGCCGAGAGACGAGACGAGACGAGCGCGCGACGTACTTTGTACTACTACTACTACTACCACTACGGAACTACGAGGAACAGTGAAAGAGAGATAGATAGAGATAGATAGAGATAGGTAGATAGACAGAGAAGAGAGAGAGAGAGAAAGAGACGGAAGAAAGGGGGAGAGAAAAGGAAGAGAAGGAGGAGAAGAAAGAGGAGGAGGAGGAGGAGGAGAAGGAGGAGGAGGATGAGGAGGACGAGGAGGAGGAGAAGGTGGAGGAAGAGACGTCGACAGGAGCAACGGCAGGCACCGACAGTGGCAGCGGCACCGAAGGATGCTCGCAGTATGGAGCACTACGCCGTAATGACATGGTCTAGGAGATGCCAGTCAGTTTTGTAATCACTCCCGGTAAAAAGTGAATTTTCCCGAGGTGGGGAAACGCGTCTAGGGCCAATCGCGGGCACCCAGTCCATCGCCGCCACTGGACGGCCAATCGCCGTCCGAGATACGATTCCTTGCCTCTCTCTCTCTCTCTCTCTCTCTCCCTGTCTCTCTTCCTCTAGACCACTCATCCTTTCTCCCTCTCTACTATTATCTCTTTCTCTCTCTATATATATATATCCGTTGTACTCGCGAGGATGATCCTGTCGGCGCTTCCTAGCACTTGGACGGGATTATCCTTATCTCGCGACCTTAGCCTCCTCGGTCGCGCTCTTCGGTGATTCTTCCTCTTACTCTCGAACGATAGCGGGACATCCCTTGTGCCTTTACCATCGGTCAACTATATGCGTGTAACGCCCGAGTGCGTTTCTCCTATATAGCGTTGTACGAACTCGAACTCTCGATTTCACTTGTTTAATTATTTGAAATATAGACCTACTATGATGTCAGCTGCTTGGTAGATTGACAGAAAAAGGACTTTTAAACCTTTATATATGTCCTACCGTAACTTCGCTAATTCTATATTTATACGCTACGCTAGAGAATACATTTTTTTCGTTAATCTTGACAATGGGTTTTTCACCTTGTAAGATATAGATTAAAACTGTACTATATATATATCCATCAAAGGACTCAGGTTTAAGCTTCTAGATTAATGAGTCGAAGGTATATGTATACGTATATAATTTCTGTATAAAAAATAGGTAACTTCTATGAATACTATACAATATGGTTTTCTCAATATTTTCTATACAGCTAAAACCATAGATCCGGCAAATATTCAACCTCAGTTTTTGTACATATACTCTTTTTGAGATACTTTCGTCGAATACTTTTGTCGAATTTTTTTATCTTATCCATACATCGATTGTTCACTAGGGTAGCGTTTTTTTTTAAATTTTTAATCGTTTTACACAAAATTAAAATAAGTATTCGTATAAAAAATGGGGTGGAATACTTGCCGATATCTCGCTAAAATATTTGTATGCGAGAACAAAATTGTGTATAATAAGTAATAATAATTATTGTATAAAATATGACTATTTTATTTAACCTATTCTTCATTTTCCGATGATTTCTTGAATCAACCGGTTCTACTTAACAGGTAGTTGTATATAGCATAAATAGAGCATAATGTACAAAATGCATTATCCTTGGAAGTAATAGTTAAGTCACGATGTATTTACAACAAGAAGAACAAAAACAGAAATCCTTTCAGTGATACATGTTATATTAACGTCAATAAAAATTTATCATTACGCAGTCGGTATAACTTGTTGGCCCTTTGTGGTACGTGAATGTAACGTAACTAAGTTAACGTAATAGATTCTAGCTAATGAGCTTTTCATGGCTCTTCTGTACCCGAGCTTTAAAAGAAAGTTATTTCAGACTACTCTTCTCACTGTCTCCTTTGGCGGGCGCTTCGATTATGAATGGCTACACCATACTGCTACCGCGATCCACAAGTCTTTCTTAAGTACTTAGCTTTCTAGCTTTAATGTTTTCTCCCCCGTTTCCTTTCTCTCTATATCATCCTATGCGAATTTAAAGTTCACTCACTTATTCTTTCAACTTTATTCTTTTTATTTTGACTACCGTAAAATCATGGTCTCAACTTAAATTCGTATTAGAGTTTACAATAATTAAACGCCCGGCTGCGTACACTAGAACATATTATGCGCGATTCTGACGTATTAGAATAATAATTATTTTAATACACATAGTTTCACTAATTAATAGTTTGATTACGAAGTTTATGATTATACTTATACAAACCAACATTTTTAATATATTTTTGCCATGAGCGCAGAATAAAAATTACTCTTGTATTTAGTAAACGTGGATTATAGAAAATTCCTGAGATAAAAACAGTAGTACATTGGTTGAAAAGTAGTACGAATTAGTTTTTTCAGAAAATATCAACATTTATTAATATTATTCAATTAGAAATAAAAAATTTTCGATTTTTCATAATGAACAATCAATTTTTGATAGGATGCAGGTTAAGCAGCAAGACAAAAAGCAAATGTAATTGTTTTGAATATTTGGAACATGGATAGATATTATTTAGATATCTATTTATTTATCTATAAATATTAAAAAATCGAATAATAAATAACGTTTGGTACTCGTGCGTAAAATGTAACATTTGTCGTAAAAACTACTGTTACATTACACGGCATTCAATTACGAATATAATTTATCTATCCACGAGTAGGTTTAAAATGGTAGAAATTTGGCTAATGGAGGAAGCACGGGGATACCCTCGTATATGCCCATAACCGTGTGTTCATAGGTATGTGTACATAATTAGTAGTGTAAAAATGATAACGAACTTCAAAATGTGGTTTTAGCCAATTAGACAGCCGGTAGAAATCCAGAAAGTCAAACATCCGTTATCACGATGATGGCTAAGTTATTGTATTATACAAGAGTGCGGTTACGCGCGTCCCTCTCATTTAGATATGTGTGTGTGTGTGCGCGCGCGCGAATGCGCATGGATATGTACGTGAGTACGTATACGTGTCATTTAGGAGAGGAGTACAGAGCGAGGTAGGCCGGGTTTTATAACTTGGTCTACCAACGTGATATTCGAAAGTCGTAGAGCAATGAATTTATTGGGCTTCTTTATCGTCGTTTAATTATTACCAGGCGCAGTTAATTCCCGTGTTTCGTGGACTGCTTTCGCAGTATCCGAGGAGCTTCCGCTCTTTGGTGTGCTTTACGATGATGACGAATATATATATATACACAGACGGTGCATCTACATATACACATATATACGGGTGCTCTCGCACGCATAGTCCGTCGGCCCGTAAATACATCCTCGTAACGTGTAATACAAATCCATGATTTTCCTTAGTTAAATAAATGCAGCTGTAAACTCCATTCGTGTTTTGGCCTTTAATTAAGCCTCTATATCTATACACGAAATTGAAATAACAGAGCTATGCAGACGATCGCGAATAGACTGGCGTATAAGTATATACAAACCCTCGACAAACTGTCTAAAGAAGGTCATTCCCGTTCATTGATGCGCTTGGCTATTGCCGGACCTTTTTAACGACGATGCAATCCCCTCGCGTGTATTACACGTATACACCATAACGTTGCTCTTCACTGTCGTTTATCCGCCTCTACCAGGAAACTCCATTTTCTTTAATTTCCTTATACATTGGTATGCGTTAACTCTTATCGTTTCGTTCACATTCTTAAGCGACGACCGCCTTGTAATTTTTATTTCGATATTTTCAATAAGTTATTGTTCAGGAAGATTGTGCTACGCGAGTTGTATGATAAACGATACTTCATACTTCAGTACTAGAACGATTTGCCATTACTGCTACTATTCTATTACTACTAGGACTCTAGATTAATTAACATTTCAAGGAAATTATTCATTTTACAGTAAATCGCGCACCTTAATTTAGACAATAAAGTACAAGCCGTTAATTTTACGAAATTATAACGAAAAGGAAAAACAAATTTGAAAATATTACTGTATTATTGTAAGAGATCAAAGGTGCATGTATTTTTTAAGTAAAATAGTCAGCTAATTAATTAATAATCTAATCCACACATATGTCTGCCTGTACAGATAGTATGTGTGCATAAATTTATTCTAGTTATACATAACATTAATTATGAATATGTAGTTGATGTTATTATAAGACCAACGATCGAGCACGTCAATGAAAGACTGATATCGGACGAATGTTATTATCGTTTCTTAAAATTGCTGAATCGAGCAATAGAGGAAGAAAAAAATTAATTACTTCCAAATATTTATACACATTTCACAATGAATGCGTATTCTTTAATTTATTTAAAATGGTGTTTAAGACATTTTTATATACGTATCTACCATTTACACAAACTGTATATTATAAATAAAAATGTATACATTTTTAATGAAATCGTGTATATATTATACGAGAAATGTTACGCAACCAAGTGTATATGTAAACGCAAAAAAATATCTGAATATATAATTTCGGCATTTAGTTCGAACTAATTTACATTGATACAATCAACTATATAACTTCGTAGAAAACAGCAACCAACCGGCACAAATCAATTGCGCGATTTTTCAAAAGATAGAAAAAATAATACATTGATATACAAACAAATTTGAAAGAAAATGTATACAATATGCTAATAAACTGTATAAAGCGTCTGGAGATCTTGCCGAAAAAATCGAAAAATAACGTGCGAGAAAAAATGTGCACGAGAAAGAGAAAAAGAGAAGATGGTGAAAAGATAAAAAAAGAGAAGAAGAGAAAAAGGTAGTACGAGAGAGCGAGAGAGAGAGAGAGAGAGAGAAAGATATGTGCCCGTCACATTGAAATAGGAGAAGGTAGAAAAATAGAAAGAAAGAGAGAGAGATCGAGGAAAATAAGTAGAGAGGAGCGCGAGCTCGCGAGAGAAAAAGCGTTGAGCGTGCACTCTCGCGCGCGAGTAAACGAGGCCGATTGTGTATACCGTTGTATAGGCTCCTCTTTCTCTTTCTAGTTCTCTCTCGGGCCGATTAGACGAGTGAGCATCTCCGGTCGAAGATTATTTTCGACAATAAGAAACACCCCGAAGAAACGTACTGTACCCTACACGTACGTATATAATCCAACTGTTACAAATGCAAATACTCGCGGTATATATATATACGGATTCTCATTTATTTCTATACGGATCGGAATCGGTATATATATAGGTATGTACTGCTTAGATTGCCTCGAGCGTCGCCCTTGTCGAGTTTTATTCTTCTCTTACGCACATCCCCGGAATATGCGCGCGAGAAGATCTTCGCATACCAACAAACCAAAAACCGCTCTGGTTAACTGTTTTATATTAGAACGCTTCCTCAAACCGGAGCTGTACAATTACTCGGGGTGATAAAACTTTCGAATATTCCATTACGTGCGGATCGCATGGATTTGACTGATGGAGAGAGGAATCGCGCGGTATGCATCAAATTTAAATTAAATCTGCAGTAATGCTTATACTTATGTATACCTTTTTCTTTTTACATCCATATGCACCTACACTTTTCATCACTGCGTGTGGCTGCGTCTTTGTAAGTGTATGTATATATGCCTTCGGTTCATTTATTCTCTCCAGCTAGCAATAATATTTGTCTCTTTTGATAAAACTTCAACTAAGAAGTAACTACCTCTTAAATTTTATTAATCTTTTCAATATACAGTTTTACCTATTATACCCAAATGTTTATTTGATTTAAACGGTATTACTTCTCTTACCTTCTAATTATAAATTTGATAATTTGGATTATCTATATCACTTATGTTATTTTCGTATGTTACTTCCTAGCATTCCCTAAGGTGACCGAGCTCGATTCGACTCCGTGCAGCTCGTAATGCTTTTTGCGTAGTTTTTTTTTAAATATTTATGTAATTGTTCTAATTTCTTTACGTAGATTATCGAAATGACATAGATTTTAAAAATATGTTTAAAATATTGATTAAAATTTTTTTTATATTTTTTCTGCCTGATAAAATCTTGATTTTTTTCACTTATTTTATATTCATTTTGATTCTGTACTCACTAACTTATAATTTTGACCATGGTTTTTATAGCATATTTATCATAATTAGCTTTTGATACTAAAACACATGTTTATGATTAATAAGTATTTTTAGTAAGAATAATTCATTATATCTAAATGAACAATTATGATTATTTACATAAATATTTGTACTTTTATAAAGAAACTTGAATAATATATTTTAATATTATTGTATATAATTGTTATATTATAAGAACACACATAAACTCTGTATATGGTCGATCTGCGTCTTTCTACTGATGTATCGCGTGTGGTGATTGACTTGGATTTAGTGAATCCCAACCTTGATATAAGTGGTAAATAGGATGAGTATTATTGATGATATGTATTATTTAAATAGAATTTAAAAAATAAATGTTTTGCGACCTAAAGAATTAAAGCTATAAATAATTATATATAGGTATGGTTTTGTAATGTAGTCATAGTCGATAGGTACAAGGTGCAAATGTATATTTATTAAACGGAAACAAATATTATTGACGTATCTGTAAATCCGTAGTTTGTATTCGTATAGATAGAACAGGATCCCCGTAATGAATTTATCGATTGATATTGCTTTGAGGATGGTTAGATCTTGAAGCTTCATAGATTAGTCTATAGTGTATACGGAAGAATCGAGAGTTTGATCCTCGCTCGCGCTCGGGCGCTAGTAGATGAATCCATTGAAGGAGATGTTGGATTCCCATAACGATTATCTCTCTTCCACTCTTTCGCTCTCTCGCTCTCTCGCTCTTTCTCTTTTAAGATAGAGAGAGAACAGGCGCGCGCGGGTTTGCGAAATCGAGCTTAGATTGGGGGGATAAATCATGAAATTAAAGGTAGCCTCGGAAGAGTAAGATAAATCGGGAGAAAAAAGGAACCGAGTGGGCTGCAAGAGAAGCTATAGACTGTGTATGTGGGTTCGAAGTGGTCAAGAGCCGCGCCCCGAAGGAGTCGAAAGAACTATCTACGCGTTCGGCATCGTCTCTCTTTCTCTCTTTCTCTCTCTCTCTATATATATATATATATAAGCACGCGGGCAACGGAAGATGAAAACGAGACTATAGAAAAATGCGTGCACGCGCCTCTCGCGCGAGCGTAACGGGGCTCGGAAGGTAGGTCTTGCTCTTTCTCTTCGCGGTGGCAGTCTCTCTCTCTCTCTGCCTCTCTCTCCCTCACGCGTCCTACAGAGAAATTGGCGAAAGAGCGATGAGGATGCGCACGGCGCTTTGGGAATCCCGTGCACTTTCATAAGGACTAGGTATAGGACGGTGGCGGGGGCGGGGGGCGGGGGCGTCTCTCGCTCTCTGTAACACCGTGGATAGAACGAGTGGAGAGGAGAGGCGAGGCGAGGAGAGGAGTCGCGCAGGCTTTGGCTCTGGTTCCGGGTTCGATTCCCAGGCCGTTTGCAGGAACGGAGCTGCTTCCACCACCCGGAGATCTAGATGCGAGTAGTAGAGAAAAGCGCGAAGCGCCGAGCGGCGCATCCACTAACGATACAGACATACCTAACGTCCCAAGCAGGAGCCTCTATACACTCTCCTCTCTCCTCTCTCTCTCTCTCTCTCTCTCTCCCTTCCTCTATCTCTTTCTGTACGTAGGTATATATACACCACCAATAAATTATTATTGTCCCGATCAATTCGAGCTAGGGCCAAGGGTCGTTCCGGAGAAAACCGACCAACAACCTCTTGGATGTATCCTGGGATCCGTTTATTCTTGTCCCGCTCTTTTTACCTCTCTTCCCCGTCTCTCTCTCTCTCTCTCTCTCTCTCTCTCTCAACCTCGATTCAGATACCGCGGGTGTGGTAGCTCCTAGAGAAGCAACGCCAGAAGATACCAATACCCCCGCCCACACACACACTCTCATACGCACAGAAACAAACACCCGATCGGGATGTTTCTAGCAGTATCCCCGAGGTTTGAATTCGAGCTTGGAATTTAGTCGCGTTATAGATGCATTGTTTGACGATTGCAACGCGCGAGGAGCGTATAGATCCAATTAGCCACCAAGACTACACATACGTCTAACCTTTCTTAGCTCGACCTTTGAAATACCGTGACTCTCCTCTATATTTTATCGACTCTTTAGGTACTTTTCTTTACAACTATACGTATAGGTATAGGGACACACACACACTTCCTGTCCTGACGCTAATACAAAAAACCTGAGATATGCCATGGCTCGTATAACTGTAGTCGGGAAATACGTCGATTATTTATCTTACTTGCTACAGCTGTCCTGTACGTAATATTCAGATTTTCAGATTAAGACATTTTATAAGCTACACTACTAACGTATATCCTACAGTTAATACGTAATCTTCTCTTTTAATTTTTATTTACTTTTTTTTCATCATCTTCTCTCGATGTACTTCCTTAGAAAACATTAAATTTGCTTATCTAATGCATACTTCGATGTTTCATCCCATTTCGCGTATATTTTCTTTTGTCACTTTTCCTCATATCCAACAGAAGAAAAAGTATCGGTTTTATTTATTAACATATTTTAATGAAAGTAAACAAACGACTTGATAAAAATTTTCATCAATATTCATGCAATTATTAACAAATTTTTAACTAAGGAAACATGAGATTTTTGTTTTTCTTGCTAGTCAAGTTGTTTTATAATATTGTAGAAATTATGTATTATAGTACATAGTAACACTCCCAGTTCACCAATTTGAACTGATAAAATTTATTTCAAGTCAATTAAAAAATATTATTTCACACTATCTATTACTATATTAACTTGGAGGATAATAATTTGTCATTATTCTCTCAACACAATACAGATAAATATTGAAATATTAAAATTGTATAACTTCATTACCGGAACACGTATGTTCATTACCCGGTACGTACGTTCACGATTAATATTTATGCATAAGCAGTAGGCTTGTACGTGAGCGAGAAGGAAATACATAAATGGATTTTGCGATACATTAAGCCGCATAAAATAAATAATACAGTGCTTCGTAAAAATTTACCTGATAGTAAAAAATTCTAATGACACATAAACTCATCGAACTTAAACAATTAATTCCGTGGTAGATATTTGATTTCACAATTTCTTCGACCTTGTCAAGGTTTAACTGCATTAAGACGTTCATTAAATTCTTATGACTGACAATCAAAATATTACAGAAAATTAGTAAAAATTTAAAAGTTATTATTATTAGTTAACAAAGTCTCTTTAAGTTCTTGAATAAATATTATTTTATTAATTTATGGACATCGCTCGGATATATTATTTAGATTTTAAGATAAAGTGTATAGGGATAAATAAAGAATTACATACACACAACACTTTATGTTTCTTTGAAGTCAAAATGTGAGGAATAAATATTTATAGTTATACATTTTGCTAGATTTCTTGATGTATCTTATTATTTTGTTTTAGTTGTTCCAGTAATTTTACTTTTATGTGTACAAGAAAATTATAGCAATCGCACAAAAAATCTACTTATGTCAGTCTGTGAAGACGCCTCAAGGGAATTGTTGTAATGTTTACTGCACAATTTCTCTGTGCGTAAATCTTTTTACATTAGAGTTACGTAATGCAATCCAAAACACTAGAATGTATATAAATTTAATAATCATCAATTGTACAAAATAAATATTTAAAACTATAGTCTTGTAATCTATAATAAGTAACTCGATCTATTGTCGTTTGAACATAGCAAAACGATAACTATAACGATTATTTATTCATAAATGCTTTTTTTATACAGCTGATACACAATTAAGCGGATCATATAACACTCATTAAAATGTAAACTTATGATTATTTTAATAATGATATTGACATTAAAAAGCTACATACATACAAACTACTAATTTTGTAAGTAAAATCACCATCTATAAAAGTATCTTCTTTTTCTGAATCCGTAAAAGTGACTATATATAAATGATAATTCATCAACTGATTAGTATGGCAATAAAGTTAGTGGAAAGAATCTGTTCATTCGGTATATTGCTTAAAAATCTAGAAGATGCCATTCGTCATTATCAAAGAAACGTATAGTCAGAGAGAGGGGCAGAATCAAATAGCTGAGTCAGAGTGAACACCTCTCCTTAAGTGACCAACTTGCAATAAGAAACCACTGGACATAAAACAAGTCAATTCGAATTTAAGACACTTGCATTTTCACGGTGGGACAGGTTTCGTCATGCGACGTAATAACAATGTTTTGTAAATTTGCCTTCTCCATTTGATTTATAAACTGAATTATAGTACTGCCTTTACCATGCATGACGGCACTAATTATTGAAACGTTCGTGAATTCGGAATCCATGTCTGAATGTATCTACCTTGCATTGTACGACGTTTTAAAATGAGCAAAAACATAAAATATTAATAAAACCTTTGGTAATTCAACATATAATTAATTCTACAAAAATAGTTTAGCAATTGTTAAGAATTACTTATGAAAAATACGTACTTTGTTCTTCGTCAAGAATTAATTTAAACATTATGAAAATTATTCAACACTGAATCTGTCACCATAGATGTATCACCGCAATATCACGTAATAATCTTTTCTTCTAAAATAATCAAATGCAATCTACGTGGATAACTATTAAAACGTGTAAACACCATATAAAGTAATGCAATTAATTGTCCGTTTAGTTTTATACAACTTTGCAGTTAAATATATGCCATGCATAGAAAAAACTAAAATTTCAAATTGTTTGGATTACTATTTACACTAAAATTCAGTATAATTAATCTAATGAAGTTAAATATTACCGTAGACGCTACTTATTATTCGCTAAAGCTCGGTAATAACATTAATTTGAAGGTATATAAAAGGGTAATGTAAATAATAATAAGTCAGTCAATTGATTCAGGTAAAGTGCATAATTGAATGTAGACTCTCTTTCTCGTGGGTTTGCGGAGGCTGCATTTGGTAAAAGGGTAAGAAAATGAAAAAAAAAGGTTAAGTGGAAGAAGGATAAACCTCGGAGAAAAGCAGAAAACGACATGATGGACTGTACGTGAGGTCTTGAAGCACGATGACCCGAATAGAAGAGCTCGCTCGCGAACGCGAGAGATTCGCAGCAGGTCGAGAACGCTGGGGCGCGCGCGCGCGCGCGCGCGGCAGGCGCGAGAGAGACAAGAGCGAAATGGAAGCCGCAAGCGGTACACCCGCTTCATGTTGATGGCGTTGCATAAGCGGCAATTTATTGGTGGAATCTACTCTCCGAGTATAGAGGTTCAACACGGCCCACGTTCTTTCATTCACTCTTCTTTCTCCGTTGGTATCCTCCTCCCCCCCTCCTTCATCGTCCTAGGAGATCTTGACAGTTATGACAGAATCTGATATACCGTGATAAGTTGCGCAACTCGTCCGTGTGATCGCACCAACGCTGTCGGTACCTTCACCCTCTTTTTTTCCTTCTTTATTTTCCTTACTCGATTTACAAGTCCTTTTCCTCCCTTTCTCAACTATTTCCTACGCTACGTTTATTATTTTTATCCACGTGTATATATATTCACCTCGAGCTTCACCAAATTACATCGTATGCACGGTTATTTTTATCCGAACTAGCGCCTTTCAATTTGCATCTTTCATTAATTTAAATTGACTTATTTAGATTAACGTACTTCAGACTACGAAGGTATCAACTACCCTTCAACATTTTCATTAATTTCTTTCTTTAAGTTAAAGATTTTCAATTAATGTTCATCTCCTTACCAACGCCTTTCGTCCTAGTATGGAAACAGATAAATCAATCTGTATATTTGGATTTTACATGCACGTAATTGACAATTAGTTACTTATGCGATAAGTGTACCTACAAAATCCCTGACATCGACTGATCGATAAAAAATTGTTTTAAAAATATTGGAATTAACGGTCAATCGAAATGCCAGAATAAGTTAAATATTTATATTTGTTATAATTTATAAGTTATATTTTCCACTGTAGTTTTATGATCCTTAAACGTTTCTTATATGGTTTCTACTCCATTTATATTGCTTCCTGTAGCTTAAGTGTACCTATACGCATACACTTATGTACCACTACAGGAAAATGTCGTACGGGGAGTTATGTTTCAGAAAGTAAAAAATCTAATTATACGTACCTTCACGATGTCATTTTCTAAAAATACTTCACTTATTAATTATTCATTTGTAATACAAAATCAATTACTATTCAATGCAAGTTTCCCAGCTTTAAAAAATGTTTCCATTTACAAAAATTTTCCAATGCCGTATGTAAATACCTATACGTGTAAATATGCTACAATCTAAAATAACACCCTCGAGAGAGACTGACTTGTGAGTAAATAGAAATAATTTTGTAATTTTCTCGTAAACGCCAGGCTCACGCGATTACGTTTACTTAAAAGATTAGAAGAACGTATACGCAAAATTAATTTAAGTTTCGCATTACGTGGCTAAAATTCGTACGAAGGCTATAATACACGTGATATACCATTTACGAAGATTAAATACAAATTAATAACAACAAAAATTATGTTGAACGCACAGTTTTCAATAATAAATGCATACATAATATCAAGAAGATTACAATATTATTCAAAACCATATAATAATTGTAAAAAATCAAATAAGAATTCCGCACGAATGTTGAAGAAGAAGAAGCTAGAGCCGTAGGTACACAAAGAGAAAAATTTTAGTAAGTTTGACTAATCTTTTACTAATACGGTAACAGATAGCCGAAAAGCAAAAATTAAGTAATTTTGTTGTAAAAAGTTCAATAATTTTTTGGGTTTCGGACAGTCTGTTCCCGCGTTATAGTGAAAGTTTAGTCAAATTTACAGGAAAAATTTTGGTAAAATTTACTGACACTTTTCTCTTTGCGTATATACACTCGCGAAAGTCGTAGCGATTATAGTTCTAACAGTCTATATTATCGACGTAAATCGAAAGCTAACAGAAGTTATAAATGATGTAGCGTGCGCTACGTCAAAACAGTTAGACCACTTGCAACTGTAAATCACTTTCAGTATATATTTCGGAGATTTCGATTAATTAGTCTAGAAAACTCGTAAATCTGCGGGGGTTGGTAAGAATTTTATATATATATATACATATATAAGATAACCGAGTGCCCCGCCTTCTGGAGGCTTCCGCGCTTGCGCTCTTATCTGTACGTTACTACCGGTAGCCACGGTTTCCCTAGAAACCAAAGGATCGAAGCATGCGCAATGCTTTAGTATATAGGTATATTATATATATATATATATATATACATATATACTGCACACAGATATAAACCCGCTCGTCGAAATCTCCAGAGTACGCGCGCGTGCACGCGGGAAAGGTAATAAAGTCTGCATGGGAAATACGCGGGCGGATCGATTATAACTCGGTGGTGCGCGCTTCTCCGTTAACAGTGAACGCGAAACACACACTCTATGTATCTATGTATCTATATATCTATGTACGTATGTACGTGCGTGTGTGTATATGTATATATATGTATATTGTATATGTGTGTGTAGAGGTACGTATGGACGAAGACGGTAGCCTATTGTTTTATGCTCGATGTGAACTTCTCGTACGGAGAAAGATGGTGAGGATGTGCAGTATTCGGGATCCCGCGCGCTCGCGCCCGCGGACAGTTATGTTCCTTGCTGGCAACCGTATGGAGAGCGTACAAATTTTTCGAGATCGACGGATAGTATTAACCTCGCGTTAAGCGCGATCCCTCTCTCTCTCTCTCTCTCTCTCTCTCTCTCTCTCTTTCTTTCTAATAACTGCATTTGCTTGCATTTTTTTTTCAAGGTGAACAATTACTTCCGTATGCGATAAAACCATGATGCGAGAGAAAGAATTCTTTTTGACAATGGGCATCCCTCCGTGTGTGATAATGCATTCATTTTATGTCGCTAACCATTTAAAACTTACAGTTTCAAGTCGTTGCTGATGTACACTTTCTCTATACGGACAAATTCTTTGATATTTCAACAAGTTCCCTATACACTGTATAAATATGTGTCTCATGGTTTGTGAATTATGTATGAGTTAAACCTGTATGTAAACTATTTTTTTTCAACGGATTTATTAAACGCATAATTGTGATCCTAGAAAATACGGATTTAATAATCTATTGGTAGAAAATGGAAATACGTTAAATTATCTGTTATATAAGATGAATTTAAAATAGGTGATAAATACCAAACGTGTAGTTCATTACTTTTTATCAATATTTCATTGAATACGTTACGCGATCATTCTATATATTTGTAATTAATAAATTATAGAGGATACATAAATCAAATGCAATTTACATCTTTTTCTGCTAGAATGTATATAATGCATTAAGGAATATTAGATCCAAACGTTATATATGATGGTAAACAGGTATAATGAAATGGCTCTTGCACCATCCGATTTTGCGAAAATATTTCAGCATCAAAACCAAAATACAGATGATTTTCTTGTAGAGTGTATTTTATAGGAAAAATTGCGTAGATATTTAAGAAGTAATTTTCTACCAAATTGGTAAGACAAAAACTCAATTACTTTTTTATTATTTTTAATAAGTACACAAATGAAATTGAAGAACGTTAATACTGCTAAAATATTATGGCATTTTTGAGAAAAGTCTTACCAAAAATGTGAACCTAAACTCAACAGAATGCACAAACTCGATTTTTTTGTTAAGTGATTTATCAAAAATACTTTAGTCAGTAATTCAGCACATAGTTAGATTATTGCTAAACAAAGGCGCCTCTTCTAGCTGTTTTTATTTTCTAATTAATTGATCATCAAAAAGTACGTATAAGACCCTTTTAAGAATACAACGTTAATATATGATAAATATTTGGTAAAAAAAATTAATTATTATAACTGTGTTTTCCAAATTTATGCGACATGCTGCAGATGAATAAACGTTTAAATTCTACATTCATTGCCTTAGTAATTTTTTGTGAGAAAAAAAATTGTACGAGTACTTGAACTGCAGGTATTTTCATGATTACGGTACTTTCATACATTTCTCGTCACACTCCAAGATATGTATCATGTAATATATATATATATATAGGTATATACACACGTATATTTTTTTTAATCTTTTGTCGATAATATAATATACGAATGAATCGCAGAAACATTAAGAATGCATCGAATAAAACTTGATGATAAAAAAGCATGCACGTGAAAATGTGAAAGATCACATTAAAACTAAAAGAAAAAAGCTGCTAATTGATTGATCCATTATTAAAACGATTATACTGCAGTAATGAGCGTATGAGAAATAAACGAGCGAATAGGAGAATGCGGCGTGATAAGAAGAAAAAAGGTAAGTCATATTTGTTATACGTAGAGCAAATGGTGAGTGAATGAATCATTGCAGAAACTTGTCTGGATAAAAAGCTAAGTGTGGGACTCTTAGTAGCTCTCTCTCTCTCTCTCTCTCTTTCTCTCTTTCTCTCTCTCTCTCTCATTCTATCTCTCTTGGGCTTTCTCTCTTCCTTGAAGCGGTGCACTGCTGCAGTAATGCGGCAGAGAGAACTGGTCGACCTTGAGGTTGAAAGCGGAAGATCTTGGCGCGCGCGCAAACACACCCATAGGAAGAGAAAGAGAGAGAAGGGGAGAGGAAGTGTCGTGTTCGTGCAAAAGCGCCAGACGCATGGCAGCAGAGGGAATTGCATCACAGACAAGGAGCTTACGCACAAGTGCCGGAATAACCTTCAGGAATCCCGTTGGATTTGCAAAGCAATCAAAACTCGACCTCCAAAGCATTCAACATCTTCTCTCTCGCACACCACACACACACACACACACACATATATATATGTAGGTATATGCGTCCACGTATGTATATGTTATGTACTAGTATACTGGATATTTTCTTAATAATTCATTATATATAGAAGATACACTTCTTATCGACGTTAATCTATCGAGACAGGGATGGGAATGGATGCCGGTGTCAAGTCGTACTTGTCTATACCTATATAGCCGATGAGCCATCACCAATTGGGTTGACGCACCTAAAGCTGTACGGCAGTTTCTCGTATAGATTGTCGCTCTTTTTTTCACTTCTTTTTTCTCTAACGACACCGATCTCGTATGAAAATTACCAGCAGAATTTGACGGCTACTTTCTGCATTGATCTATGTAACCAATGACGCAATTTTATGTAGTCCGAAGTGTGTACATTTATATCCATATCTATATCTACATACTTATATCCATAAAGGATACCACTTCGCTTATAGTAAACACATTCGAGAAAGTTTATCAGGATGTGTTCAATGGTTCCGCTATGTTGCCTTCGTAACTATTCGCATTTTTGGAATTTTAAATTAACAAGATATCATAATATTTAATATACGTATTTATTAAATTATTTATTCGCCTGTTTAGCTTTTTAAAAAAACATTTTTCATTGTTTTAATCGTTTATTGTCTTATTATTAGACATATATTAGCATAAGTCTTACGTTAATTTAAACGAACACAAATATTGTATTGTATTAGTAGTTATTCCCGTTAATGTTTCGTTTATTCTGATATACCGTATAATTTATCTTTAATATTGCTATTAATAAATGTACAAAAATAAAATAAATATTATAAAATATTAAATTATAAAATAAATGATTGACAGGGATCAATTTGAAATTTAATGTATCATTAGAAGAATAATACTACCTACCTTAGTTTTGAGATATGAAATGTCACATTTACTCAATTTCTATAAAAAAGCAAGAGCCCCCAGTAGAAATATGGCGATTTTAAATGGTTTGAGGTTAGAAATAGCCATGTTTTAGGTCATACCTAGCCATTTTCTATCGATCTTTTAGAAATGCCTTGTTTCTACTTTAAAAATCGTTTTTATTTCTACTAGGGAGCAATAATTAATTTTAAATTCCCGTTCTCTAAAGGTTAAACAATGAAGTCTACATTCGAGAACTAGATAATTTTAGAAAAAAAATAATGGTCACGATTCAACATAACATTTTACAAATAATTATTTACTTTTTATTCGATTTCATGTAATTCGCTTCATTTATAATTTTAATAATCTTAGATTACATGAATTGTTAGTAAGTTAAATGTGTTAAAACATAGAAATGAAAATATGTATTGTGGAAAATATGTAAATGATTATTTTCTATAACTTTATTTATTCTTCACATTTATTCTAATGGAGATGAGCAGCGATATTTTGGATTATTGTGCGAAACTTTATCTACAGGAACTGTATTCACTGTGATATTTACAAAATTATCTTGTTTGCCATTGGAAACTAATTTAATTGTCGAAGACGTACAGGAGATTACTTCTTCCTTGTTACCTGAAAGATATTTAATTTAATAATTTAATCGATAAAACGCTAATATTGAACTAATTAATGCGATTATATGTAAAATATGTTACAATTTTAGGTTTAAACTATTACTATTTATGCAAATAATTTATTGACACATTCGTATTTCATTATGAAATTAAAGCAAATTTACGGATACTACCTTAATGTTTAAAATTAATAAAATTTATGTATACATCATATTCTTTGTACTTCTGTTTACTTACTACTTGGATGGGAGTCAGTACATATTGCTTCAAGAACTTCAATTTGATTAGTATCTAATCCGTTACCTCCGCCAATTTCAATTCTATCAGGAGAAGATGAACACTAAAAAAAGAGACAATCTCATGATTATTTAAAGTATATTTAAATATCTATTACACGTTAACGTGGCATTATTTTGTATTAAAAAATAGCAATTAAACATTTGTACAAATTAGTGACCTAAAATTTTGTTAAAATTTAGTTTCAAGACGTGCACATGTATTGCCACTAATTTATTTGTAAATAATTAGTAAATTAACTAACCTTGTTAGAATTTTCGGCTGTTTGAGAATTACCAATCTTATAAGAATTAATTTTAAACGAAACTGGTGTAGGCGCCCAAAGAGAGCAATTTATCCTTTGTCCATGATTTTGCAAAATGACAAACGGCTCGTTAAAGAAAATCACGTTGCATGCTACAATCAATTATTGGTTACGCACTTTGGCACAATAATATCGTAATATATGTATCATTTTCTTAAATAACTTACGAGATGGATGTTTTTTAAAGTTTATCGAAATAGTGAACCCTTTTCCAACTTGTGGAATACGGAACGAAATGAGAGCACCATTTTGAGAAGTAACTAAAGTCTTGTTTGGTTTATTATCTGAGCAATATTCTTCTTCTTTATCCGCCCCGTTTTCAATACTCTCTATACTCGGGAATATTTGCCTATTTAATTCCCATCCATCTATGTACTGCAATAAAAGTGTGAATTAAATTTCCATTATTGGGAAGAACGTATGTAACATTAATAAGTAAAAACACGTGGCTTACAATTACAAGTGTAAAAACTATTATTAATTCTTGGACAATAACAAATCTAACGCGTTTTTAATATATTTGATATATTGAAACTGGGTAAAGTATTTGAATATATGAAAATACCTGGACTAGACTGCCAACTGATTTTCCACTGTCACAGGGGACATCAAACTCAGTGAAGGTAATTTCTACTAGATTTTCTGCACTAGTTAACAAATAAAGTCCACAGACAGTTTCGTCGGTAGTTGTTGAAGTGTACTTATATTGACCAGGTGTTGAAATAATAAATAAACAGTCTAAAAGTGAAAAAGACTACATGCGTATAACGTTTATTATAATGCCAATGAAAATATTTGTATGTGCTACTTACCCTTAGGCTGATAAGGAATTATCGTGACATTATTCTTTCCATTTGATGCATCCTAATGAACATCAAATATTACAAATTAGAATGTATTCGTACCTTTTAATTTATATTTTACTTTTAATTTCGTATGTATATTTATATTAAACACTTATTACCGAAAACGAAAATAATAATTAATTGTTATATTAAATAAATTTAAGGAAAATTCTTTTAGTTTCAAGTTTCATTCGTAAATGTGTTTGTTCTAAATGAATGTAAAGGTTACAATTCGAAAAGTACGTACATAACAATAGCGTTAAGCTGCATATTTGATAATGTACACACCTTGGTTGATAAGATTCATTGTCATAATAAATGCTGAGAATCGTAAAAAAGATGTAAATATTCGTTTCGTCACAAGATTTTTATCTGGTTATTAAATACAAGAAACAGAAATTTTACGTTCATCATTCAAAATATACTCAAAATTTATCATTGACAATTTGTACGCCCGCATAACACGTGATTACTTAATTTATTATCATTATTATCGGATTGTTAAATTAAATTGTAAAACAATTTAAAACAAAGATATTTTATACGGAAGTAAAATGGTAAGTACTTACAAATCTGCGAGCTTGTGAATATTTCGTTAATATCAATAATGATAAGCACACGAGCCATGTGTTTTTGAAGCTGAACATTTTCAGTTTATATGTATAATTATACGCATATATATTTATATCTATATATATATATCTATATATATATGAATATATACATATATATATATTATTCAATTAAACTTCCTCTTTTGCCGCACGTGAATAAGATAGTAGAATACATTATAATTAAATTTAAAGATAATTTATAAGATAATTATGAATTATAGGAGTAATTAACCTATTAGTGAATTTTAATACAAGAGTAACAATGGTAGTGAGCCGAACAATAATGGTTCAGTTCAACAATAACCACGAGCCTCTTGTTTTGTATTGGGATAGTTTTGATGATGTTTAATCTTTCTCGAGGTTGATCTGGTATACATTAACGGTTTGTGACATTTTATTATTACATTTTTTAATTTATCTTAAATTACATTAAGTTTGCATTTAATGTTGTATTTATTAGTTTACTATTAAAGTTCTTATTATGTAATAATAAATACAATAATTTAAAAGAATGGCACTTATAATTATTAAGACCGAGAACATATTCAGTGTAAATATATAAATTACATAGATGTTTGAAATAAGCTTATAAAATTTATAATTTAAGCACAGTATAATTTTTATTTAACATATATAACAATTGTTAAATTATGTAATTAAGCAATATTAATTAAAGTGTTTTTCGAACATCATTAAGATTTTCAATCCATTAACTGATATTTAATGTGTTATCTTCTAACAACTTGTATTACTTAATGAGATATTTTTTATGGTTTTGAATATTTAGCTTTATTTTCTATTACAATAATAATAGGTTTTTATTTTTATTTTATATTTACAGAAGTAGTGCTGATACAAGTTCAAACAAAGGTTTCTTAGCTAGTAGTTACGGTAG